>VZRX01017787.1:274-27566 GCA_013398075.1 Notiomystis cincta | reverse complement strand
AATGTTTAAGGCAAGAACCATTTCAGTCCCTGACACAGGGTTTCCCAATCAGGAACTATTCCTTATTCAAGATAATAGTCACATATGGTGCTTAGAAACCTAACCATTCATACAGACCCATGTTGTATTTGATACTTATTTTCTTTAGGAATTCGTAGTACTTTTCAGTCCCCTTCTATTTTTACAGGTCTTTTACAAATTGCTTCAATATCTACTTGATAAATTTTATTTTAACTGATCACCAGATTGTTAAAAATTCATCAAATAATTTAGATTTTTTTTGATGGAAATTCCTCTCAGGTCTCTGTTGATCATAAATCATTATCACAGAATGAAACAGACCTATGTAAATGTTTAGTCCATCTCCTTCTGCTCAAAGCACAGACAACACAATCAAATTGTATTGTATCACATGGATTGTATCACATGAGATTTGGTATGTGTCTGAGAATGGAAATGCCCCAGCCTCTCTGAACACTTGGCCTAGCATTTGATTCCTTCACAGTAAAACAGACATTTGCTGTGTTTAGACAAAACTTCATGTATTTCAACTTGTGCCTGCCACCTCTTGTCCTACTTGGTATTTATACACATAGATGAAATCCTTCTCTTATTTAGGATAAAATTTCTCCAATTTCTGTACCTGGAAGATCCTCCAGTCCCTTAACCACTTTTATGGCCCTTGACCAGCCTCTCTCCAGGAGCTCCATGGTGCAGTGGAGCACAGACCTGGACACAGCACTCCAGCTGCTCTCTCACCCACCAATGAGAATCTGAGAGGAAGAAATGTTCTTCCAGAGCAGCCTGGGGTGCAGCTGGCTTTATTTGACACCAGGTACACTGACAATTTATGGTGTCCAGCTCTCTGTCCACCCAGGGATTTCCCTGCCATGCTGTTTCTGAAGCTGCTCAGACCCAGATGTGTGCTGGGGCAGGGCATTATTCCTTTCCTGTGCAGGGCTGTGCCTTTCCCTCAGTGGAAACTTTACCAAATCTCTCACACACATGCCTCCCCCAGCATCATTTAACATGAAAGTCTATTGTTTGTTACACAGGGATTTAGCAAGTTTGGCAGACTCCTACTACCATCTGGTGTTGAGACAGCTAAAGTGAGTCAGACAATGCTGAATTGACCACTGGACAAGAGTGAAAGCAAGCTAAAGGATGCTGACATGGCCTGAGTCCCTGCACTGTCAGAGCAGAACAGCCCATTGTCTGCAAGGTATGTCAGGAAAACCCCCAAACATGGAAATAATGGATTATGGAAATAAAGGTTTTTTTTTTTTTCCTCTTTAAATTGGATAGAATTATGGTCTCTCCATTCTTTCCTCCTATTTAGATACAGGCTATGTTCAACCCTTAACCTACTGGGTGTGGTGTAATCAAGGGACTATGAAGTATTTTCAGACAAGAAAAATCATGGGTCTATAATCAGGGTTGATAAGTTACTGCAAGAGCCTATTTTTCAGACATGATTTCTTACTGACTGCTAATCTGAAAATCTACTCTTACAAAGAAAAGTGAGAGAAATTTAGATGAACAAAAGTTGAAGATGGTCAAATATGCAGCAGAGAATCGATTGCTTGGTGACCTTGTCCTGGTGAGAAAGGTTTCTGTTTTACTGCTTTTTTTTTATTTTAATTAATCTGTTAAAGTTGGAACTGATTTCAGACTCGGTGTCAGGAGTGAAAAAACCTTTGTGCACTCTAACTCCATCAACTTACTTGAATTTCCTTGCATGAAATGATATAAAATATACAGTGAAGACATGGTGAACAGGAAAAAATACATAATGGAGTTCAGAGTGGAAGATTTTGCCCTTAATAAAGTAATGAAAGAAAAATTAGAGAAAGACTTGTACAACATAACCAGGTATTCAATTTAGGCTGGCAAAGACCTCTAAGACCATCAAGTCCAACCACTCCCCCAGCACTGCCAAGGCCACCACTAACCTGTGTCCCCAAGTGCCACATCTACATGGCTGTAAATCCTTCCAGGGATGGGGACTCCACCACTGCCTTGGGCAGCCTGTTCCAGGGCTTGACCACCCTTTCCATGATGAAATTTTCACAGTATCCAATCTAAACCTCCTCTGGCACAAATTGAGGCTGTTCCCCCTTATCCCCCTGTTCCCTGGGAGCAGAGCCAGACCCCCCTGGCTGCCCCCTCCTGTGCAGAGCCACAAGGTCCCCCCTGAGCCTCCTTTTCTCCAGACTGAGCCCCTTTCCCAGCTCCCTCAGCCTCTCCTGGTGCTTCAGCCCCTCAAAACCTCTCTGTCTATGAGGACCCAGAACTGGACAGAGCCTTTGAGCACAGGGGGCAGCCACTGCCAGGGCTGGGACAGGTCAGGATGTCACTGACCTTCTTTGGCCACCTGGGCACATGCCAGCTAATGTTGAGCCAGTGTACCATAATTCCATGTCCTTTTCTTTTGTTTAGTTCCTAATTCCTGACCTCATTGTCAGCAGTTAAAATCTAAACACATTATTCAGCCTTCTAGAACAACACCCATTACCATCTCACCAAATGGTAACTCCTGCAGCCACAACATTGCTTCCAGAACCAATAAAAAGTAAAAGTACACATTGCAAACATGGTCACAATTAGGCAGATTCTTTCATATCCTATGAGATTTTTAGTGATTATGCTGTAAATTAATATTGAACAACAGCATCATTTTTATGTTGCTAGTCTATTCATGTTTCTAACATGTAGATCAGGATATAAATCTTGTGTTTGAAATCTAAAGAAGCATTTACTCTTGCTGCATTCTGAATCTCAGTATGCCAACTATCTTCTTTCATTGCCTTTGAAGGGCTGTTCACATTTCAAATTATGAACACAAGTAACTGCAAATAAGACTAACTGATGGCAAATTTGCTAACCAAACTGGTTTTGAATGTAATAAGACTTTATTAGAAAAATCTCAGTGATAGAAGCTTATCAAATCTCCACACACAAGACTGGAGTGAGAGTATGGGATACACACTTAAGAAGTCCTGAAGTGACAGCAAATGTT
The DNA here is from genome assembly GCA_013398075.1 of Notiomystis cincta. Lineage (NCBI taxonomy): Eukaryota > Metazoa > Chordata > Aves > Passeriformes > Notiomystidae > Notiomystis > Notiomystis cincta. The sequence continues at coordinate 24,547 of VZRX01017787.1, read as the reverse complement.
GAACACACATTCACAGAGCCCAAAGAGATACAATACAGCTTTTCAGATGAGCAGCAGAAAACAATCACACATGCAAATCTGAACCTTCATTACTGGCCAAAACCCTCCTTGGTGCAGCTGACAAGAGCCGAATTCCTGAGTTTGGGGCCCGCTCGGGAGCGTGTGGAGAGCTGAGTGCCGAGGGAGGATCCCCCTGGGCAGGGAAGGACTCTGAGCCCTCTCCCGAGCAGCAGCAGCAGCAGAACAGCCTGGGATGGACTGGCTGAGAGCCCATTCCCTGTGTCCCTGTGGCACTGCAGGGGAGAGGCTACAGAATCACCAGTCAAGTTAGGGCTGGGAAGGAAGGAGAGGTGTGGGGAAAGTGTTTTCAAGGCTCTTTTTACTACTCATTATCCTGCTCCGATTTAATTGGTAATAAAGTTAATTTCCCCAAGTTGAGTCTATTTTGCCTGTGGTTTGTGACCTCTCCCAGTCCTTATCCCAACTCATGAGCCTTTTGTCACATTTCCTCTCTCTGGTCCAGCTGTGGAGGGGAGTGATGGAGCAGCTTTGTTGGGCTCCTGGCCTCCAGCCAGGGTCACACCACCACAGCCTAATGTGCTTTTGTGAAAACAACTTAAACTCAAAACAGATGTCAAAGTAAAGAGCTTTCCTTGATTCTTCAAGGATAATGTGATTCAGTAGATGAAATTTTGTTTAATGAAGAATTGCTCCCAGTAAGACATTCTTGTGAAAGAAGCACTATGAGAGATGGAGCACTAGGAGAGGTGCTTCAGACTGTTTTTCTAAACTAAACAAGTTTAGAGTTACTCTTTCAAGGGTAACTCTAAAATGCTCCTCATTTTAATTCTGGAACTGGCTATAAGTCAGGCTGGACCATCAGCAGAGCTGAGGTCTACTTGCTGTCAGAGCTATCTGTCCAGGCTCAATACTCGTTAGTCCAACCATGAAATTACAAATCAGAAAAGTCTCCAAACAGGTTTTTAAGGTTTTAGCCTCCATGTGATGGTCTTCCATTCTAGCAAGTGTAGAAACAATTCTGTATTTATTTTGCAATTGATGTTCTTATGATTAATATAGTGCAATGAAAAAAATAACAATGACTTCTTGGATTCATAAAATGGCTTTCAGTCAAGAGACTCCCCAAAAAGAAGTTTGTCCAAAACTACTCTTTCTGTGTCCTTCTATCTCTTTAATAATTTTGCATTTCTGAATTTCAAGTTGGAGCAGACTGAAAATCACTACAGACAACTTAGAAGCAGCAGCTACTAGACTTTGTCTATATTTCAGAACAAACTTTTCAAGTCACTTTTCTTTTAAAGATTGTGATGAAAAGTGGTAAGTACATCACAGGACCTTTTGTTCTGAAAATGAGTAAAGCACTCAAGTCACAAAAATTAGGGAAGTAGGAAAAAAGGAACAATAAAAAAATTATTCTCAGTGAGATGTGCTGAACTGAAGTAAATTTTATGATTAATTATGTAAAGTCTTACCTTTTTTTAAACTGAAGCATTATTCCTAAAGACATGAGGATTCCTTAACACTTTATATTTTTTAAATAAAATTTAGTGTAATTAAGCATTTGCAGGTCAGTTTTTTCCGTCTGGTTAGCTGTCAAATCTTGCTAATTTAATTGGAATATAAGACTAAATTGTAAAGACTAAGGCATTGAGACAGGATTTAGCAAAATGTTAGGTTAAGACATAAAGCCATCCTAAAGTTTCAAGGAGATGTGATAAACAGGATTGAGCTGCAGAATGAGTCAGGGTAGGATTTAAACACAATGTCATTTCTTGCAGGGTTTTCCTTTGAATACTCATTTAGTATAGAAACTCCAAAATCATGAATTCTCATTACATTCCAAGATTAAATTTGAAGAGATAATGAAATGCCTTTGTGCCTTCCTGTGAAGGTATTTTCAAGTGGCATGGTTGTTCTTTAGCATTTCATGAGGGACAGATCTGGGTTTAACTCCTGTTTCATTCCAAGCTGTGTTGGTGGTTCCTTTGGAAAAGGATGGAGGAAGCACTCAGAGACCTGCAGTTACAGCTCTCACCACAATATGGTTCATGGCATTGTGAAAACTGACTACACTTATTTATTTTAACTATTTATTATAGTATATTCTATTCCATACCATTATAGTACATTCTATTCTATATTCTGTTTTATTCTCTCATATCCTGGACTTCACCTCAGCCCATTTTTGTCCCTGAGGTATTTGTTGAAACTGATATTACAGAATGTAACAGCCAACACCCACTGAATGAAGTAGTAAACACCTAGTTTCTCTCCCTAGATCAAATCCCTACATACTTTTCTGTTTGCACCATAAAAACCTAATCAAAAAGACTTAAAAGCAATACAGGCATCCCCCCTGCTCTGCACCTCTCCCTTTAAATTCACACAATGAAATTGAATTCCAAGAAATTGTCCTTACTGTGTATTTTAGGTTTAAGTTTCCTGCTCCTGCTGCAGCTGGAACAAAATGGGACAATACAAACTTACATCATCTCAAGTCAGGGCTTTGCATACACAGAAATCTAATAAAATACTCACACAATGTGAGTGAAGAGGTGCAGCCATGTTAATAAATATATTTAATGCAACTGGTGCCAGCTCTCTCAATAAGAACAGTGGAGAGGTCTAAAAGTTACAGCTGCAAATTTATTCACCACTGATGTCCCAAAGCAAGGGTGATATTCATTAATTGGGTAAATCTCAGGAGCCTGGGTGCTAAGGAAAGGATACATTGGTCAAACTGCCCAAATCAGTAGGAATGGAGGAGAAATCCAAAAAGCTGGTTAGTGCTATGGAATGCATTGAGCAGGTGAGTGATTAAAATAAGAATGAAAAAAATATTATAACATAAATGCACTGAGATATTTGGAATTCAGATTTGGAATTCACATTTGGAATTCACAGTGGTGGAGTCACCACCCCTGGAAGGATTAAAAAATGTGTGGATGTGGCACTTGAGGACGTGGCCTTGGTGACCTTAAAGGTCTTTTCCAATCTTAGCAATTCCATGATTCTACATCTGCAGGAATGATCAAAATTGGGTGAAAACAGAATGGTGAAATGGCCCCTCACAAGAAGGTACAGGAAAAAGCAAAAAGGTTGATGTGAAAACCTAAATTATTGAATATTAAAACCAGTTATACCCTCAAGTTTTCATAATGTGCTAATAAAGGGTGGTGGCCTAAAATTTACCTGTGTTAGCCTAGTAAGGAAAATTAAAAAATCCTAACTCATGGAAGGTGATTTAGAACTACAAATAACAGAGGAAGAAAAGAAGATTGTGAGAAAAATTTGAGCTGGGCAATGTACCAGCAAGGTGTACAGGTGGCTTTGTGAGTCTGAGGCTTCCCAGCTCTTGTTAAGTGGCTAATCACATGTGCTTATCTCCAAGAATCCAGACTTCAAAGAGGCTTTAAGCTCTTTTCCCAGTTTATGATTAGTTCACAAGTTGCCTGTCTACATACTGAACTATTTCCAGGAACTTTTATTGCCTTGAGTCTTGGCTCTGGCAGCATATCCTAATTTTACTTCTTTAAAAATATATCCAGACACAACTAACCTTGGCTCCAATCAGTCATGGCTTGAACATCCCCCTACGTTCTGGGCATGATACCAAAGCACCCCCAGTTTTCTACCATGCCATGTTTTCTCAAAAACCACAATCAGCACAGTGGAGGCTGCCTTGGGGTCTCATGGTTTTTTCATTCCAGTTGGGAAAGTATGCAAATTTCCAAGAGGAAAATCAAGGATCTTTGAGCTAGGGGAGGAGAGAACAAATGTGCAACCCTGGTTAGGTCACTGCTTGCAAGAAGAAGACCTGAGGAGAGAAGAGTTCCCTCCTCTGAGGAACAGTTAAGAGCAGAAGGACAAAAGCAGAGCCAACCAGCAGGAGAAGAAAAGGAATTTCATTATTATCTCAAATTACTCAATCACCAAAGGAAGGAAGAGTTTTACCTGTACATGTTTCTATTCTGAAATGGGTAAATATCTCTGTCAAAAACATACTTTCTCCATCTTTCTCACCCTGGCAAGGCAAAATATTGTAAAGTCTGAAGTGGAATCTCCTTCCCACTACCCCCCTAAAATGCTGCACTCACCATGTCCTCTCTTTGCATAACTAGAGTTTAAATTTATTTTGCCCTTTAGCTTAGAATTCAAGAATCTAAGATTTAGTGATAAACATGTTATTAAAACCACCAAAAACCTGTATGGAAACAGAGACTGCCATTACCCTGATGTTTTCTGTTTATATGAGAGTGAGAGGTGCCATCAGACCTCCCTCATTAGAAACTGTACCCGTGTGCTCCTGCTCACCACTGAGCTTCAACTGAACCAGCAGCACTTCATCATCAAAAAGAAAACATATATATAAAAGAAAAAATAGTCCTAAACTGAACATAAGGTATTTAGCCATTTACAAGTGGAAACAAAAGAAAACAAAGAAAGATTGTAATTGTAAGATCAGCAATGAAAATTTTTTGAGAATGTGTTTTCCCAAAATGGAGACAAATGCAAAGGACTTTGCAGGAGTGATTTAGCTGCTTCAAAGGATGGGAAATTATAATGTACAGTTCAGTGCAAGGCTAAGCTTGACAAAAGGGAAGGGAAAACTGTACTCCTGGTGCAGGTCAGGGGTTCATTACCTAACAAGCAAATACTTCTAACTTGACTGATTATCGACTGAGAGTCACATTTCCTCCTCCTTGACTGAAAAGCAAAGTGGTAATAAGGGACAAAATGCACTCACTTATGAGCAAAAGCATTTTTGAAAAATATTTGTCCCTTTTCATTTATATCTTCATACCTCAATAAATTTATTTAAGAAATGAGTGTAGGATTGAACCTTCAGCAGCTTTGCAGGCGACACCAAGCTGCTCATGCAGTTGATTCACCTGGGAAAGGGAAGCCATCCAGAGGGAACTGGACAGGCTTGAGGAGTGGAAAATTTTGCAGAACTCCTACAGCTCAGCAGAGTGAAGAACAACTACATCTGGGCTGGGGTAAGCCCTGGTGTCAACACAGGCTGGGTGATGCAAGACTTGAGAGCAGCCTGGGAGGCAAGGACTGTGCTGGGGGTTAAAGGACTGGGCTTGGGCCAGCAATGTCCATTTGCAGCCCAAAAGGTCAACCTTGTCCTGGGCTGCCTGAGAGGGAGGGGGACCAGGGGGTCAGTGGAGGTGCTGCTGTCCCTCTGCCCTTGTGAGACCCCACCTGCACTGCTGCATCCAGTCCTGAGGGCACAGAGAGATGTGGACCTCTTGAAGGCGTTCCAGAGGAGGACCACAAAATTAGGTGGACAGAGGACTGGGACACCTCTTCTGTGAAGAAAGGCTGAGAGAGCTGGGGTTGGTCAGCCTGGAGAAGGGGAGGCTCCTGGGAGACTTTATTGCAGTCAGTGCTTGAAGGCAGCTCCAGGAAAGATGGAGAGTGGCTTTTCAATAGGGATTGCAGGGACAGGGAAAAAGGCAGCACCTTTAAACAGAAATAGGGTGCATTTGGATTGTAGATAAGAATTTCTTTGCAATATTTGGTGCTGAGGCCCTGGCACAGGGTGCCCAGAGAAGCTGTGACTGCCCCATCCCTGGAAGTGTCCAAGGCCAGGTTAGATGGGGTTTGGAGCCACCTGGGACAGTGGAAGGTGTCCCTGCCCATGGCAGGGAGTGGGATGGAATGGGCTTTAAGATTTCTCCCAATCCAAACCTTTCTGTGATTCTATGAAATACAATAAAATTAACAGAAATATAAAATTTTATAAAAATCAATAAACTACAAGTCAGATAAATGCTTCAATTTTTAAAATAATTCTTTTCATTAAACCCAAAAAGTGCTGCAATAATCAAAAAACAACATATGCCATTTAAAGAACAACTTTAAAAAGATATAAAAAAGACTTTAAATATTGGTATGATAAGATCAAATTATGATCCATAATAGAATAGTTTTTAAAATCACATTCTTAGAGCATTCTTTTTTATGTTTCTTCTTTATAGTCTCTTTAAGCTATTGAATTAGTTTTAGTTTTTCACCAGCATTAAATAGATATCTTCACATCTTTGAAAAAGGAAGTATGAGATTTTCAAAGAAATTTGTGTAGCAGATGTGTATTTAGCAGCCAAAATGAATGGGAAATATCCAAATTCCCTGGGCTATTTTCAATGCATCAACATACATATCTTACAGGGCTTGAAATTGTCTGTGTAATTTAATTCTGTAAGGTCTGAGGGATATAAACATTTACATCTGCAATTGTGGGAGGCATCATTTTCCTATTGATGCTTTTTAATGCTTTATCCAAGTGCCATGGAATTAAAACCATCCTAACATTAATTCAGATAAAAATCTCATTCTTTAATGCTACAGAGACACCTGTTTTCTCTCTTTACATGCTTCAACAGTGAGGTTTCTTATAGATAAAAATATGCTATTATTTTTGCTGACATTAGATTTTGACTTGCTTCTTGTATTTCCTATCTCACTTCTTCAAAGCAGGGAAAATACAAACGTTTTTCTGAAGCCATTTCATGAATTAAGCAGTATAGCACCAAAAATTACTGATGGCTCTTAGATGAGGAATGCACAGGTAATTTTACAACTAATTCATAGAGTCAGAATCCCTGGAATTGTTCAAGACCTTGGATGGGGCTTGGAGAACACTCTGCAGTGCCTGTCTTTATTCAGGTATTCACTTAGTGACCCCCAAAATACAGATTTTGGAATGTTTTATGCTGCATTGATAGTGTACAAAACATAAAGAATAAGGAAGTAATATTTTAAATAACTTTCCTGTATGTTCACAACGTTTGCCTTTTGAAATCTCATATACAGAGTCATCAAATATACATTCTATGTGTTAATTCACATCTGCACCTGCATTTCCTGCAGGAATTTAAGCCAAAAAGAAAAGCAGAATAATTACTCACACTCTTAAACTTAGCCAAAATGATAAAGAATCTTTATTCCACAAGTACCATAAGGAAGTAAAATAAAAAATCATGGCATAGAAATCCATGTGCTGCAAATCCTGAATTCAGTCCAGTGAAAAATCAGTGTTTCCTCAAGCTATTATGTATTTTTTTATTCCTGGTCTAGTGGGAATTGTCCCTGCCCATGTTGGGTAGGTGGAACTTGATGATCTTTAATGTCTGGTCCAATTCAGGCCTTTCTATGATTCCAAAATGATTTTATGATTGTATTTATTCTAAAGAACTGAAAACCATGAAAAAGGCATAAGGAGGTTCCTTCCAGCTTCTAGTGCATGTTTGCAAAAGAAGCTTTTCCCAGAGCACAATGGAATTAAAAAATTAAGTTTTATTCAAGAAGAGTTTAACATTTGCACACTATGAATATTGTAATTTTAAAAAAGAAAAGCTCCCACCCACATCCATTTCAAACAGTACTTTTTTGTTGTTTGTTTCAGCTTTGGTGTGGTTTTTAGAAAATGTTACTTTCTAAGGAATATGGAAGGATTTTTTTTTTTTTTCTCCTTTATGGCATCTTCAATGTTTTGCTCGCAGAGGAACAATTTAAGAATTCCACAGGCACTGTAATTCCAACTTAGAATGCTGTTTGCTTTATTTATTTCTTAACTCAGCTGTTTTTGACACCTTTTGTTAGTTATATGCTAACTTAAAACATTGGAAATACTATTTATATTCATCTGCTTGATGAACTGTGTAGTTATTTCATAGATCTTCCTTTAAATAATACTGAATGTCACTTAAGTGCTCCATCTCACCTCATTTTGGGCATGTTTCTTTCCTTGGCAATAAGATTGAAAGAATATAAATAAAATAATTTTTTTTAATGGCAGAGAGTCCTCCCAGCCTGCTATTATCATTTCCAGTTAATGAGCACTTCTTCTTCTGGCAGGAGAAGGTGATTGCAATGGGATGAATTCCCTGTCCAGCTGCTGTGAGTCTCAACAGGAGACCACACAAAACACAGCAGGGACTCTGGTTCAAGGACTGAAGGGGGACAAACCCTTTCATTTGCTTTTTGGCATTTTTAATTCTATAAGAAACTCCTGTCAGGAGTCCTTTTGTTGTTCTTTTGAGGTGACAGAACACAAGAGGTTTCTTGCTTGGACTCCATTATCAAGGATGTAAAATAAATGGGATAAACACTAAATGAAATATTCTAATTCATCTCTGTAGCTTGAGGAAGGGATCAACCCAAAAAAAGAAGAAGAACAAGAAGATTTCCCTGTAGAAATTAGAGATAATGCACCCACGATAACACCAAAAAGTACTATTACAAAACATCTGGGATTTTCAATATCCTTCCCATCAAATGAACTTTATTATGATAATTTTCTAGTGCTTTCTCTGTATTGAAGTTTCTAGAGTTTTAGTTTTAGGCTTGTTGTGTTACTGAAGGAATCTATGGAATAGTTGGGAGTTCAGCTTAGCAGGAACTCAGGTGACAGAGTAACCAATTTCACAGTTTCTGGATTTTGGTAGTTCGTGCTCATAAACATCTATTTTCAAACTGAATGAATGGGGTTTATATCCTCAAAGATTTTCAGCTTTCTCAACTGGTGAATTTTATTTTGGAAACTTTCCCTTTTTTTAATGAATAAGTAGATGTCCTTCAAGTAACCAGACATTGCACGATATTGCATAAGGTGAGTAAAATGTCATATCAAAATACCAAGGGAGGCTCCTCTGCACATTTAAATCTTATTTTCAGAATATAAGCGCTGCACTGCTTTTGCAATGGCTCCAGAAATGGATTTAACTCCAACAGAAGAAAATTCAGTCAAGAAAACTCAAAATATAGGGTTTTGCAACTGCTTCAGTCATCTATGCTTCAGCTGCGTTAATTTCTTGATTTGCATTGCTAATTAACCATACCATAAAAAATATCCCTAATTAGCCATTTATGAAGCATTGCTGATAAAAAGTTATTTAATTTTCCATTCAAAAATTTTCCTTCTCTATTTACCTTCCAAACAAATCTAGAAAGTGGGTGCATGGCACAGCAGAGTGACACACATCCTGCAGGACACAAAGTACCCTAGAGTTCTGAGCAGTGAAACTTACCCAAAAAGGGCTCTTGTTACACACATCATGTGTGAACTCATGGCAACAGGACTCCAAGGCAGAGTTTCATATCAAAAATAAAAAAATAAAGAGGTAGGAAATAACTACAAGGTAACCTGGTTTGTGTGATGGAACTTTTCCTTGGTTTATCCCCTGGCTTTCATCCAGGGATGAAATTTTTCTCTGTTTTGCTGAAATTTCCGTTCTCACCCCAGGTCTCTGCTTTAAGAAGAAGGTCTGTGTTCCTCTTGCCATCACTCAGAAAAAATAATCAAGAGACTTCTCTCTCCCCAGCCCCCAGTGAGGCTCCTGTGTGATGGCTCTGCAGCAATTCTGTGAACACCAAACTTCTGAGGCTGCAGGGGTTTTAGAGGAGCAGAAAAAAGGAATGCTGCACTGCAGGTCCAGGTGGGACACAGCACTAATGAGCAGAAGACCTTACAGATTGGGTTCTTGCTGTGAAAACCTCTGGGAACTAGGACAAACTAAAGGGAAAAGGGAAAGGCATTTTGGAATCCCTTTTTTGGCTGAGGGTTGAAGCCTGGCCAAGGTGGATGAAATTCTGGTCTCTTGAGCCCTCAGGGATATACTGCAACCTCAAATCCATGTCAGATTCCAAGCCTGCTGCTGGAGCACTACAAGAAGGTTTCATTTTTATAAAAATGTTGATTGGGTGTTGGAAAGAGATGATCTTCAAGGTCCTTTCCATCTCAAACCTGTCTGTGATTCTATGATTTTTTGAGATGCATAATTATTTTGACAGCTTAAGCACCCGTCTGAGGTCACCAAAGTTATTTTGCTGTTACCTGGGCTGGGCACAAATCCAGATGCATTTCTGTTTCTGCATCAATGTTGCTTCATGTTTTCAAGGCTTTACATTTAACTGTAGCACCATAGGATTTTGTACAATAATTTACTTGTAAGAATTCTCAGAACTGTAAATTGTCTTCAGTTTCATGCTGAAAAAATAAAATTTCCTTCAGATGAGCTGACCAGATTGCACATTTGGTGTTTTCATCATATCCATATGCTGTGTTGAATGGCTAAACCTTTAAAAAAAACAAAACAAAAAAGGAACTTTATAAATTGAAAAGATTTAGCCTACATTTTCAGTATGAAAAGGAATGCTACAGACCACAAATGGCCTTTCTGATTTACATTTTATGTATCTCAATATTTATCCAGAAGGTGTTGAAAAATCTGTCCTTCTTCAAACTTAGTTAAGCATATTCAAGAACAAATAAATCCATGTGAATGTAAACTTCCACATTTTCTCTAATAACCCAATAAAACCTAAGCCTAAGGGGATTCTAATAAGACTTAATTAAAGTAATTCTGTACAAATACTTTACTGAGAGGATTTTTTTTTTAAATTGGAGAGTTTGCAGTGATTTATTGCTGGAGAATAGAATGAAATACTTTTTGTAGGAAAGTTCCTATTAATTTTAATAGTCTCATAGTTTTGCCATTATTGTATCACTACTTTTGCCTCTGGATTTTTTTTCTCCTTGGTACTGAACAAATGAAAAGAAAGATCAGATTTTCTTGTATCACAAAAGACATTCTCAGTATGCAAATAACTCCCAAGTTAAAGCATGAGAAACAGAAAATTAAATTATGGAGAACAGTTTACTTTTCAATAGCCTCAGTTTTGGTAATATTGGGAAAGGAATTTTAGAGTGGAAACTCCTTGAGAAATGTCACCAAACAGCTTTAGTTAAAAAACTTTAAATAGGATTAATTGAAAAAAGGGTAGAAGTTACTGAAACACATGAAAATAAGTCTGCTCCAATAACACAGTGCAAGGCCCCATCAGCAATTTTCATTTCCAGTTCTTGAAATGTTGTTAGGAACCAAGAAAGAGAAATCACTTTCTGTCTTGCACTGGCTGGGAATTCAGGGAGCCAAGCAAGGCTTGTTCCCCTAGGTTTGAAATCAATTTTGCCTCTACATGGATTTTTACTGACCTGACAGATTAATTACTGACAGTTGGAAAGCAGAAATCTTGTAAATCAAATTCTATTTCGTAGATCAAAGGTTTTTTGTTTGTTTGTTTTACATTTATTTAAAAGAATATAGGAAATTCTGGGGCCAAATCAAAGATATAGTATGTCTCATCATTTAGGACAGTGAATCTTTCTTAAATTTAGGCACAGAGCATTGCTTACAATGATAGAACTGATTTGCTGGGTACCTGCTGCTGAGTTTCTGTGAGAAACCAGCCAAAAAGCAAAATGATCCATTGTGCTGGAAGAAGAGAGTAAGAATATGGAAAACATCTGTAAACCAAGCAGATAATTATCCCTCCACAAATTAATTTATTGCCTTTTGAGGTAGTAAGGGATTTTAGAGTTTGATATATGGTTTTTGTGCTGTGACATTGGACACTCTAGCAGAATACTTGTCTCAAAGATGCCCTGAACAGCTTGACTCTGCATGTTACCTCAGTGCTCCATTTTGATGGAATGAGGTCTCCCTAACTGGAATTTCAAGTGTTTCATCAGAGAAAGAACCAGCAAGTGAGCTCAACTGATCCACCTGTGCATTAATGATAATAAAGTGTAATTACACAAAGCCACAGTGATCAGATTGCTACTACATCCCCTAAAATCTCACTCATTCACAAGAATCAGACTTTCAGCACAGATAATAAAGGTTTTTGAGATATTTTATACCTTAACCTACACAGCAAGCCTGTCAGCAAAACATATGTCTATTTAGAAAGAAGATGCTGCTATGGGCTTGGATGTGCTAAAATTGGTGGAGAACAGTCCCACACTAAAATAAGACTTAAAATGTAGCCTCTTACTAAGGCCTCACACTTTCATTTCACTTTTTCACAAGGAGACACATTTCTTGGAGACAATATACCATCATCGTCTAAAACAGGCTGGAAAATAGATTGGAAAGACAGAATATGCCAAAACCATGAAGGGAGATGTAGAGAGATTAAAATCCTTCAATCTAAGAGTCCTGTGGAACTGCACAGCAAGAAAACAGAGCTGTGGGGTCCTTGTGCCCCTGCTACCACCACTCCCTTTTTTCCTGGTTCCTCACTTCCCTGGTTCCTGTATCCTGCCAGAACCCATCCTGGCTGCCCTCACAGGCTCCTCTTTTTCCTCCAGCTTTATCCTCCCCAGGTCACTTCCTTCCTCTGCCTTTTGTTCCTCCTCTAAACATCCCACTGCAACTCTTCCCAAAACACTCCTTATCCAATTTTATAGTGTGTCCCATACTCCTCCTGCAGGAGCATTCCTGCAGGAACATTTCCAGTGCCCCCATTAATCTGCTGTTATAAAATGTCAGCAGTAAGGATTTTAGGATTTTAGATACAAGGATGTGCTGAGACACATCTTCTAAAAATGAACTACTGTTATTCTGTTGTAGTTTGTAAAAATTATTTGAAGGTACACACAGAATATTTGTGTTCCATACAAAATGCACACAAGAGCCTCAAAACTGCTAAAAGCATTTAAAAATAATATTTAATGTAACCCCACATGTGAATTTTTGTACTGCATGAACTTTGTTTCCCTGCTTTGATCAGGAGCAAAATGCTTTTCCTACATATATTATTTTCTCAGACAACTTCATAAGGAAGAAGAAATTATATAAAATAAAGCTATTTTAAGGGTCTTTTACACATGTGAAACAGAGCTTTGGGGTTTGTTTTTGGCTTTTGTTTGTTTGTTTTAAGTAATTATTTTTTAGTCTTCCAAACAATTTAACCCACTCTTCCAATCCATAATTTTTCATTTTCAGGTGTTTCTGCACTTGTGAGTTCATCCAAGAGTCCAAGGACAATTCCTTTCTGTCTCTGTAAATATTTTTCAGTCATAAGAAACAGAAAACTAAAACAAAATTACCTATTATCTCTGTATGGCCAAAACAGGTTAGAAAATCATATGTGGCAATTCAAGAAATTTTGCCCTTTTTAGATACTGATGATGAAATTGAGAATGGAGCAGTCACTTCAAAAAAAGTGTTTTAAAATATACTTTTCAATGCTTAAATGATGAATGAGCAAGGTATCTGCTTTCAAATTTCTCTTAGAGAGTTTTTGGAATGACAACAATATTAATTGAGTGGAAAAAAAAATAGAAAGGACTGCTTCTAGCATTTTTTGAGCCTTAGATCACTTGAAACCATAAAATTCTGTTAGATATAAACTGTTTTTTTCCACAGAGGTGATGGAATATATTCATATTATACCTGAGATGGGAAACCCCATAATTTCTGAGGTCTTACTAAAAATATCCTAATTTTTTTTTGGATTGTGGTGTAAAACACAAATACTGGTTTAACATACACTGTGAACTATTTTAACAAATAAGCAGAGTCAGAACTGCTACATGGACATATCTGAGAAATAATGTGGAAGACTCACAGTGTTAATAAAATGATTTTACCAAGAATAACCTAAATTTCTGCCAATGCCACAGCATTAATTTCTGCTGGGCAGTTTAATGGGAGTTGAGAGGCTGAACCTGAGTCACTGAGACTCTTGTGGGGACCTTAAACCCCCACCTCCTCCTGAACTTTTCCAGAAGGATAAAAATCCTTTTAATCTGCACGTGAACTCTTACAAAACTGTCACAGAATTGTTCATACTGACTGCAAATAGCTTGCTTTCGTTTAAAGAGGCAGATAGGCAACATGTGGAGAAAATGATCAATGAATTTTTAATTACTTATCTGTATCCTGGTAATTAGAGTGTTATTAATTAAAATGTTAGTAAAAAGCCATAATATAGAATCAAAATAAAGACAAAATAAGCAGTTCTGTTAACCAAATTAATCCCTGTTTTTTTACCTTTGAAATAAAAATAGATTACACTGACTTATATCTATGAGTTACTATTGTGTATAAATGTCAAAAAAGAAATTAATTGCTAAACCCAAACCAATTAAAAAGAAGATCCAGTGATTCCAGCACATTCAAGTTTTTAATAAACTGGGAGTGAATTTCATCCTGAGGTTATGTCTGTTGTATATGACCTGCAATGGCCGTTAAAAAAATTGTAAAAATTAGTTATTTTAAAGCATTCTGAATACAAAGCCTGAGTGATCCATCAGTTGCAGCCAGGGGGGCTGATGTGAGCCTGGGCTGCACGCTGGGTTGGAGCCTCTCTGCTCAGTGCCAGGACCAGGGGCAGTGGCACAACCTGAGCCTCACCAGGTCCCCTCTGAACATCAGGAAACAATGAGACAAGAGTGCCAATTGTTTCACAACCACAAGATTTTCTTGGCAAGAAAAGTGCCTCTAATTGTGATAAGTAATACAGAGCCTATTAATTTATCAGGGGCTTCTGTTTATTGAGGACAGAAACATTTAATTTTTACAGGTCTTGCACTGGAAGTTTCTGATCTGCTGAAGGAAATTAAACAGGAAAAGTTATTAAAAGCATTCAAAGTCAGGAAAGGGGTTCTTCCCCTTACTCTAATTGGCTCTCTCAATTAGACCCCTGTTCTAATTCCAAGAGGTNTCCCATCCCATCCCATCCCATAGAAAAAAGGAAGATAAAGAGAGATTGTACCACTTCCTCCTTAAAAGACAAGCTGCAGAGAGAATGAGACCCTTCTCAGCAATCTTTGATGGGGAGATTGGATAGATATTAGGAAAAAAACCCCAATCCCTCCCCATGAAGGTGGTTAAAGCACTGTAACAGATTGCTGAAACAGGATGGGGAACATCCATCCTTGGGGGGGGTTCAGAGCACAGCTGGGCAATGCTGAGGGTGATTGAAAGGTGCAACAGGAAAAAGATGTTGTCAGGTGTCCCTTGTGAGATGCAAGATGTTGTGACAGAAGGCAGCATCAAAAGCCATTCCTGGAGATGCCCAAACCCTGAGCAGGGGAAGTTCTGGGCAGCAGAGTCCAGCTGACTCCACTCTGAGCAGGGTGTGGGTGATCTCCACACCCTCCTCCCAACCTCAGCTATTCTGTGAGCAGGCTGATGATAAGAATAGTGATTTTGCTCTTTTTATATCATTTTATTCTATTCCTGCCCAGGCTGACTTGGTGGTTTTATGAGACATCTTAGGCAGAGAAACACCTCCAGAGATTAATTTCAGAATTATCCAAATTACTGTCTTAAAATTTTCATTGAGATTTGCCTTTTAGTGAATTTCATCACATATCATATATTATAAATAATTGGAAAGAATTAAGGGAAGCTATATGCTTCCAGTATATAATAATATAGTTGGCAGTGTTGGGTCAAGCAATTAGTAATATATAACCCTGGCTAGGTATAAAAAGATGCATTAAAGTAATAGCAAAAGTAAAATGTTTCATTTAAAATGGTTCCTTTAGTGAACAATTTACTCAAATATTATAGTGGTTGTAATCTGTGTGAGGACATTGAATCATCAGCTGATAGGGTCAAATTTAACTGAGATTTTCCTCAACTGACAGAGTCAAATTTCAGCTTAAATGACTTGCAGATCATTGTATCAAATGGTAGAAATCCACTGCTGGTGCTGTGAGCCAGAACTGAAAGGAGGCCAGGAGAATAGAATACAGTGAGTCTTTGCATGTGCAATTTATCAGTATGAGGTATCTCCAAAAATTTTAAACATGTCAAGAAAACTACTTATATTGGTAGCTGGAGACACAACTGAAAATTTCCCAGGAGATTCATAGAAATAGAGTCCAACAGTTTCTTAAATCTCTCCACAGCATCACTCTCTGTTAGATTCTCCAGAACTGTGCACTTTTGGAAGCACATCTGTTTAAATGCTAAATTTATGTCTTCTGAATTTTTTCTGCCTATAAACATCAATTTTACTTTTTCACCGTGCACATTCTGAATATTTCTGCCAAGAAAAATGGTCATATTCAGGAAGGGCCATTAACCAAACCCCTTGATTTTGGGATATCTTGTTTGTATTATATTACATTGACTTTTGGTAGGTCCTTCAATACAAATCAGTTTTGAGATACAATACCCTTCACAGGGGTGGAAAGTCACTTAAGACTGCATAGGCAGCTTGTAAATAATCTTTCCACAGAATGCATAAACTCCCTTTTATACAGTCTGCCAAATTTACTGTTTAGAAACAAAATTTTAATTTGGCAGAGAGCATCTTCCTGATGTTAAATAAAAGTGAATATCCAACTGACCTTTTTTTTTGCAGTCTTAATTTAGCTTAATTTTAACTTCTAGCCTAGCAAGAAGGTGCAAATTGAACACTGAGAAGTGTTGTGCCTCCTATGACACAGCTTGCCATTGCATTTTTATTATTGTGCATAATAATTTAGTTCCAATGCACTGAACAGACAGAAAAAACAAAGTATTCTACAGTTTGTGGCTCACAATTGAACAAGAGGCCCCAGGAATATAAAGGGCAGCCCACAACTAATGTTTAAGAAGAAGAATATTTATATCTTTCTGTGGCCACAAGTATCAAATCAAGATTTATTGCTACATAGTTCTCCAAGAAATCACAGCTATGATGGATTCTCATCGAGGTACACTGGACAAGAATGGCAGACTTCTTTTTAATTTAATCTTAATTTGCAGTCAATCCAAGTTCTCTCAAATGAGCCTTTGGTGACACAAAATATACAGCCACTTCAAACTGCAAAGCATCACTCCAAAATGTTTAACAATTCATATTATCAACAACAACAACAAAATTACAAAGCAACTGACTATATCCCTGTGGCCTTTAAAACATTTTCCTCATCTACAAGGGCACAGTCATACCTGATAATCTGGGTTAAGACTGTTAAAACTCTGAAATCTATTAAAAATAAATTGATCTGCAGACAGTAGATACATCATTTTAAGAGGAAGGTGAATTTCTCAATAGTACATCAAGATAATTTCAAGTTTGTGTGGTATTTTCAGAACATCTAACAGCTCAGAGGCCATAACATTCCAAAAAAAGGATTTATTTCTGGAAAAGGACTGTGCTTATTTTAGTTCTGGCATAAAACATCATACAAAAATTTACACATGCAAACCTGTATGAATCCAAACACCAGCCACCTTGGGAATGATAAAATGTACTTTGATGTTCTATTCATTAGATCCATTGGCAAGTAGAAGGTAGATTTACAAGGAAATATATTCAAATAATAACTAAGGCTTCAAAGACACAGCAGGAAAGGTAATTGTTCAAGTATCTTATCTGGTCTCTGATTTTTTTTTAAAGAGTAGAACTCAAAAGAAAAATAATAATGTTAAAATACATTTTCTGAGGGCAAAAGTGAAACATCTTTTGTACAGACAATTTTACATAACAATGGCCATGATACAGATAGGAGCAAAAGTCTCTGTTTGATGTTGTCAAATATTGGCTAAAACATGAACTGAGAACAGAAATAGAATGTCAGCAAAAAAGACAGACAGAACTTTAAATGAAAATATATTTCTGAAATCCATTCATCCCTTTGTACAGTGATCTAAATGAGTGTTGAGTTTTCATTAGTTGATAGAACCCTTAGGCCAGGTGAAAAATCCTAAATATCCAATCAAGGGACTTCAGAGCAGCTCTTCTGCTTGTACCATTAATGCCACACACAATTCATGTCTCTGCCTTGTAATGAAAGGTTTTTATTTTTAAAATGTTCCACATTTGAAAGTCAGAAGCAGGTGTTCAGATGTTTACAGCTGTGTCCTTAGAGTGAAGCAGGTTTTTAAGGAGCCAGGTGGTTTGGATCTACCATCTCCAGCCCTCTCTTAGGTTGTCCTTTACAAGTCAATCCTTTCAGCCTGGGATCTTATCCTGCTTTTCTGGCCAG
This sequence comes from Notiomystis cincta, assembly GCA_013398075.1. Classification (NCBI taxonomy): domain Eukaryota; kingdom Metazoa; phylum Chordata; class Aves; order Passeriformes; family Notiomystidae; genus Notiomystis; species Notiomystis cincta. Next base: position 6,735 of record VZRX01017787.1, on the reverse strand, counting down.
AGCTGAGCACACTCTGCAAGGATTATTGCATTGTCTCCTTATCCCCACCTCATTCAGCTCTACTGCTGTAACATTTCAGTGTGGCACAGAAAAGGTTTGTACTTTTTACCCCTTAGAAATCCATCAAATGCAGGCTCACTTTGCATATTTCATATTAGTCGAATGTGACAATCCTTTCCCCCACCACTGCTCTCAAAGGACTATTTACTTGAAAATACTGCTAAGGTGTTAAATCCTCCTTATGAGTTTCGAGACAAATATATATATTTATGGAGGAAAAATCCAATCATGCAGTAGTTCTCTATAAATGGCTGTAAGAACTGAATAATAGAAGATTGTGCTTTCTGTGAGGTTGATCTTGTGGCAGAAAAGGAGAGGTAAAACCTAGTTAAAGGCCAATAAGAGCTGCATTCCTTTAGAGCTCCATGTAACTTTTATCAGAGAAATAATTAAAAAATTATAATAATAGAAAAGAATACCTGTGCCTTTTAAAAAGACATTAAACATCTACAATACTGCCCTGTAACTCCAATTCCTTCTTGGTTTCTTCTTTCAAAGTAAATCTTCCATGTCTTATTTCCAGCATGATTTTTGTCAGAGCTGGGCTTCTGCCTCACCGAATTTCTGGGTGCAGCAGCCAAAGTGATTCTGAATATGTAACCTCATATATGGTGATGCCTGAGATATTTTGGAAAGAAATCCAAACTGCCTTTCAGTATAATTTTGGACTGGAAGATTTCTATTTGTTTGTTTCCCTGTCTTCAGTGTCCCAGGAAAACCTGTAGGAAGTTTTCTTTCATCTCTTTATCATTCTCTGTCAACTGCATAGAGCAAAGTCACTGAAGATTTCTGGCCCTTTATAATTAATTATATTATTAATAACCCCACTAATTGGGAATAACAGTTTCAGGACAGTTGAATTCACTTTCAGGAATGATGCCTTGGCTTTGAGCCTCTGATTTTTAGGTAGCTTTTCATAACTGATATCTTAATGTAAAAATAAGTAAAGTAATATTTCATCATAAAAATATTGTCACATACTCAGAGTTTTACCTGGGTTTGATGGAACTACAGAATAGCTGGGGAATGAAAACCAAATATTGCAGAATATGAGTAGGAAACAAACCTAATTCATCCTTTTCTTTCTACTGTAGCTGTTCCAAAGTAGCCCCAAGGAAAATGCGGAATGGTCTTGCCAAAGGGAGGCTGACATGACACAGGAATTTGACCAAGAGGGCACCAAGGAGGCAGAGCTCCTGCACATTAAGTTTTTAACAAACTCAATGTGTTTTAGGCAAACTCCACTGAAATAGGTAATCCCTGGGGGCTTTTTGGCTGTTGCATTTATCCTTCTACAATTTAAAATTCTGTAAAAGTGTCCTCTTATTAGAAGAAATCTGAAAGTAGTTACTTGAGATAAGGATTGATCAAAGGCAAGCAATCTCAATAGAGATAAGACATATCAGTGCTTTATAATGATGGAATAAATAAGATTTGAGGTATCTAGGATGCTGAATAGTAGCAATGAATGAAGAAGGTGCAAGATTTAGGTTAGATATGGCATGCATAAAATCTTGTAATGATTAGTGAGGAGTGGGTCGTTCTCCTACAAGCTTTGATGAGCACTATCTTGAATATAATATGTAAAAAACCCTAGATTAATTCACTCCTCCAGCCTATGAATTTTTGACACAGAAGGAAAAAAAAGTATAGGTATTGTTAAAAGATATATTTCTGGTTTTTAAATGGTTTTTGAATTCTATTACCAGGAAGAAGAAGTGTAATTTTTCTTTTTCTTGTATGTGTGTAAGTGTAAATTATATAACTAGGTAGTCTGACCTCTCATCTATGACTTTAAAAAGCTAAGCTATCAAGTGCATAAGAAATACACTGATTTAGTGGCACCAACTTTGAGAAGTCAGACAAAACTTTTGAAGGAAAAGTTTTGCATTTAGAATGAAGTTTTATAGAGCCATTGGTCTTAGGATGGCATTTTTATTTCAGAGCTTTACGTGCAGTCATTTTACACTGAATTTTTATACATATATGCCTACAGACATATGTCATGGATGCATATCACCACTAATGAACAATTTACCTTCAAATTTTGAGATGAAGAATGTGTTCAAATGTGCCACAGGACGAGTGGCTGTGCCCATGGTTTCATGGATGTGCCTGTAATGGGTTGGACTCAGGAAGAGGAATTGGAGCCCCAGCAAACCCCAGTTGTGGTGGCTTTGGTCTCAGGGGATTTATAAAATGTTTTAAAGTGTTGTTCAAGCAGCAACAGGCAGGAGACTGTCAGTCCCATGCTTGGGCATGTCCCAGTGATTTGCACCTCAAATTCCGTGTTCGGTTTTGGGACCTCGTGGCAAGGAAGACACTGAGGGACTGGAGAGCGTCCAGGGAAGGGAACAGAGCTGGGGAAGGGGCTGGAGCCCCAGGAGAGGCTGAGGGAGCTGGGAAAGGGGCTCAGCCTGGAGCAAAGGAGGCTCAGGGGGGACCTTGTGGCTCTGCACAAGTCCCTGACAGGAGGGGGCAGCCAGGGGGGTCGGGCTCTGCTCCCAGGGAACAGGGACAGGAGGAGAGGGAACGGCCTCAGGCTGGGCCAGGGGAGATTTGGATTGGATATTAGGAAAAATATTTCACAGAAAGGTTTGTAAAGCATTGAAACAGATGGCCCAGGGCAGTGGTGAAGACACCATCCCTGGAAATATTCGAAAAAGGTGTGGATATGGCACTTGAGGACATGGTTTAGTGCTGGTCGTGGTGTTGGTGCTGGGTTGGTGGTTGGTCTTGATAATCTTAAAGACCTTTTCCAACCTTAACTATTCCATGACTTTTATAAAGTCCAATTGAAGAGCTTCTCTTCAAAAGTGGTCTGGTGGAAGGTCTAAAGCTTGTTGGAAATTATTGTAATCACTGAGAACTCCAGGAAGATTCAGTCAATCAGTGGCACACTGACTTGCACGTGCTTCTGTAGAAGTGTCCTGGGTTCAGCTGGGACTGAATTAATTAAAGTTAATTCCTTTTCTGTAGCTGTTACAGGGTTGTGGTTTGCATTCAGAATGAGAATGGTGTTGGTAACACAGATTTTGCTAAGTCATGCTTATCCTAAGCCAAGGACTNTTATTATTTAGCATTATTACTCAACATACAAGTTTTCCTTTGATTCTCTTCCTCATTCCACCAGGGCAAAGGAGGGAGAGAAGGAGGGTTGAGCTGTGTGGTGCTTCATTTCCAGCTGGGTTTAAAACCATGACAAGAAGACAGACTACTTAAAAATCTAGAAACCTTGCAAATCACTGTCAGAAAGTAATTGTGATGAAACACTAGTTTTACTTTCCACAAAATTTGTTGATTTAATAAAATCCATAAGGTCTTGTCAGATTTCTTTGACAAGCAGTTTCAAGAAGATGGTTTAGGCATTTCTGATGTCAATCACATTTTTTAAGAGGTGGGCCAGTGATGGTGGGGAGGGATGGAACCAAAATATAACTGTCAGTGCTTACAGTGTAAGCTTTATCAGAAACAGCATGACAAAGAACCTGTTCCTATGAACACTTGCTCTCCATCTCCTGTTGCACCATGTTTGGGTGCCTTTAGGATGTACAAAAATTTCCAGTGCTCCTTTTTAAAAGAAACCGACTCTTCCACATATGTCCAGAGCAGTTTCACTGCAAATAAAGTTGAATCATAGAGTTTATAGAAGTATGATTTTGAAATAAAGTAGATGCCAATGTTTATTTCAAAACTACAAAAAGAACTTTTTCTTGAAGTGTTGTGTTTTCTAAATTCATTACCATAGAAAAAAATAAGAAGACCAACAGGCTCTCTACTCAAAAACCTCTACACCGTGTTCATGCAGATAAAAATACCTGGAACCAAAGACTGACATATCCTTGACCTGATGGTAGATGCTGCTGCCTTTTGTCAGCAGGAAAAATAACCCAAATATAATTATTTCTGCTCACTTAATAATTTAATTGCATCTATGCACAGATTCCAGGTGTCAGCATAAATACTTGCCAAAACATACACTGTGGAATACAAGGTATAGCAAAATAAAAGAAAGCAAAACCTAAAAAGGGTGTTTAAAAAGATATATTTCTCAGTACCAGATACCTTCATGACCTCCCTTGCAGACTCCCTATAATATGATTAATTTGCAGTGGCACTCTCTTACTAGGAAGTACCAGAACAATGTGATGTGAATTTCACAGCTTTTAAAAAAACTCCTGGATGAGTTTTTTCCACAGAAACCTATTTCCAGTAGTCTCCTAACAGGTGCCATATTACTCCTCCTGTTGCTCAGCAGATCTAGGGGATGATGAGAGGGCAGCAATTCTCACAATTTGAATATGTAAAATGTAAACAGTTCTTGCTCCTGTCACTCAGTGTGGACACTCTTCATAAATGCCATTTTGAGAAATTTGGTAGAGATGGGATTAAAGGGAAGGAATTTACCTGAATTAAGATGTTTGTGAATGAGAAATAAGCTAAACCCCAGAGATTTAATCTAATTCACTAGGCACAGACACCTCAAGGCCAATATTCACCTTTATACACATCGTGGAACTGATGCTGCTTGAGAAACCAATCACAATTATAATTTAAAACAGATTTCTGAGGGAGAACACAAGCTAAGAACCACAGTAATACCTAGCTGGAGTATTTCTAACTCAGAGGCTGAAATCTATAGATAGGATACAATTTCCTTTCTGTGTCTCTTTTTGCAATGCTGGGTAACAGAACATTCTGAGGATTTTCATAAACAGCACATCTATTTACAAGACCTGTAGCTGCAGTTCTGTCCTTTCTCCTTTCAACTCACAGGTTGAAAACTGAGGATCTTAATAATATGAATTTCTTTATTGTATATCTTTCAAATATAAGAGATGCAGGGCAATTCCATTGTCTATGTTTTAGACTACAATAAAAACAAAATAAAGGAATATAAAAATGATATTTTATGTGAGCAAACAGGGCTTTTTGCAGAGGAATTTGTGATGTCTCACACACCATAACTCCCTTCTCACCCCACTGGGCTCAGGGGTCAGATGCCAGTGTGGTAATTGGAAGACCAGGATAGAGACTTTTCAAACCACTCATCGAGGCTTCTTTACACTGAATCTATGCAATCAGGGCTGAAAATGTTGTCCCTTCTCAATAAACAGTGAGAAACACCAAATTTACATGAATTTTCAGATTCTTTAAACAGAGACTGTGACACTACCAAGGAGGATAGAACTGCTTACCAGGACAACAGTCCTCTGATCAGTGTGAGATTCAGTTTTCAGACCAAAAAACCCTTCCTGCATCATGCACACATTTGAATTTTGAAGGTGAGTCCTTATTCCCATTTATGTAGGTCTTCTTAAAACTGAAAATTTCAGCAACTCTAGATAATTGCTTTCAAAAAGGTTCAGAACCTTCATTCCACAACAGCAGACAAATTGTAACCTCCTTTAATACAGTTTTAAAAGGAAAAAAATGCATATTTTAAATAATTATGCCATTTATTAGTTTTTTATGAATAGTTTTCTAATATCCATTTGAAAAACCAAACATTTCTTCTATAATAATGAAACAGGACCCATTGCTACTGTTTGTTTTTAACTTCATATTAAGATCACATTACCATAAACTGATAACACAAATGCAGCTCTTTTATTAATGATTAATCCAAGCATGCCATTCCATGGACTTGTCATTAGAAGACTTTTAATCTACCTAAGATCCCATTGATTTTTTTTTCATCAATTGCTAATGCAAGCTTGAATTTGCAGTTGTCCACATCCTTTTAAATGAATGAGTAAACAGTAGGGAATGCTGGAGCCAGGTCTCCTGGGCACATCAGTGAGATGCTGCCACTGCTGTCAATCACAGGAGCTCTCCCAAATCAAAAGGAGGCCCTGACTTTAATTCCAAGGCTGTACTTTGGAACAGAGAGCAGAAAGAGAAGTGATGCCAGCAGTCCAAACTCACAGTCCTCACACAGAACGGGTACAACACACAGAGATCTCTGTGCACAGCAATCGCTCATGTCCTGATTATTTACTCCTTGATATGCACTTAAACCAAACCAAAGTCTCCACCTCCCTCTTCCTGCCATTGCCCTATTTCCATGATCAATTCTCTCTGTGATCTCTTTTCCATCCTTTCTAATATTTTAGAGGTACAGAACAGCATATTAAAAAGAATATATAATTGTCTCACTAAAGCGATACCTAGGAAGAATATTATTTCATCCACTACTTCAATAAAGCAAAAATTATTAAATTATAAGTTAGAATTCTTTATACTTTACATTATATTATAATAAATGTTATAATTATGATAAATTATATTAAAATCTGAATTTTTAACCCCTTGTCATTATTTCAAGTTATATTCCCAGTGCTGGTTTAGAGCTGCAGGAGACAGAAAAAGCTTGACTTCTGAAGGCAAAAGATAATTGC
>VZRX01017786.1:0-26801 GCA_013398075.1 Notiomystis cincta | reverse complement strand
ACTCATCCCACCAGGTTTCATTTGAGTCGGTGACATCAAATCCCTGTGACTGAGTCAAAGCTTTGAGCTCCTGTTTGTTCCTCGTGCTGTATGTATTGGTAGAGAAACATTTCAGGTGTTGTACTTTGTAGCCAGCACTGCATGGAGCAGATTGAGGAATCCCATTACTGCTCATTTCCTCACGTTCTGACACACCATGCCATTGTTCATCACTGGTGAACCTGTGTTGTCCTTTTCTCCCTCCCAAGCCAGTTTAAAGCTCGCTCACTGAGCTGTGCCAGCTCCTGTGCTAGAGTTCTTTTTCCCCTCTGAGAAAGCTGCAACCCACCAGGTGTCACTAGAACAGGCATTAAATTGTTCCACAAAGAACCCAAAGTATTTCTGATGACAACGACCTCAGAGCCACATGTCAATCTGATAGATCTGCCTATTCCTATCAGTATTATTTCTTGATATCAGAAGGAATGAGGAGATCACTACCTGTGCTGCATATCCTTCTATCGGTTTTCCTAGGGCCCTGAACACTCATCTGAGTGCCCTCGGTCTTTTCTTGTTTTGTTACTGTGTTTCTGCCAGCTTGAGCAATAATGAATAGTAATCAGAGGGCCTTACTAGACTGGAGAGTTTTCCAGTAATGTCCCCTATCCAGTATGGTAGTTTTTCGATAAAATATTATAGAAGTGATCTTGGATCTCCAACATGCCTGTTTGCATACAGATTATTGTCTTAAAGTGTTTCACTTGTTACTATCTGAAGGGATTGCAGGAAGGGATGAAGAATGCATGTTACAGTGGTTTCTTTAGTTAAAGACTCAACAAGTTGAATTGTATCAATAGTAAGGAATTTTGTTTAATTAATTAATCCCTTCTAGCATTGCAATACTTCTGTTGTATGGTAGCTGCTAGTAGCAGCTGTGGTGAAGAGCATTCTTTGTTTTATCAGAATGTTTTCTTAACCTTTTGGAAATACCAGTGGTAGGATTCTGGACTTGAAATTTCAGGGTATTAGATGACTGAGACAAAAGGACACTGAGTTGGCCTAAGTTTACAGCCTATGCTAATTTTACTAGAATCATTCTAAGGTAACTGTCAATTACTTAGCTCTCATTTCTTCCTGAGGAGAAGCTCATTAGTGGTATAATGAAGCTTCGTGGCTACAAAGCAGTTCATGCTGTCAGTTTGCATTATGTCTGGTTTTAGTGCCATCATGGCTATTTTTTATAAAAACTAATGCTGTAGAGACAGTTATTTTTTAAAGAGGGAAATAAACCCCAACTAAAACCAACCTAGCTAGTAAAGTGCTTCATTCTACTAAAACTCATTCTGTCTTAGGAGGGCAATACTAAAAAATGTGTTCCCCACCATTTTAGTCTTACTTAACGTGAAATATTTATTTTCAGATTAAACTGGGGCATAGATCAGAAGCTAAAGATGGTAAGTTTTAAAACAAATTCATGCTGTAGAAGCTGTGCTTTGTTTGCTTTGTTTTTGTGAATTGATATTAGTTTCCCATACCTTGGCTGAGTAAATTGAGCTCAATGCCTGCTATAAAGCTTAGTAGAGGTTTGCTTCACAAACTGCAGGGACAACCAAAAGCAGCATAGATACCTGTATGCATGGTATATGTCTAAATAAGAGTATAAAATTTAACAATTTTAATGGAATTCAAACATGAATATAGCACAGAATAATAGCAGTAATAATAATAGCAATAACACTGAGTTTAGATTACCTTTTTGTATCAATACATCCCTGTGCCTTAAATATTTAAGACAAGTGAGAGTATTTGTGTTCATTTTCAGATGTTTCCTTTGTTCTATTTTTGTGATGTCTGCAGAGGCAAGAGTTGATAAAAACAAGATCAAAACTCTTGTCTCTGTGTCTGTTTTTTTTATGTTGAGCACTGTAGAACATGTGCTCTGACCAACCATGTGCCTCTAGGCATAGATATGGCAAACTGAAACCAAGTAATCTTGGTCTTCTCTTACAGCCTGTGTGGTGCAGCAGTTTTGTTTGTGTGCAGGCTGCTGTCCTTCAGGAATTCTGTATCAGGTTATCTGCTTTCCAGTGAAGAGTCTTTGCTATCAACTCTCCAGTTCCTTTCTTATAAAGGAAAACTGATCACTCATCTCAGAGTCTCACAGTTGAGCCAACTGCCTGAGAGTCGTGATCCACCTGGCCTTCAGTGGCCTAATGGTCCTTAAGGACAGTCATTAATTTTGGCCTCAGTGTCTAGCTGTAGATGAAAGATGTTATTAAAAATAATGATCATATCTGCTTTCCCTGTGTTATCTAATATCATGGCATACTTTTTTGTTTTCTGAGGCTGTGCCCACCCAAAAGCAGCCTTTGTTAATTTGATTCCGAAACAGGTAAAGCAGGAATGTAAAGTAATCCACGTAGCTTAGCCCAAAACTTTGCTAGTCTTAGCATTGACTCATATCCCAGCTTTTAGGAGAACACTGGTTTTCAGCTCATGTGCAGCTGCAACTTCCTGCATGATATATCACAGCAGCATTTGCTTGCCAGGTTTTGTACAAGCCACAGATAATAGCATTTTTGAAGGGGGAATTGGTACCCTGCTGGAATCATGGTCTGATACAGTGCTGTCAGTGTGACTGCTGAAGGGCACCATTTGCTCCTAGTTGGCCCCTGAGTTTTACCTCTATAAAATCTGCTTATGAGAATATTCAAGCAAGAGTGAGCAGGTTTTGGTTGCTCTCTTTTATGCCTTATATATGGTACAGTATGAATGTAGAAAAACATGTGCCATGGATTATTAGATAGTGCTATGTCAAAAAGAAAACAGATTTATTAATGAGATTTGACAGTGCGCCTCCCTCTGGAAGTGAGACATGTTGAGGGACTGATGTTTGCAGGATGAAACTTTTCTTTAAAACTAAAGCAAGCCTTCCAATACCATGAAAAAGCTGTTGTGTTTTTTTGGGTTTTTTTTTTGGCTTTTTTGTTTGAGTTTTTTGTTTGTTTTTTTGTTTCGTTTTGGTGATTTTTTGTTTGGTTGGTTTTGGTTTTGCTGATTTGTGATTCTTTTTGTGTGTGTTTGCTTTTTCTTTTGCTAGGAGTTTCCCTTTTTTGCCAAAATGTAGACATACTGTTTCACAATCTAAATCTGATTGCTGTGGTGTAAAATGGACTTGCTGTGGAAGAAAGTGTATGTGCACTTTTATTTTGCAGCAATTTACTTGGTTATGATAATGTACTTGTTATTTAGCAAGTTGTTGAGTGTTAAGGCTGTAACTTGGAGTAGCAAATAGTCTGTGAGTAGCTGAATGACAGGTTTATTTGGAGTTTAATCTAAAGTTTTTAATTTTGTTCTTTCATCTTCTTTTCTTCTTTCCATCAATGCAGGAATCAACAGGACAGCTCTCAGGGAGATAAAACTATTACAGGAGTTAAGCCATCCAAATATTATTGGTGTGAGTAAAATAAATGCTAGTTCTAGAATCAATTTTCAAATACTTTCAGTAGTTCAAGAGTTATTATAGCAAAATGCCTATTTCAATAACAAAGGCAAAGTATTTTTAAAAATCCTTTTAGTTTTTAGCCTGGGGCTACGTAGATATTAATGGTGGGATGAATAGTGAAAATTTAGATTACTTGATTTTGCATCTCTGATAGAATTGCAAATGAGCACAGTGCTGAATTTACCTGATTATTTGCTTCATATGGAACTGATGACAGTCAAAAAGCAGGCTTTTTAAAGCAATGGTAAAGGGAAAGTCATATGTCTAATTAGTCATGTGCTTGTTTTAGCACACAGATACGATGTTTAAAATCTGTGTTGGAAGGAGTAAAACCAGTATCTTTTCAGTTTCAGTTGCATTTTGGTAGGCTTATACCTAGAGATACCAGCTGGAGCTAAAGACATTTCAAAGTTAGCTCATAGTGATAATTAGGAAGTCTGTCAAATATGATTAAGTAGATGAAATATGTGTTTTCCATATACTTTTCAAAGTGGAAATATGGTTTTCTTCTGGATTGTGAACCTACTTTCAAAGTGGCTGCCTTAGCTAACAAGGTTAGAGAATATGCTGAGGATAGCAACTAAAATGGCTAAGGAATAGAGCATATTCTTTGTGAAAAGATGAGGAATTCATTACTTTGGGGAGGAAAAGGCTGGGAATGGGGAGGTCTACAAAACCAAGGTGATAGGTGGTGTCCATGCAGAACTGATGCCCTAGTACCTCATTGTACTAGAAATAAGAGATGTATTTAAAACCTTTTGCCTGCAGGAGTGGAAATTGTACTGCTTCACTCAGTGTGTAATGAATTTCTAGAATGTGTTGCCATGGGCCGTGTAGAAGCAAGTTGCATCAACATTTCAAAAAGGAGTTAGACAAATTTATGATCAGGAGTTCCATAAGCAGATTCTAAAAACAAGAGACAATGTTGGGCCCCTCTTAGTAATCTTTACAAAACTTTTGTGGGTTTTAGGAATGTAAGGGGCACAGTCACGGGTGTTATGAACTATTCAAACAAATACCTTGCAATTTGCCAATTCTTGTGGTCATCACACTGAGACTAAGGAATGAGCTGCACCAGGGAGAACACACCTTCCTCATCTTGATGGAAGAATACCAGGCTAGATAATCTCTTGCTTTTGCTCAACATCATGCTTGTGTTATCTCAAATTAGAAACTGATTGTGTCATTACACAGCTTCATCCTAAGACAGGGCTGTTTGGATGTTCTCTAAAGAGTTTTATTTATATTGGAAAGCTAGCTACAAAAATGAATACACATCTAAAAGTATCTGAAGTTAATAAGCCTAACACTTAAAATTTCTAAATACTGCATACTTACAGGAAGCAGATACACAGAGCTGAATCCATGGGCAAACTTAATCTGGTCTCAATGAAGGGTAGTAGTTTTGTAGAACAGGAAAGTTTTGGAGACAAGATGTGCATTACATTATCTGTCATAGTTAACATGATAAAGTTAATTTTTTCTCTTTTTTCCTATCTCCAGGAAGGAAGGGTGATTATGTAAAATGTTATTTCCATATTTAATGGGGATTTTTTCTGGTTTGGAAACTGAGTTAAGAAGCTAAACTGAGTAAGAATTTTGTAAGAATGTTACAAGTCAAAAAACTTAAACCAGATCTCAATAAACTGAAAATCCACATGCAGACTACAATGGTGTTGAATTTCAGAAAACTGGAAGAACCAGAGCATGCTTAATCATAATATTTTTTGTTTTGCAGCTTATTGATGCATTTGGACACAAGTCTAATATTAGTTTGGTGTTTGATTTTATGGAAACAGATCTAGAGGTAAGATTTTTGAAGACTTTTTTTATTTCAGTATCTTAAGATGGTTTGTGAAAGTGCTGCTTTAACAGGCTTATATTTGCCCATATTAGAAAGGTGACTTTTATTATGTCAGTTGATGAAGATCATGTCTTAAAAGTAGCTTGAGTAATTTCTGGTTTTATGAGTTCTCATTTGATTAATTCCTTTACTTTTAACGACTTGTCAGCATGATCTTAAAGAAACAAAGAAATTGTATTTATTGTGTTAGTTTTTTGGAACTCCAGAGTGTAGAACCTCTGTCACAGATCATTGCTTCTGGAATGCAATTGATAAGCATAATATCAAACATGTTCATGTGAGTGTGACGCTAAAATGTACTAAGAGATGAGCTGGTAGTAAAATCACATGCACTTAAGACATGTTTTCAAATGTAGCAATGCTATGTAATTGCAAGTCAGTACCTTACAGATACAGGCTTGCTAAAATTTAGATGAATACAAAACTTGAAAAGGTTAGGTCATTTTTTTGCTAATAGAAGTTAGTAATGAGTAGACAGATTCATTGTTTCCATAGTAGCTATGAAGAGTTTAGAGATAAAAAAGATTGGTGTACAGAGAAAAATTAAATGCTCTTGTACTACATGATGCTGTGGTGTGCAGTCTTTAAACTGTATTGTGGTATCACTCAGGCTGCCACTGAGACTGCTACCTGTTGTGATTACGCATAGCTGCATACATGAAATCTGTGCCATCTTAGCTCTTCTGTAAGTCAGCTTATGGAAGGCTATCCCTGAACAGGACAGTAGTATTAACGAACAAGCTTTGGGGTGTTTGCATAGAATTTAATGTTAGAAATCAAAGAATGTAGAAAACATTAAGAGATTTTTAAAAATACAGTAAAGTAGCCATACCTTCTGGAAATAAAAGAGGAAACCATTGTATTTACATTAGTTGCTTAGGTTACAAAGAGAAAGAAGGAATAAATGGAAACATAATTTCAAGCTTACTGATGCATTTATCATTTGTATGTGTACATCTTTGTCCTGGAAGTTTGGGTATTAACATGGAACTGAGATTAAATACTAAACTTCTGTTTCCCACACATTTTTTCATTCTCTGGTTATGCAAAGTTCACACATGCTGTCTGGACTCCCCAATTTCTGATCTCCAGAACAGACCTATTTTTCTGGAAAAAGGGAGAAATGGTAGAGACTATATGACTGCCAATTTGAACCCTCTCTTAAAGGCTGAAATAACTTCTGAGCTGAAAGAATGGAAATAAGTTTGTCTGGTGTTCTGAGCTTTACCATGACTTTAACACTTTGCAGGTTATTATAAAGGATACAAGTATTGTGTTGACGCAATCTCACATCAAGGCATATATGCTAATGACACTTCAAGGATTGGAATACTTACATCAGCATTGGATTCTACACAGGGTAAGCATGTACTAAATTGGCAGCTTTCATTCTGCAACAGAAATCACATTGATTTCTGATTTAGAGTCTGAAGTCGAATGAAAGTAGCTTTGGAATTCAGACATTCTCATTCCATAAGCATTCGTATTTGCTGTTTTGGAGAGATAACAGCAGTACCAGAAAAGTTGAGAGTTACTGATGTAGTTATGATCTCGATACTTACATAAAGGGTTCTCCAGTTACATGTGACTTCAGTTATCACTGTGAATTGAGTCTGCATGGGATGGATTGGAGTTTTTTCACAGCAGCTGAGCTCTTGAGACTTTCTGCTTTTCATCAGGCAGTGTCAAGGCTTCCTCTTTTTCCCATTTTGCCCTTGCCCTCATGCATAGGCTTGGGGTGGGCAAGAAGTAAGGAGGAGACACAGCTGGGGCAGCTGACCCAAATTGTCCATAGGGATGCTGCATACCATGTGAAAACTGGGATAGAGGAAAAAGGGGGAATTTTAGTTTCCAAGCTATCTGTTGTTTGGAGACTGCGTATCGCTCTCCTTTTGGGAGGTGGTGAAGGATTTCCATTGCGTTGCTGGTTTGCTTGGATTTTTAGTTCTTTCTTTCACCTGTTAAGCTGCCTTTGTATTGCTCCTGGAGTTTTCTGGATGTTCTCTCCCCTATACTGCTGAAGGTGATGGGTGGGATGAGAATAGAAAGATGGCTGTTGTGGATACTTTTCTGTTGGCCAGAGTACACTGATACTGTATTGAACTATGTGACTTCTCTGATTTCTGCCATTATTTGAAGCACTGGCCAGGTCTTTCTATTATTCAGCTGGCAGCTCTGCAGATAACTGCTGTACCTGCAGAAAAGATAAAACCTATCAAGTAGCTTTTCTAAACTCTGCAACACAGATGTGTTAATATTCAAATGGGTCTGTCTCACTATGATTTTCATATGTGACAAAATACTAATTTCCTGAGGGTTTTAAATTTTTTTGTTCACAATGTAGGTTTTAGGATAGAATAAAATCTTTCATTGTTCAATATTGTTATGAATATCTGCCAGGAGATTCATTATATGTCTATCAATACTGGCAAATCTCATTATTTGTTTTCTATACTGACAGGATCTTAAACCAAATAACTTGTTGCTAGATGAAAACGGAGTTTTAAAATTGGCTGACTTTGGCTTGGCAAAATCTTTTGGAAGCCCAAATAGGATTTATACACATCAGGTAGTAACAAGGTAAGACACTCATATTTTGTTTCTTACACAGATTGTTTAGTTGTTTTATAGGGGTGTCTTGAAATATATAATGTCAAATCAACATATTCAGAGTGACATCCAGCTCATGTGATGTGGCAAGAGCCACATAAAAAAAACCACAAGGAAACATTGTTTAGCAAAGTCTCCATAAGAACTGCTAGAATATGCATCTGTGTAGGGGTGGTTCTCGTATGTGTCAAAATTATACTATTTTGAAATGTGTGGAAATAGTATGTATCTGCTTATAAGCCTAAATTTTGGAGCAAGATAGCTGCTGCTTTCTGCTAATCACAAGACCTAGAACGATTTTTGGAGCTAGTCACATTGACCATTTTGAGACAAACACTCGAACCTATTAAAATATTCATAATTTTTTTATGGCACGCTTATTTAAGGTATGGTATAAAAAGTGGGACTGCAAAACATGCATTGTGTTGCTTTCTGACTGCTGTAATGCTAGAACTATTCAGGAAAAGATGGTTTAACACCTTTATTCAAAAGGCAGAAATTCTGCAGTAATTTCAAATGCAGTATAGTTTAATTAAAATTGATTGTTCTTAGGCAGTGTGAGTAGTTGTTTCAAAAGAACAAGGCTCATTTTGCATAAAAGTAGTCTTTGTACTTAGGTCTGTTGATATGGAGATTCTTGGAAGATGGGAGGAATTCTGTGTTCCTGTGATTCATTCAACATAACATTTTAAGAAAATTTCAGTTTACCTGCATGTTAAAAATTGTCTTCTTTGCATGTCTGCAGTTTACGTGACCCAATGGTGAAGTGTGCACAATTTTCTTCATTCTTTCTTAAACAAAACACTCTTCAATGTCTGAAAAGTATATAGGCAGAAGTAATATCCTTTTAATTTTAGCTTTTGAATTGCTACAATGCATTTGATATGAGCAAAGCTAAAATGTATTTTCTTTTCAGGTGGTACCGAGCCCCAGAACTATTGTTTGGTGCTAGAATGTATGGTGTTGGTGTTGATATGTGGGCTGTTGGTTGTATTTTAGCCGAATTGCTGCTCAGAGTAAGTATTGAAATGTAAGCATTTTGTATTTGCAAAATTCCATGCACTATGGCTTTTTCTTGGGGTTTCTTCTTTCCTGCTAACAGCAGATGGTGAACAGAGGCTAGAAGAAACTTTCCAAAAGCTTGTTAACTGTAATAAAAGTGGTTTTTTTGAATAGACTGAGGTTTCATAAACATCACGAGAATTGGAAGTCTTTAAAAACAGCTGTGTAGAAAAATTGCAACGAACTGTCCCAGTCTTGCCTTGGGAGAGGTCAAGTAGGTAACTCTTGCAGTCCACAGACACATATTTTAGTGCACTACCCTTCTAGAAATGTAACATGATGGGTACGTGAATGGGCTGTCCCTTATACACTGTTCCTGTATTATAATCACCAATACCTTAATTGTGGGTTTATTCAAAATGAATGGAAAACTAATATTTTTCTGAACTGCAGTTAGTAGACAATACTGGAATGAAGCTGAAGGTTAACATCAGGGTAATCCTATGGCACTCCTCAGTGTGGTACACATATTTAATGATCCTTGAGTATTTTCCATTGAAGTAGAATGTTTATTATACAGCTCTTTGGAGAAGACATTAAAGTGTGAGGGGGGCAGTGGAGGGCTGGGGCACAGTCACAGCTAGAGGCATAAAGGAGTCTTAGTATAATGTATTTTCCATGACTAAGTGGCTTCTGCTTGGTTTCTGCTCCTTACTTTGAATGCTTTTGTGGCCATATTGTAACCAGACTGGAGAACTGGAGAACCTTCTGTGTAAAAACACCTTGAAAAAAACCTTTTGCATTGATTGGTCCCACCAAATAGGTGTGGTGTTCCATTTGATTGGCAGTTCAGATATGGAAATGTAGTGTGGCTCTTTAAGCAGTAGTGGTGATGGGTAGATAAATATGCATTAGACATGCTAAAATTGAATACATTTAAGCAAAGTTAGAAAGCCAGTAATTCTTGAATTCAATTGTTTTTTGGTTTGTCACAAAACAGGAAGTGTATTATGGTTCAGTTTTTATCATTGTGATATTTTGAACTGTATGCATCCTTTTTCAGGACAATGCAACTTCTGGGAGCTTTTTATGAAATAGCAATTTATATTCAAGCGGCTTTCATGATGCCAGAATTTAGTATGCTGTCTACTAGGGATATTCATTATCATTTTTCTGCCCTAATTAATTAAACACTGCTCTAATTCTTCATAAATTTGCTGCAGTCACAAAGTTTCTTTATACTTGCATTGTGTGTATGTGAACTAGAAGTTGGACTGGCAGATATCAGACCGTTTTAGTCTTTTGCTTTGTTTAAATGACATGTGACACTGATCAGACAGTTTTCTATCCTAGTGGGTCTCAACTCTCCCTCATTTTATTTCATAAGGCTAACTTGTGTAATACAGTTATGATTCACTTTAAACAAAACTCCAGAGAACAGGTGATTAGAAGATCACCATGACCAACTGCTTTTAGGGTGACAACTGAGATATAAAATCTTTTCTGTGTTTAGTTATTTTGCATTAATGTGGATGTGGTGTAATCTTATGTTTAGGCTGTCTGCTATCGAGTCAGTGATACAAGCCTGGGTTCAGGAAACCTTCAGAATCTATTTGGGCATAACTAGAATGCCTCAAATATCCAGTGTACCTCTTTGTGTGGAGATGGTATACAGAGGATTTTTGCCTTGCAATTATGAGGTATCACTCAAAGCTTCTTTCTAAAATTGAAGTTCAGAAGTTAATTCAGTAAAATGCCATGTCCTTCCAGGTTCCTTTTTTGCCTGGAGACTCTGATCTTGACCAGCTGACAAGGATATTTGAAACACTGGGCACTCCAACAGAGGAACAATGGCCTGTGAGTCTTTTTGTTTAACAGCCTGACATGGGTTTTACTTGATACTCTCTATTTTTGCTCTTGAAATTAAATGGTTATACCAGAATACTTGAGTAGATTTTCAGAAGGCAGTTGCTTCATCTCATGAAGCAGCTGGGATTCGTTGTTTCTTTTGGCAAACCTCTGGTCAACAGGAACAGTAACAGCACTTCTTGATTTCCTTTGTGCACACAGTTTCCCATGGCTACTGGTGTAATATTATTGTTGCTACTTAATGTTTTTGAGATGCTTGTTTAATTAGCATGCTTTAACCTGGAAGGCTTTAATCACTTTCAAAAGTAGGAACCATTTGCAGGGACCTAAGCTGGCCTTGGTAAATTATAGTTTGGGGATAGTAAGAAACACAGACCAGCAGCTTTAGGGATGAACAATTTACCCCAACAGTGGTTGTGTAACAAATACAAATTAGTAGTACAATTATCTCTGAGATGACAGCAAAGTAAGCGATACCAGGCCAAACTTACTGTCAGGTCAATGATCTACCTAACCATAGTTACTAAAAAGTGACTGGAAGTGGGACATAATGTCTGATGACCAAGTTGTACCAGCTGGCAGGCACAGGGAGTCCTGAATTCCCTGATCAGGCTGTCTTTTGTTGTTGAGCAACTTGCTGGACTCGTTCACCTCTGCTCCATCTCCGTGCAGCTTTTCCTTATTGTAAATGGTGCTGGAATATGTATGTGGTCACAAAATGGAGCTGTAGCCAAATGGAGAAATGCACTCAGTGAGACACTGCTAGCCCATCTCAGTTCTGATATTTCTCCAGAATTCTAAATGGAACACTTGAAAGTTTTTGCAATGATGTTTCTGCTTCCTTTGGAGAGGAAGATACACTTGGGGAAAAGAGAGAATAGGAGATGGGAATGCATGATCTTTGTTGTGTTAGCCAAAGTTCATTTCCAAACACATGCATTTTAATAATTGAAACGTTTATTATCAAGATTATAACTGATTGAACACATTTTTGACTTTGTATTAATATCTTATTTTACTTGAACAAACTTGAAATGTGACAACTAGGGCTTAAAATACTTAAAACACTACAAAAGCATTATTTTGGGTAATTGTCTGTTACAATTGTCTGTGTAATTTTTATGCTAGAATGTGAACACAATGGGATTGATTTCATACCTAGAAGACAAAAAGTACACAGTTAATTTTTTGTTTAACTGCTTGGTGCATATTTTCCTTCCCTCCTCCCATTGCTCATATAAAGTTTCAGTTGTGCATTTAAAATCAAAAGGCACATGATGTTCAGCTAACCTCTATTAATGTAGAGAAAGTGAGGGCTGACTCTTTTGTCAATCTTTTCCCACCTACCATGTCAGTTCATTAAAGGAAGTTTTATTTCATTTGTCTGACCCAGTCTAAAATTCTTTCATACTTCCTTTAGTAGTTTTTCCTTTTGGACTGTTCACAACTAAAGCAAGGGAAGGACAAATCATTTGGAAAGTTGTTTCACAGTCTAACAGTTCTTAAAAAAACTTTTATGACCTACTATTCCTACATTTATTTTATTTCAGTGACTAAGTATTAGCAGTGTATTTTGAAAGATGAGTTGCTTCTGCTGAAAGACAGCCATATTTAAGTTCCCTTTCTGTGAAAAACTCTACTCTTTCTAGGGGGGAAAAATTACATTTCATTTTTGGTCTTTGTAGGGGATGACAAGTCTTCCAGATTATGTCACATTTAAGCCTTTCTCTGGAATGCCACTTCAACATATTTTCAGTGCAGCTGGTGATGATCTGCTCAATCTTCTTCAAGGCTTATTCACGTTTAATCCTTGCACTAGAGTTACGGCTACTCAGGTATAGTACATTTGGGTTGTCTCCTAATGTTAATTAACCTGCTGTTAATATCAGGTAAATGTGTCTTGAAGCCAGTAAGCCAGGTTTGAAATGAAACATCACACAAATTACTAGAAACATAATCCCAGTGTTTCATAGGGAGAAATGTGAAAGGCATGGATAATAGTAAGTGATTATCTCCATTCTCAGTGTAGAGTGAAGGTAGACAACTAAAATGTGTATGAGCCATGACCTTCCAACAGTCATGTTTGACATGCTAAGTTCAGTCACCTAAAACTTGAAGGTTAAGTCTTAGCATAGCTTATCTTATTCCCTGGCCTTGAAAGGTTTTCCTCCTCCTTACTTTATCTAGTCTCTTCAATGTCTTATAAACTTCTATGGTATTTTTTTAGCATAAAATTCTGTTGTGATTAAACCATCATTCTTATCTAATTATCCTTTTCCATTATACTTTCATTTTCACTATTCTCTGATGGGGAGAAATGAAGGACTTCAAAGAAAAATCCTGTAGAATATTCTAGTTCAGAATACTGATTTCTGTGTTGAGGAAGATACACCAGCTGGCAGTGAGAAACTGTATTTCTGTCACTTTACACTGATATGGAAGCATGCAAGAAACAGCTGTCTCCCTAAGGCCAGGGCTCCCTCATTGCTGGTTAGACATGGCAGATCTGAATCCAGGAGATTAGTGCACCTGTTAAGTATCATTTTACTAGGTGCTTTTTCAGAGCACCTTCAGGATGTTTTGGCCACCATCTTTAAGAATGTTCAGTACAATTTTGCAGATGATTAGTTCTGCTGTGCTTGAGACACCTCTGCAGTAGTTCATATGAATGAAGTAATTTTTCAGGTCATGTTGTAGGATAGTGACTTGAATATGTATTACTTTTCTAGTCTAAACTTTTTATTGACAGTGCCACAGTTTAAGACAGGAAACAACTTGTCCTTACTGTATTGGTTTGATTTACAGCTGGCATTGAATATCATGTAGCTGGCATGAGTAATGATTACCTAAGAGACAGCCACTTTTTGTTAACCACACTGCATGGTTCCCAAAATTTAAAGTAAGGTATGTGATTCCACTACATGAAACCAATCTTGCTGATTGTCTTCTGCTCTAATACGAGTGATGTCCTTCTCACGGTTTACGGGGTAGACGCAGCACAGTTAAAGAAATATAGGGGAAAGAACTATCTTAAAAGCTAACAAAACAGCTGGTGTCCAGATCTTGAATCTGATTGAGACTTCAGATATATTCCTTTCATTTTTCTTTATTTCTACTTCCTTTTTTATCCTCATCTCATCTGTCTTTTCAGAATGTAAGCTCTTCAGAGCTAGAAGCCATTTATGCAAGACTTCTTACAAAATAATCTTGTTTTGTCAGGATGTCTGAGCACTAGTTAAAAATAAGAGTACACAATTATCCCTAACTTTACAGATCCATGTGGGGTGGATAGTAATTGAGAACACAATCTTTATTTGCCCCAAGACCACCCTGCAGTGTAAAAGTCTTCAAGTAGTCTTTAAGTTCCATTTGAAAGTGCTTAGTTTCACTACAACCTCTTTATAAATGGCACTTCATACTAATTACTTCTTTCTTTTTCTTCCATTTTTATTAAGGCATTGAAACAGAAGTATTTCAGTAACCGACCAGGACCCACTCCAGGAAATCAGCTGCCAAGACCCAACTGTCCTGCAGAAGCTGCAAAAGAGCAACGAAAAGCACTTTTAAATTTAAAAAGGAAAAGAACAGAAGGAATTGATCAAGGTAACTTTGTAATATGTCACCAGTTTTAAATAGGAGCTATGTGCTCAGAGAGAATGAGATGCTTCCTGTGTTTTAGAAGAAAAACTCTCTGAATGAACTAATTCCCTAGGCACAGGCTTTAAGGATATATGGTTTGGCGTCAGAATTACTTAGTTCTGTGTTCTAACAGAGTTAGCACATAAAAGGCTCTTCTGTGATGCTTATTAGAAGAAATAACCCTATTCCATTAATTTTTGTAATAGAGAATGTACTCCCCAGTAAATTATAGGCTATTATGAGGAACCTTTTTTTTTTTCCTGAGACATCTTACTCAGGTGGAAGTAATTTAACTTCACACCACTTAAAAAAAAGAGAGAGAGAGAGGCTGAAATATAGCATGATATTCTGTGAAATGACAGGCTGGAGAGTATAGATCAGATTCAGAGGAGAGACTTCTGCTCACTCTCTCTTAAGGTAGGAAAGTTAACTGTGAAGACCACTCTGGGTAAGGAACGTGAAGCGCTTCTGTGACCCACCTCCAGTCTTCCCCAGACAGTAGCATGTATTTCATACCTTTGTGGCAGCAAATGCTCAGGACTCAAGACCTGTATCTGACACTAAATTACTCAGCCCTTCTATTAGGGAGGCAAATACTGTTCTTAAACTTGGTCTTCTTAACAGCTGGAATATGCTAGATAGCAGCTGTCAGGTTAGCATCAGCTTTTTGTTATTGACAGTATGAGACTCAGTTTTAATATGAGTGATATATTTTTTTAGAATGGAGCTACTTCCATAAAAGTGTGTTTCCTCTTGAGTTCAGAGAGATAGCTACCTTATTATAGTTTAACTTACTTTTTAGGCACTTCGAATTGTTGTTTCTAAGTCTTTGTCAAATTAGAAGTAAAATACATTAGGTTCGCTACTTTAAGTTTTCAGTCTCAAAAAAAAAATGTAATCAGCTGATTACTTGCACACTGTTTTCTGACCCCAGTACCATGGGTCACCTGGCATGTGGGAACTTGTCATCATATGATATGCTATGATAGCATAGGTAATTAATTTAAGCATTTTAACTCCTTTTCCAAAGATTATATGAGGGTTTGTGATTAGTGTTTGGGAGTATACGCCCTAAAATATGCTGTAAAGTAAAGAACAGGGGAAAAAAAAGAAATGCTTCCTTGATTTCTGTGACTTAACGATTTGAATTCTTGCATTTGACAATGAGCAGTTTCCAGAGCTTTATCAAGCTAAAACAATATTTGCTTTAACATCCAAGAGTCTCATCTTCAACAAGAGGAAATAATGCTTCTGTGTAAATGCTGTGAGGTTTGAGATTGACTATAAATGAGGCATTAAAGAAGTCAGCATTACTTTTTGAGACCTTTGAGTATTGGTATAAAAAGCAATATCATTTCTACAAGCTGGAAGTGGAGACATGATGTATTTTCTTATGTGGATTTTCCATAATGTTCTGCTACTGCCCTAGCTGGGCTGACAGAACCAGAAGGTTTCAAAGGGAGTTCTTCTACACCAACATATGTTAAAGGAGAGAGCCAGTGATCAAGTTGGCACATCTGCTGCATTTGATTTCATTTGCTATTTTTACATGGCATTACCATTTAAATTTAAAATCTGAATAATGGTTTGGAAGAATAATCTTCTAGTCTTAGTTTAAATAAAAACTTGAAGGACAAACTTGAAGGACAGCATTGCTATAGGGGGTGGAAATGTGCAAATGTGATTTCAAAGAAAAATAAGTTGCATTCCTGAAATTCTTAGAATGGCCTGTGCTTGCATCCTGCAGAGCACATTTCTTTCCCCTAACCCTGTTGAGGTAGCACTCCAGAACCTGGCAGAACAGACTGAGTGCTCACTGATGGGTTTCTTCTTCGAAAATATTGGCACCGGGAGCTGACTTCAGGGATAAAGATTCTTGTCATGCCCACGTGTGCTGCTTTTCCGCAAGAACAAACCCCTGTGGCCTGTGGGGTGTGTTTACCAAACTTAAGTACTTCTTAGAAAACAGTCTCTATTCTCAGGGGAAAACTATCACTAGATGGATGACTGCCTGTAAAAAGCATGCATGCTTTGTATCTACTGCTGCCGCTTACTTCTGATCAGTGAGGTTTGTGGAGACACTGATTCTATGATATAACTGCCCGTGTCCTCTCTGTCACTTAACAAAAGCAGCACTGCTTCCTCAGAACACCTATTTCTAGTCCTGTTAATAGGTATCCTACAGAGCTGTAGCTACACAACACAGGGATTACAAAGGATGCTGCACTGAAGCTTTTCCTATGTTAATTCAGCATGAGGAATCTCTCTAATATCAAAACTATTGGTTTGGAAAAAACCCAAAAACATTCTATTTGTATTTAAGATTAAGAATTTGTCCTGGATTTGACAGCACACAGAAAAATCCTTAAGAGTGTATTGTATGGTGGGACAGGGTTAAGCCTTAGAACAGCTTGCTCTTTTTAAGTTTCAAAGTAGAATTAGGTGGTTAGCTTGTCACATCAACAGTTAACTGGCTAGGTTTTTAGAGGAACAAAGAGAAATATTTACATGTAAATGTGATTAATACTTAATTACAGAATTTGTGACTTCAGGAATATACATACTGATTCAAGTGAATTTTGATTCTAGCACTCTCTCAGAGATTTGCTAGCAAATGTCATCATGTTCTGCCACTGTCATAAACAGCCTGTAGCAGTTAAGAGTAGATGTATCTTGAGAATGATATCAAACGGTGAGGAGAGGACTGGATCTTTGTACTTTGCTAACAATGTGATTTACACTTTTCAGGATTACCGAAAAAACTGATTTTTTGATTGCTGTGCATGAGGAATGAAAAGGAGTGAAAATGCCTCAAGTCTCAGCCATCAATAAAATGCTGTAATAGGAGCTGGATGGTTACTTTTTAATATTTTCGTATATAAAATAGGAATTTACCGGTTTACTGTTTCCTAATAAAAGGTTGTTTTTTTTTGAAATAAAAGTATGCTTGAGAATAAAAAAAGATTCTTTTATCTGGTTTGCTGTCTTGTCCTTTGAGTCGTGCTCTGAGACAATAACTGTCAAAACTGCATGCAGGCTACAGGTGTACACAGACTAATTTTGCAGAACCTCTGTGCTGAATTACATGCTATCCTGTACAGATGTATATCCTAAGGGGGAAAACTACAAATAACACTTTCTTCTCACATGCAGATGAAACGAACATATGATTGTCTTCCAGACCTATAATAAAAATGTATCCCTGTAAGGAAAGGATAGGACATCTTTTTGTTCCTGGTAGTAGGCTCAAGTATTACCAAAGGAGTTTGCATGTGTTCTCGTAGCAGTTATGCATTGACTTCTCCAAGGACGCATCCACTGCCTTGAAAATCCTATGATGTGCAGATTGAATGTTAATTGCTTGGAGGGATTTTTTTTTCCTATTCCAGTCTTGCAGGAGGAGTTACCCAAGAACACAGAAATAGAGTTTTCTTCAAAGCCTTGAAGACTGCAGTGAGAGACAAGGGAGGAAGATCCAGCTGGGGAAACTGTACTATACAAGTCCTCCTGTCAGCCTGTGTCTATAGAACATTCCATAGCGCAGACACTGGACTCAGCTTTGCCTGAATTCCAGCATGGAGAGGTAGCAAAGTTTCTGCTGGGTAGCTAAACTTCTTGCAGTGGAGAGAACCAAGCCTACATATGCTGTTGCTATATCTTAACTGTGTGCTCACTGCTGTTGTGCAGTAGATCTCAGGAATACCTGCTGAGCCATTGTCATCTTTTTGCCTCTGAACCACATTCAGCATTCTCTGTTCTAATTTTGTGGCAAGTGTAGTAGTGCAAGACTTTGAGGCTTGTAGAGGAACAGTAACCATCATCTTGCTCATGTGTTCCTTTATTTTGCTGCTCCTTGAGCTAGAGTAAAATACTAGGCCTTGTAAGGAAGAGGAGTTAGTAGTTTCCTGGTAGTCTATGTGTTCTGTATTGGTTGTTGGCAGTTGAAAAGTAAGCAGTGTTGCTGACAGTGTAGAGAAGTTTTATCCATTAACATTAGTTGTATAAGTTTTTATTGCCTGTTTAATCAAACATCATATTCCTCATTGCAGGCTAGAGGATTAAGATAACTACAGTCCTACTTCTTACTGGCACAGGTTCAAAAATATGTTAATCTGAAGAGGGAAGAGGGATTTAGGAGTACTGTAAACTTTTTTGCATTTGCTTATCTAGCATATGTTTCTAACTGGTCCTAAAAGCCTGGAAACCTTCAGCCCCTAAAACAGATAGTGTCCCTATTATTTGGTATAACAGATATGGTTTGCATGACAGTGACAATTTTAACTATTCTATTGGTTCTGCTTTGGGAATAACACCATTTCGTTTTTGTAAAAAGCTCTATGTGTCTAGGCAGTACCCTTCCCTGAATGAAACCTGTTCTGCTAGAACAAGTAGCAATCCTCTAAGCTCCTACAGGCAAAAGTTGTAGAGCAGGTACAGAGTTAGATGGGCAATCAGTGCATTAATGTAGCGAGTGTGGTTACTGTGCTCTCTAAGAGGGGGCTCGAAGTGTGATGTGCTACGGCCTGAGCAGCAGCCCTCAGCCAGAGCTGACTTACGAGATGAACCCTGGGCATTACATGACTAACACTGTCAGTATTGTTTAGCTAAAAATAGATAACCAAGATGCTTATGCTAGCTGTTTATCACCAAACTGGCTGCTTTAGGAGCTTTCACATAACCTTGTGCAACTATCTGCAAGAAATGTATCATTTTAACAAACTTTCCCAAGGGGCATTACAGAGGCTTGTTTGTAGGGTATTCTAGGGAACATGCTCCCGGCCAAGCCCTGGCCCCAGCTGGGAGGGAAGACCAGGTGCTTCGGCAGTAAAAATATAATCACGTCACTTTAACTTGCTTTGGGCCTATAAAGCCTGGACCCCCTTTCAGGGTGGATTTGGAGACCTCATCAGTGAGTGGACTCACCGTGTAATTGGGTTTTCCCAATTGCCAGGAAGGGTTCTTCAGGTCCTCACTGCAAAATGGGGCTCCCCAGCAATATTGGACTCTGGATGATGGTAAAGTATTTAAGCAATTGTGTGTGTGTGTGTGTATATATATATATATATATATATATATGTTTCTAAATCACTATCCTTTCTCTTGTGTAGTTAATGATTAGATGCATATCCTTGCTTATTTTTGCATGTTGCTAAAGCTGAGAATGTAGTAAGCTTATTGTTTTATTGACTGCATCATTTTACTTTTGTGTTGCCTTAATACTCATAGTAAAATAAGACCATTCTTTCCATTGATGTCTGTGTCCTTTAAATTGCCCCTGTCAATTGGCAAAACAAAGTGAGAAGATATTTTGTGACCAAGACTATTGTCTTGTGTGTGCATATGCCACAGCAGATGCTCACAAAGCACAATTTTTTATATCATACAAGTTCAGGAGCTCTTTCCCTCCGGCTCCCACACAGCAATTTGGACTGTGCTCTGTATGTACAGTTGGGCCTTGTTCTATACCATGAGTGTGTGCAGTGTTTTCAGCTGAGTTCAGCTGAATTGCTTCAGTTGAATGGAGCTGAGTGAAGCTACCTGTGTCAGGGGTTAAAATTGCCTTGCTCTTAGAGATGATGTGCACAGATGAAATGTGTTGCATTACAGAGTATAAAATAAGCTTAGAGAAAGCGTCAACACAACATTTTTTTCTTAATCTCAGGCTTTCAGATGGTTTGATGTAACTTTTGTCACAGATCAGAACTCTGGAAGAAATATTTGGGACTTCTGGTGAATATAATATGCAGTCATGCAATTAGTCATCTAAGTACTATTTAATTTGTGACTTGGTTGGTTTCTAAGCTTTATGTTATGCTTCAGCATTGAAAATCTGTCTCTAATCACACCAACTTAGTGAATATACAGGTGCTGCAATCTATTTGGCTTCTCTTCAGAACCACAACAATCAAGCACGGTTTGTCTGGAGTGTGCAATGTGCATGCTTGTGCAAAACTCTCAGTTGTACACCTGAACAAACAGGAACATAATGTAAGTGCCTTTTCCCATGGGTTGAGATGTTTCTTCTGCCTTTACTATCTTTTTATCATAAGTTAGTGCTGTTTCTTCCTGAAAGGTTAATTCTCCTCTTTGCAAACATGACAGCTTTTACCTTGAGACTTGATGGAATTTGAGTGACTTCTATGCATTGTTCTGGTATTTTTTATATAATTGAACTAGAACATTGTTTTCTTCTTCCACTTTGCTGCCACAGTAAGTGTATCAAAACTCATGGTATCAGCACACCACAAAGAAAGGTGCTCTCTGTTTTAAACAATACTGATCTCCTTTTCTTAGATGCCAGGATTACTTGTGGTGGCATGGAGAACAAGGACTGCTAGCTATCACATCCTCCTCTGTCTCCCTGGTTCTTAATTAATGCCAGTGCTGATCCCAGAAGCCTTTTTATTTTGGCAAAGAAGGTTCAGAGTTGAGTTGTAACATACAGTTATTGTTTTGCATTTTTGGTATTTTTCTATAGATAGTGTGGCCTTGATGTGCTCCAGGCAGCACTGCCAGTTCTTTGTTTCTACCAGTCATTCTTGGCTTTTTGTTACAGTTCTTGTTCTCTTGAATTACTGCATGTGCACTGTTCAACTAGCCATTTCTTACAGTGCACAAATGTTCATGCTCCGTGTCGTCCAGTGTAATGATTCTTTTACAGAGCAGGTTTTGCCTGCAACCTTTTAATACTTTGAGAGAAGGAAGGGGTCATTACAAAAGAGAACTATCATTTGATCTGTTTTTCTTTTAATCCCTCTCCTCCTCCTTGCATTTTATGCTCAGATATGTCAGCTTTGTCTCTGAGTTAAGCTGTTCTCTCCACAAGCCTGTAATAAAATTACAGGATAAACCACAGATACATCTGCATATGGTTTATCAGGTTTATCAGACAGAAAAACTTCTCAGAAAACTAAACCGAGAGTTTTGAACACTTTTGGCAGGCTGTGTTTTGACATACACCTTGCTGGTATCCAGTAGTGTGGGTGGCTCTGGGAAAGACATGCACAGCTGCACTCTCTCTTGGCTCCAAAACAGCACTGCCTTGGAAAACCTTCTGTTGATCCTAATCTTCTAGAAAGCCATCTGAATTAGACTGATTCCTCCTGTAGCCCACCACTACCAGGAAGATTCCTGAAGCAGCTCTGGTCTTGCTAGTGAGAGAACTCTATTTGGCCAAACTTTTTTCATCACATAATACTAATTTTCACATTTTCCTAAGTAGAGTTTTGATGCTATTGAACTAGACTCATATAATCTCTGTGTTCCATTCCAGTGTTTCCAATCTTTTTTTCTTCTTTGTTGGCAACTTACTCAGAAAATGTCTATTTATCTCTTCTTAAAAACACCTTTCAAATAAAAGGACAGGGTGAGGGGGAGGATTCTGTCTCTTCCTTCCAAAGAATCAAATCCGTGGGCTGGCAGGTCCTGCACAACGATTTTTTGAGGATCTTGTGTCAACAGCACAGAGGCCATTAGCACTGTAACCATTTCTTCTTGTTCTGCCACTCAAAATGTGCCCAGAAAGCTTCATAGTAACAGTATTCATTACTGTGATACGAGCAGAATGATCTGCAGAGAAGGAAGAACGAGATGAAGCACTTTACTCTTAATTAGGGTGCATTATTATTGTGTAGTTTGTTGCCTACCACAGGAGATTTGTTCCTGCAGCACTGATAGTTATGCAAAGCTCATTTACACAACAGGTATATATCAAAGCTGTGTGCTTTGATTTGAGGAAATGTCCACTTTGGGCCAGGCTGGTAGGCAGGTACCCTCAAAGAATACTTATGCTGTCCTGCATGGACTTGTCATCTGTGAATTAATTTTTTTTTAAAGAAAACATTCACTGTCAAAGAAGATTAACAGATAATTAACAGTTATTGCAATCTGGCAGTCCTGCTACTGAGTTGACAAATGTAAAACTGTCCTTTTCTTGCTACTCTAAATTTACCTGTAGGTTTGGGAGCTTCGTCTGGTGTTCTCACATCAGCATCTGGAAGAAGCCGATAGTCCAGAAAGTGCCACCATGTTTTTCATCCATATATATTTGATGGTAGAAACTGATTTTAATCTATTAAATCACCTGCAGGAGTTGAAATTCTGATTTACAACCATCTGAGTTTTTCCTGCTACTAGAGGTTGTGTGTGACAGAGAAATCAGGCAGATGGTCAGATATGCTAACAACTATCTGATCTTAACCTAGTGTCTCTGCTTGTGTCTCTGGAGTCATCACTCTGCAAGCTTCAAGCTCCTTTGTAAGGATGGAGAACCAACAACATGAGCCTGTTTAACCTCATATTCTTGAAGAGCTGCTTTAATAGGGGATTAATATAAGACCCCTTATATTGACCTTATCTGGTAACTAAGGGATATCAGGCTTCCCTTCTTCCATCTGTCACTCATTAACTCCAGTAGGATGCAGTGCCTCTCAGCCAGCACCAGACTCCCTGCTGCTGGCTGCTTACCTGAGTGTCTGAAATGTGAAATATGCTGGGATACAGTGCTGTCTCCTTTTCTCCTGGCACACTGTTTCCTCAGCATCACCTAAGTTAAATGTCCATGTCACTTGTTTCTAAAGTAGAGGTATTAGCTGTGATTGAAATATGAGACATTGTGTAATGAAATTCTAAGTCTGGAGGAAATGGTGTACTGCATCCAGTGGCAGGGGGCTTAGAAAGAATAGCTTTTATAAGTGGCATTTCATGGCATTGTGCTAAAAAGGGACAGTGAAGAGTGTGGAGATGCAACACTGGGGAGTTCAGTGCAAACGTGTGTAAAGCCACACTTCTGTGCTTCACTCACAAAAATTAACCTGCTCAGAAAGGTGTAACTGATGCATTTCCTTAATAGACAATGCAGATCTTAATCCATTTTAAATTAACATTGGAGTGGAAAAACGACTAAGCAACCAATTTATTAAACTATTGTTCTCAAAAACCAAGGTTTTTAAAGCAATTTTGCCTGGAAATATCAGCCTTGTGGGGTTTTTAAAACTAAACTCTTCAAATGCTTTGCAATACTTTCAAGTCCAACAAGTTTCATTGGACCAAAATCTAACCAAATTAAATGCACGGATAATTTTTTAGAAATCAATAACTGCTACCAGCCAGAAAATATTTTTTGTGCGAATTACAAAACACTAATAAAGATAGAGAGGAAGACACCACCGTTTAGCATTATGACCCCTCATTGTTCTGTGAGGGGCAGTTGTGTGTGTGTGAGGCCCAGAGGCACTGAGAGTCTCTGTGATCACCCCCTCAGGCTGCTCTTGCTTTGCCCTGGAGATCCTTGGGTGTTCTCATTCCTGCTGCAGTTTCTCACTGTGCCTCCCCAACATCCATGCACAGTCACAAGGGTGATCATGCAGTCATAGCAGCAACAAGTACTGGGATAGTCCAACTTTCTTCCTGTCAGGCCCACAGCTCGGACACACGGTGCTGTTCCAGCTCTTTCTGGCGTGACTCCTAGGGGACGCTGGCTTTTGGAAGATGTCCAAAGGCCAGGGCTTCTGGAAACCCTTGGCTACTAGAAGAACATGGGGAGGAGTGGTCCATAATCCAGGGGCTGGTGCACACTTAGGAACAAATGGAGAAAGTCACCACTTTATTATGGTCTTTAGCCACCTGGAGTGTATGACATAGATGATCTTGCAGTGACACACAAGTAAAATTACAGGTGATAAGTAAGTTACTTCTGCTGTCTGATCACAGCTTTGCAAAGTGCTTCCCTATACTGGAAGACCTTTTCCACAGGAAGCAACTGTAGCAAACAGTAAGGTTGTTGGCTGTGTCAGAATTCCAGTTGGGAATCTAAATTGTGGTTCCCAGAACATGTGTGTGCTCATGCATAGACATTTCTCCTCCTTCCCATAACCATGTTTTTGCCTGGTGTCTTAACTACTAGGCTCAGGCAAAATACATGTTTTCTGAAAAAGTAATTTCAAGCCTTTTTTGTTTTTACAGGCATATAAATTCTAAATTTAAAGAAGTGACCACCACAACATGTAACAACCCGGTTTTGTTTTCTTTCTGCTTGCATTTACATTTGGAAAAAAATTGCCATGTTTAATTTCACCTGAAAAACAGCCAAGTAGTATATTTCTCCTTCTCACTGGATGCAGGAATTTTGTGCTTTTCATTTTGCCAACTGACACAAACCAAAACTGTTTAATTACTGAAAAAACTTGTAATTACATAACATTGAAAACATCATTCTGAGTTGTAGCTTTATTTCAGAAGATGTGAAACAATGCAATTCCTAATATTCTTGTCCTAAAATACACTGGTCTGGTTCATACAGAGGAAGCAAAGAATCTTTGAGCATTCCTAGTAAGTTATGATTTCCCTGTGCTATGCCAAAAAGCTTTCTGCTTCACCACAAACATATTTTGAGCTCTCTGTAGGGGTAGTAATACTGCATTCTTCTCACAGTGAAGGAGGATGGTGAGAGCCTCTGCTTCTGTAACAATAATCATGTAGAAATGAGTGGGGGAAGAGTAAAGTGAATTTGTGTAAAGGTGCAACACTTGCAAGTGAAGCTGGTTGGCAGCTGAGGGTAATAACGCCTATCCCGGTGACCTGAGCAAAGCTGATGTCACTACTGCGTCTAAAACTGGCTTGGCTGTCCCTGTGGGCTGCCTCGAGGTGCCTCAAAGTGACATGCTTCAGGGGTTTCAGGTTCTGCTGCTCTGCCTGTGCACACACAGGTGAGGAAAATGGTTTGCTCCCAGGGCACAACTGGCTTCTGACCAGGGGTTTTCCAGAGAACTGCCCCACGGTTACCACTTCTAACCCAGTGCTTTCCTTTCTTCTTTGCTCCCTGGCACCTGAATGGGGATCAGAGTTTTAAGTCAATTCTTGGGTACTTCTTGGCTGCCTTTTGTCCTGTGGGGACACTCCATGCCTCCATTCTTCCTGACTTGCTAGAACTCTGTAGGTCTATGTGCATAAAATTCCCTATACAAAGCAAGACCAAGGCATCTTCCCTTTTGCCTAGTGATGCTGTGAATTCCCTGTCACTTGAAAGCCCTAAATCAGAATTAGCATCTCTTCAAAGAGGCCCCCTGCCAAAAGGAAGATTTTGAGGCATGATTTCTGCCCAGTAAATCACATTAGCCTTCTCTGATTCCAGAATGTGTATTTGATGGATAAACCTTATTCTAAATGCACAGATAGTTTGAGAGTGATAATTCTTTCCATGTAGTAACATCTGCACATTGCTTTGCTATTAGTGCACATAATGTTTGCCAGCAGCACAGCAGGGAAGTCCAAGCCTTTCTGGTGATGAATTTTTACTGAAAAAGCCAAGGCACACATCCCAGAGCTCTAGGGTGCTTTAACTGATTGGAAAGCCATTACAGAGCTCTGCTGTTTTCTTCAGTGCAGAGGCTGGATTTATTCATAGCAGCAGTGGCTGGCATCAACAGACCTACACAGAGCAGTGAATTAATGGTGCTCCCCATGCAGTGAATGCTTGTTGCTATTGCAGACATGCTGACCTGTGGTATAGCCCCTCACACTCTTCCACCATGCCCAAACATCACCAGTCTCTTTACAAGACAGTTCCATTTTTAAATTAAACCTCAGACTCTCCTTCATGTTTTGAGTTGATTTTCCAGATGTGGAAATTAAGCAAAGCCTGACCAGACAGATTCTTGCAATTGTATAAGGAGTCTGGAACAGAAATAGAAGATGATTGCAGTTTTGCTGAGTTCTCACTATGCTGTGGTCCTTGTGTTCCCATGTCTTAACCACATTCTTTGGGAAGCTGACTGTGTTTCAAAGTTATACACACCAGTGGTTTTCCACTGCCTGTTGGCTGGTCATGCTGCTTTCCTGACTGTTGTTCAATTCTCAAGTCTATCTCTGCAGCTTCTGGGGAAAGGAGCTTATATAAATCAGGGTGTGCTGAGCCCCCAGCCCCAGTCCTGGCTTGAGCAATCCTCACCTGAGGCTGGGACTTTTGCCGCTTCTACAGAGCAGGAGCATCAGCTGTGCTGGGGTCCTCCCACATGCCCACAAACTGGTGTCCTTTGCAGTTTAATAAGCATGTGGTTGACAGAATTAATCTTGTAAGAGTGGTAATACCATGTCTCTAGCTGAGTATATGCAGCTTTTGGAGCACCATTAAAAACAAAGTACATATCTGGTTTTTATTAATTGTACCACTATGGTCTCTTCAGTCCCTAGTATAACACCAAATTGTGTAATGCTGATTCATGATATGATCCACTTCCTAAAGCACCAATTCTGTTTGTTTGCATACATGAGGAATGAGAAAGGGATTTTACATCCTGCAATCCATCTCAGTTTCCTTGTGTCAGGAAAATTAAT
>VZRX01017784.1:0-80656 GCA_013398075.1 Notiomystis cincta | reverse complement strand
CTCCCTGTGGATCCCCAGGGGCTGTGGGTGGATCTCTGCACTCCCTGTGGATCCCCAGGGGCTGCAGGGGCACAGCTGCTCCACCATGGTCTCACCACAGCCTGCAGAGGAATCTTGGCTTTGGCACCTGGAGCAGCTCCTGCCCCTCCTTCTCCACTGACCTTGGTGTCCCCCTGTGGTTTCCCTCACATGTTTCACCTCCTCCTCTTCTCTAACCAGAAGCAAACTCCTATGACTCTGTTTTGATTTCCTTCTCAAATCTGCCATCACACAGGTGTTACCAACCTCTCTCACTGTCCCAGTCCTGGCCAGCAGCATGTCCATCTCCAGAGCCATCAGCCATTGGCTCTGCTGGACGTGGTGGAAGCTTCCAGCAGCTTCTCACAGGAGCCACCTCTGTGGCCCCCTCCTACCAGACACTGAGCCAGGGCAAACCAACACAAGAAGTTAAATCCCTAAATTCTAAATTCACCAGTTTTAGCTTGGCAATTAAGTCTGGTTGAATTTTTCTTGTCCCACCCTACTCACTAATCAAGCAGAGCATTTTATATCTTCTCATACTTTGATCAGCTTTGACTAAATCAGAGGCTTTTTAGAAAATACTTCAATAAGCTGTGACAGAAAGGTAAAATTTTAATGATCTTCACATGTACAATTTTAGGGGTGTTTTGTGGATAACATCCACATCTTTAACATGTCTGACATGTTAAAGTGTTTTGTCCTTTGCCTAGTGGAATTTAATAAACTTTTGCCTTAAAAAGGGGGATATTTCATGAAACATAATCTCCCATCACTTCTGAGAACAGATCCAACGTGTGTTATCTGACAGTGAATACACAGCCTCATCAAATCACTCATCTCCCCACATTTCAGCAATAATTTTGAGGGAATCTGAATAAATTACCTCACAAATGGTACAGCTGCTCTCAAACAGCAGAACTAATGAATTGTCATGACTGGAGAGAGGGAGAGGTGCCTTGCATCCATAATCTGAGACAGCTGACAGGTTGATGCCTGATCAGGTTTAGTCACCATTGCTAATTACAGGCTGAGAAATTACAGCCACTTTTAGGTTAATGGCTGGTAAACACCTAGCAGTAACTTACAGCAAGAGAGAACTTACCCTGCAGCTCAAAAAGGAGCTGGAAGAACATTTTATGCTGCTGTGCTGACCCTCCAGCAGTGACTGTCCAACCCAAGCCTTTTAATATCCACAGCATTCTGGTTCCAAAGACATTCTAAATACAAAAACTGGGGACCATTCCACATTATTATTTTTTTTTTTTAAACAGAGCTATATTAACACTTTAAAGGCAAGTGTACTCAGTTGTAAGAAAGAATTCAGTTATTATTCTCCTCTCTCAGTTGTTTTCCTCAGCTAAGTTTGTAATGTTGTAATGAAAAATGTCAGGGGTGTGATGGTTATACCAACAATGAAATCATTTGCTCTCTGTTTTTATCTGAGGATACTAAATCCAACATGCCAGTTATATCTCTAGAGTTGATTTGAGTGACTAGTGAATACCAGCTCAGTCAGCAGAGTTTTAAATCAATCCTAGTGCTTTGTAAAAGCAGCAGTACCTTGTCAGCTAAGAAATTGTTAATGGACTATCTGACAAGCATTTGAATTACAATTTCAAACTTATATTTCACTATACTCATCATTTTTGGTTTTTAGTATTTCCTCTCAACAGTAACTCACATAAATTCTCTGGTAAACCAGACCAAGTGTTTCATACGCAGATAAATAAACTAAGATGAAGGTGAGAAGTGAGAAAGACACTAACAATACAGTAAATTCAAGTGGATCTTGAGTTTGTAATACTGTACAAGCTTTTGTGCCACTTAATATTTATCAGCCTGAGAATTTTCCTTCCAGACTTGTTGCAGTATTCATCCTCTCTGCAAGGATGGCAAAATCTCAAATCAATGTGTGTCTTAACATTCTGCTACTGAAATGCTCAGACTTGCTTTGATATCCCCATTTTGGAAATAAAAAATCCAAGAACAGGGAAAAGCCACATGGACATTTTCAAAGCTACAAAAAGCTCTTTTTCCTGGTAAGCTGAAGTAAGTCAAGTTGTTTAATTTATCAAGGTGACAGCTGAGATGGGATTTGATTGCTGTTAAGTGAATAGTTTATTGTTGGCTCAAAGGAGGGATGGTGAAAGGGCCTCTAATTTTTCAGGGAAGAGCATGACATATTCTGATTTATGGACAAATTCTAATGACGTACCATGCCCAAATGTTTTATTTTTCAAAAGTGATAAAACAAGCAGAGCAGTCCAAAGAGGCAAAAGGCATGTTTAATGTTTCTTTATCTTATCACACCTAACTTCTGGAGACTATACATGAGGATATTGAAAATGAAACTACATGCAATTGAGGGTTAAATACTTTATTTGTATTACTCTTTGATACATTTGACTGGGGATTCTTTACCTTTTAAAAAGTGAAAAAGAACACATAGGCTTGGGGTTCTGGGCTAGAAGTGGTTTTTATTATCTGAAATGTGTACTAAGCTTGGTAGTCTAAGTAAAAAAGAAAAAAAGAAAAAAAGACCCAGAATTATTGCATCTGAATTTCTTGTTTCTTCCTGCTCAGTTCCAGTCAGTTCTGGTGGCATTTGAAGTGTCACACTATTTGTGTGTGAATGCAAAAGAATTTCAGCATTGGAGATCTGTCTAAAATTCTTCCCAGATCTCTCAAATTTGGCTTCTGTGCAGAGAGATCTGTGCAGACATCTTCAGGCATAGAGATAAGTGTGAAAAACTACAAAATATCTTTTTATAGCTTCAGAATGAAAAATGTAAGGATAAAGCTTGGTAATTAATTCAAACTTTGGAAAGTCATGAATATGCTTACATTTAGGTCACTATCTACAAATGTAGAAACTTTTTAGAGGGAAAACCTAATTTATACATTCTGTTTGAGGGAAAAATAAATTGCTGATAACTGTTAAAGTTTCATTAAAAAACCCTTCACACTAGCTCTAGCCATACTAGCCATACTATGGCTTTCCTGGCTCCCTTCCTAGAAGGAGCTTTCTTAGTTCTCTGATCAGTAAGCCATTGAAAATATTAAGAATTGTACTTGCAACTTCAGTTTATGTGCCCTTAGACTCTGCTTGCACTAGGTTAAATGAATAAAGGTATTAATGTTAACAATTTTTCCTGTGGAGAAGCTGAGGTTTCATTAGAACACTCCACCCAAGCACTTGTGCAGCCACTTCCTTTCACCTCTCTCTTATCCCCTGATTCCACAAACCAAACCTGTGGCTCTGTATCAATGAGCTGTTGTGATGCTCTCAGTGTGCAGGCTTCCCAACATGGGAACACACTCTGTTCTCCAAGGATAAGCCTCAAAAATACCTGAATTATTCTTTTGGGTTGTTTATGTACTCCAGAAAGTGTTTTGGAGGCTCTGGTTGGTTCCATAATGATTTGGGGATTTGTGACCTCAGAAATGTCCAGCCACTGATATAGTTCAGGTTTTAAAGGGTTTGTGGGGATTTGGGGATTATTTCTTTGGAGGTTTTAATATTTCATGTGGTGTTCTGGCTGGCTTTACATTGCATGTTTCCTTAGTAAAGGAGCTGTACACATATCAAAGAAACATGCTTTTAGTTGGATGAGGATCTGATTTAATAAATAGTACAAAAAAATTATCTCTTGGAAAATTAGTGTTTGAAGATGCTCTAGTGAAGTCATGAAACAGTCAGTGCTTACTGCTTTCCTGATTAGGCATAAAAATCCCCTGCATTTTAAAAGGAATTCAAAACTTGTTGCTCAATATTTTAATTTTTTTGTTGTTGTTGTTCCTAAAGCATCTTTAAACTAGAAAGTAATTAAACTGATTCTGACCTGGGATTGGAGGAAGAAATTATTTTCTGTTTCCTGACTGAAGTCCAGTAAGTTATTTTGTTTGGGGCTCTAGGTTTTTTTGATTTTTCTGCTGAATGAACTGGAAACAGGAAAATACTGCCTGTTTCACCACTGCTATACACCTTAAACCATCTTTTTTTTTAATATATGTCACTTACTTGCTAATGCTGAAAGACTCCACAAAACTGCAGAAGGCTTCTTGTTTACTCTAGTGAAAGCCATGGTAACAGTAATGCTGGGTAAAAAACTAAGTGTCCTGATTTATTATACCTCTTAAAGGAATTACCTCAGGAAGTTCAGTTAAAGAAATATCAGATTTCAAAAAAACCCCAAAAGTCTCTTCTTTGCAGTGTGGAAAATTAGAAATGATAATAAATGATGTGTGGAAGCCTGAATTCAGTCAGGCACCTGCCACAGTTTTATTTTCTCTAAGAACACACTGTAACCTGGCAGAAAAAAACATCATTGTTTGTAACCAGCAGTTTAATAATAGTTTAATAGCAGGATGGCACACAACTTGGCACACCCCATTCTATCCAGATTCCTTATGCTGCCTGAACTTTTAAACTGTTTTCATCTATTTTTGCAGCTTAGATGCTGAAGGTGTTTGGAAGAGGAAAACCCCCCAGTTGGTGAAGTGCAGAACAGCATCTCCAGGGGAAGCTCTGTGGGAAAGCCTGGGACTGCAGGTGCAGTCACCTTGTTCACCTGGTGAGTGGTGAAATGCTACATTCACTTTTCCAAACTGGCAGGATGTGCCCCTTTGCAAAGGACAAGGAGGGGGGGAAGGTATTTTTTAGAAGAGACCACTTGAGGGATTATAAACTCTGAAAATCCTTTCAGAGTAGATCTCCTTGGATCTTTTCCTTGGAATGAAACTGTATACTATGATAGATAAATGCTCACCCTTTTGCAAAGTGGTTTGCTTTTTTTTTTTTTTTGTTATTTTAAAAATTCTGAATTTGGGTTGAAGTGATCTTCTTGTAGCTGAACTAATCCACATATCCTTAATTCAACATTGAAAGGGAAGATAACCATTCCTCGTGCTCAACAGATCCAGCTGGCAGGGCCATTCACAAAATTATCCACCCCAAAATCTGAACTTGCATCTTCTAGGTCAGAAGGATCCCCAGAGAAGACACATCTCTGACCTGTGACGAGGGGCCAGGAGCCAATGTGGCCTAAGAGTGACTTGTCACAGAGGCAGTTTGCATTTTCCAGGCATCCTGTGTTGAGTATGGATCCTGGTACAGGATCAGGGCATCCTGCCTTCTCAGTGGCTGCTTCCACATTCACCTGCAGCCACACAAGTTGCAGAGGAATTTGGCAGATATAACCTCCTGTAGCACACAGAACAAAGCTCTGTTTGTTTGGTGTAGAGGGATTTATAAGTGCACATTAAGCAAAAGCATTTTAACACCATTTTTTTTAAAAAAGAGAAATAACTCAAGCACATATTGCATGTTCAGATAAGAATGATAAAAGAAAAGCTTGGATGAAACAAAAATCTTGTAATAATGCCTGTAAAATCCCCTGGCACTACCAGCTTTTGAAGTGTTTCACTCCAGTTTGCATTTATGCTAATGAGTACTTGAATATTTCAGTGGTTTTGTGTGTTTGCTTCAGCCTGACCCAACAGTATGCTTTTAAGATCTTCTGCTCTGGGATAAAATCATGCTTTTTGCCTACACTTGGAGCACATGTTCCTCATTCCTCACTTTAGAGAGTCCCTGGGACCAAGCCTGCCTGCAGTGTGGTGCTATTTTTCCCACAGATGATGGGCTGCCATTGTTCCAGACATCCCTCAAATGGCCAGTGGGATGATGAGCCACACACCTCTTTGTTTGCACAGTCTGTACAATCTGTACCACGTTTGCAGATGGTGCCCTGCACACTTCTGTGAGGTATGTGCTAAATAGCCATGAATGCCTTGGAAGCAATGCTGGAAAAACATATAGACATTAAAACTTCCGGCAGTTCCACTCCCATCAGATGTTTAGACCTGTCTGGGCACAGCAGAGCACAGGAAGGGGGGAGGATTTCAAGATTGCAAGTGTTCTTGGGCTGCTAACATGCCATTTTTCAGCTTTGAAAGAAGTCTTCTGTAATACAGAAATGAAGAGGTTTAACCAGCAGAAAATAAGTGTTGCCACTTTAATGTTTTTGGCAGGAGGTGGCGGTTCATCATTTGGACACATCAGGTACTTTCGTTGTGACTGTCATATAATTTAAAATGACAGTGCTTCAAATGGTGACAAAATGACAAAGCACTGATCTGTGGTGGAAGTCTAGCATGGAGAGAGAGCTGCAGCCAGGCAAAATTGTCTTGAAAGGCAGTTGGAAGAGCACTTTGCTTGCAGTTTATTTATTTACCTGCTTTGCCTTTGCTGGTTCACTAGCAGGGAACCAGGGGCTGTGAAACTTGAGGTGAATGTCTCCAGTTTGTGGGGTATTCTGTCCATGGCAGTTTCTCCTCCAACATTTTGAGGACTTGTTTATACATTATTCATCCCTGTGAAAACTGCTGAAATCAAACCTGGTGCATTTGCTGTTTCCCACCCTCCCTTCCCCAAAGGGGCTCATACAAATCCCTTTGAAACAAAGCATTAAACCCCCAACTATCTGGGCTACAGGAGGCTCCTGTTTTCCAAGAACTGTTTCAAAACTCAAGTTGGTGTGAGTGGTCAGTGATGCACTTTTGAGATTTAAAGTCTGGTTTCTTGCTTCTACCTTCCAGCCTGTGGTTTTAATCTTCTGTGGAGCTGTGCTGAACAGAACAGCTGGCCTGTAATTGGGGGAGATTGCTGCAGCCACTTATCTCTGTGGGTGTTACTCCTGTTCTCAGCATTTTTGCAGTTAAATGGTTATCATTTTCATCTGTAGTGTCGTCCTAAGACAAAAATAGGCATGTGCCATTTACCTTTTCAGTGTTATTGAATCATTTTTGAATCATTTCGGTATAGAATGATTTACTCTTTTGTTTGTTCTTTTTTTTCTCCTGCTGATCTGTGGCCATAGCCCAGGAGAAATTGTGCATTGTTATCACTCTCATGCTATTTAGCAGAAGGGAGCAGGATCTAAATAAGCTTAAAAGTTTCTGATTGCCATGACTGGAGTGACAAATTCTTTTATTCTAACAATTAAAAAAAAAATTCCAAATTCTACAAGTTATTCAGATCTTGTTACACTGCCTGCTTTTCATGCCATGTTACTGTTTTCTTCTAACTCTGAATGACCCTGGGCAAGTGCCCCTCTTGTTGAGTCAGTCACCCCCTAACTCATAAAATTGGGAAGCCAGGCTGGGTGGTTGGTGGTCAGAGTTCCAGTGAGTTTTGGAAGAGAGCTTGTGCTAACAGATTAGGACTTGAGAAATCTGATTTCAGTTGTTATCTGTAGAAAATGTTTCTAGTGGGACTTTATATGATACATTAATCAGTCTGGGTGTGATCTGCATCCTGCCAAGGTTAATAAGGGTGTTTCTTTTGACTTTGGTGAACTTTAGTATCCTCACCCACTAAGGGGCCGTTGCTTTCTTGTTTCTCTTCTTTTTCAGACAATGCCTAATGTACATTTAGGCATCCAGGAAAAATAAAACACATGGCTCTGGCAGTATACAAGTAAAACTACTAATGCAGGAAGAGAAACTTTTCAAAGGTCAAATTACCAAACATCCAAACTCTAGAAAGCATTTGTCATGCCCTGGGAATTGATCTGAAATCTGATCTATCTCAGAGAATAAATCACCACAGAAAGCACACATTAGAATCTCTCTTACTGAAATTCCCCATGGATCTGGTTTCCTGGAAGCAGCCTTAGGTATGGTGTGGGTAATGGGACTCTGGAAAGCAGCAGGGACACCAGAAAGAGCATAAATCCATCAGTGCTTACAGAGGGAGGGACTGAAGCTCCTTCTTGCAGCTCAGTGGAAAGCTGGACCACTCTTCAGGTATGTCCTTATAAATGTTAGCACATGGATCTCATTCTTAGTTTTAATGCCAGTACTTTACATTGGATAACTTGTAATATACAAATGATATCAGCTCCATGAAGACTTCAAAAAAGGAAGGAAGAGCATCATTAGGTCCCATATTAGAGCTCCTTCTACTGAAAACTCCCAGTAAAAAATAAGAGCATTTGACTGTTTCATAAAGCTAAGCATATTTCATAGTGCCATATCATAAAACCCTTGCCTTTTGGGTAGATGGTTGTGGTAGTTGTAATAGTGTCAAATTTATTCTAAGAAGTCTCTGTGTACGTAAATTTTAATTGCTTTTATTACTTGTAACTCAAGGCAGAGGTGCATAGAAGCAATCAGTGATTTGTCCAGTAGCCCTGTGATTTCATGTAACCGAGCTGGTGTCCTCTGCACACAGGAAGAAAGCAAAGCCCTAGGATGAAAGCTCTGCCTGGGATTACCTGGGATTAACTGGGGAACACAAAAAGGCTATGTCCCGGTTTGGACAGGTATTTCCCAAGAAAGGCGGGAGCCTCCCTTGAAATGAGAAATGTGAACCCCCCTTCCTTCCGAATCAATAATATTTTGAAATCAAGGGGCTCTCAGGCAAAAAATAGGGAAATAGGAATAACAGATCTTTACTAAGTATTTATATGAGGTAAACAGACAACAAATGTAACGGCGACAACAAAACCAGACCAGAGCCCGGGGCGGCGGTGNGGGGTCTCTGTCCCCTCCTGAGGAACCCCCAGACAGGGAGGTGCCGCACCCACATGCCTGCCGGGCTCAGCCATTGTCTTCCTTAAGTATCGTTATTAGCATTTCTAAAGAGGAAAAAATTTCTCTAAAACCGTCGACAGGCTATTAATGAGAAAATAGTTGAGAGTTAGTACCGGTGTTCTCCCCTGAACAGAGTCTAAGACACAACCTTATACCCTGGTGAATCTGCTCTGTGCCTCTTTAGCCATTTTTTGTTTTAATGGTTTGTGCTAATGTGGGCTGGAACAAATGTTAAGGATGTAGGGGGCAGGAAAAAACCC
The DNA here is from genome assembly GCA_013398075.1 of Notiomystis cincta. Lineage (NCBI taxonomy): Eukaryota > Metazoa > Chordata > Aves > Passeriformes > Notiomystidae > Notiomystis > Notiomystis cincta. The sequence goes on along the minus strand of VZRX01017784.1, from coordinate 71,777 downwards.
TTCTGCTCCAATGTTCAGTTTTAAATGATTTTCAGACAAAAAGAGCTGAATATAGTCTACACTTCTACACACTACAATTCTAGCTAAAGGAAGGGAGCTGGCTTGGAAGATAAGGTGGCTGAGACTGAAGGCAAACACAGCACAAGATAAATGTGAAGTGCTATCTTGTAAACTGTATTTCTCCTTCCCTGTCAGTTTATTCATAATACTCTGTCTTTAAAGTAAATAAATAAACAGTCTGGATATTTTTTTCCATTTTTCTTTTGCCATTTCTATACTTTATTCAATCTATTTCTTTTCAACAGTTTTTTGTCTTTTCTTCCATGGCAACAAAGAGCCAAGGCTCCTTTGCAAAAACAGTGCAGTCCTTCACACAACACCTTCTCTGTGCTAAGGCAGGTAGAAACCCACACCTGTTGATAGGACTGCTAACATCATTGACCAGTAATGATGATAATGAGACAATTCCTAGCAATGCAGTATTAATATGATTGTGTTACCCACAGCAAGTGTTGATCTGTGTTTTATTGCACTAAGGCAACCTTAAAATCTTCAAATAATTTACAGTTTATCACACTTTTTCAGTAGCTGTTATTACTCAGCCATTCCTCTTTTTCTTCCTTTTCCTTCTCAGGTGAGCAAAGATCTTTGATGCTTCCATTTTCTCACTCCATGAATGGATCAAACAGCCCCAAATCCACAGAGAAACAGGAGGAGCACTGGAAGGAGATTACAGTCAGAGAGAACAGACAGGCTTTTGTCTGGAGCTTGATTGGTCTGGTTTTGTAGTTGACATTTATGATCATAAAAGCTTTAGGAAGAAGTAACAATGGCATTTTGAGATAAAATAGTAGTAGATTAAAAAAAAGTTAATTTTGCACTAAATACCACTGTAATTTTATGTCTTGCAGTAAATTTCTAACTATTCTGAAGTGATAATCATGTTCTTTTCCTGCAGAAGGATCCATAGTCTAAGGAGACTCTTGAGTGGCAGCCTAGATATGAGAAATGTTATTTGAATTAGGCATAGTTTATATTCTTATCCATGTTTATAGTACTTTCCAGAGGCTTTCTCTCACTTTTAGGCCTTCTTCACAACAGCACATGCAATAAAAATGTTGCTGCCGCCAGCTTGTATGCCTGAAAGGTCAATTCTTCTTTTTGTTCTAACTTTATCAGTTTCTTTAATAAAAGATATTTACTCTCTTCACAAACCTGTCTCAAAGAGAGAAGAAAAATATCTTCAGCTCCAAAGAAAATATCACTTCTATTTGATGATTAAAAGAAATCAGTGTGAGAGAAGACAAGGCAGCTACCAGAAAATTCTGGTGAGTATCAAGCTATTAAAGCTTCTGTTTTAGGGCCATTTTGAAAGTTTTTGGTTTTGTTTTCTTAGTAAAATTGAGCATAATAGAGCAAGAAATCTTTCAAGGCCAGGGTTCATACATGAGGAAAAGAATCTTTCCTTCCTTTTCTTCCTTCTTGATAAGATGGACTATGCCCTTCTTCATTCCAGAAGGTTCCATACCAATTCCATTCCTTCAGCCTGACTTGTGGAACATCCCCTCTGTGAGAGGAGACAACACCAAACTCACAGCTTTCACTGCTGGAAAGGACTGAGGTGACTTTTGGAGAAGGATTTATCAGAGGAAATGGATGGGAGGGCACTATCTAAGGCCTCACATATGAACCCACATCAAAATCACAGGACATTATTACCAATAAGATAATTCTAACACTGATGATTAATAGTGATTAATAACAAGCAACAGTAATTACATTTCCATAAAATATAACAACTCTATTACAATAGTATTTTTCCTAAGAAATATATAAGTACTTAATACTAATTAATATTAACAAACAAAAACCTTTGCAATTCCATAAAATACAACATTAATTAATAGTAACAAACAGAAACCATTACATTTCTATAAAATCTGACATACTAATTAATAGTAACAATCATTGCATTTCTATAATTTTAGTTAATTAATAATAAATAATCATTACATTTGTACAAAATATACTATTAATAAGAGCAATGCTAATGTTAGCCTAGTTCAGGTAACCAGACCTATGGTGTTTATAGCAAGCAAAACACAAACCCCAGTTCCAATTTTGAGCTAGTGCATTTTTGTTCCAGGTTCAGCATTTAAATTCTGCCCTTCTCTGGGTGTGAGTATGAGACAAGTTATCCCTGTATGACAGGGAAGAGTTCATCAGCACACTGTGCTCTGCATGGTCACTGCTTCATTATTTGAAGGTGTTTGTGGAAAATAAGTCTGAAGTTCAGCTTTGGTGGGTGATCACTCTTTCTGCACCATTTAAGCACATCATCTCATTTCTAAGTGGTACTGATTACAACAATTCATGGGCAGCCACAGTCATTTTCTGAATGGAAGGGCAAGAGAAATAAAGCAGAGCCCATGCTACAGTGAGTGATGCTCACAGTGGGCTAAAGGCTTGGGGGGGGTGGCTGTTTCCATGTGTGATTAAATGCTTCTCATTGGTGTAATGCCTTCTCATTTAAACAGCTTAATTTTTAAATCACCAGATAATTGTGTAATTGCGGTGTTTCTGTTCCCTGTGATGAATAAGGGTCTCCTGCCTAATGGTTCTGTGAAAATAAAATTGCCTGAAAGCATCCCCAGCTCTGTTCTGTGATGTCACTGTGGGAGCTGGGCCCTGCAGCAGGTAAATGATGTTTGGCCTGGCAAATACACCTACAACTGCTAGGGCCAGCTCACTTCTCATTCCAGGAAGGCCATACTCATTATATCCCCTTCTCCTTGTAGCAGCTCCTTTGCAGAATGTTTCAGCAGGGAAGCTGCAGCACTGCTGTCAAAGGAAGGTCAGTCCATCACAAACAGATGTGTTGGACTCTCCTGACAAAAATATACCCAAAGCATTTTGAATAAGCAGGAGAGTCTTAGTGTTCTTTTATGTCTTCCCATTTCACTAGAACACAAGTCACTTGCTAAATACATGTGATTTAAGTGAAATTGGTATAAATGCCTGTCAAAGATAGGGATAACACCAAGGATGCTAAGGAAAAAACAGCTAGATATTACCAATTAAATACATCAGTAGATTTGGGAGAAACAGCTGGATTTGTACAAACAGGCTGTTTGTGCTTTGTTTTTTCATAGAGAATCTCCAGAGCTGAATAAAACACAAATCATTACAGGCAACTTCAGGTAATTTTAAATTCTTTCACTTCACCCAAATGGGGCTTGGCACACAATTTTCAAATACAACCACAGTCTGCTGTGAAACTGCTCTGCCCTGGGCTATTGGCTCTGCTAAAGGCAAATGAAAGGGTGGGAGAGAAATGTGAGTTCAGGCCAGCAGAAAGATTGGATGTGTCACTGTGCCTGTTCCATCCCATTCCCAGCTCAGCCTGCTCCCGGGGAGGGTTATGTGCCACACACACGTGTGCAGGCCATGCTTCTTGCCCAAAGATGCTACAAAGCAAGGCCCAGGGTGCTCCCAGCAATGTGGGGGTGCCCAGGGGCTGTGGTAAAACACTGCTCTCCACAGATCTAGGCCAGGTCTGAGATGCACTAGCAAAGCACTGCAAACAAAGCACAGCAAAGGAAACCACAGCACACAACACAAACACCCCATGCAGTACTGACCTGAAGCCATTACCAACATCATGGGTCTGTGTAGGACTCGTGGCTATCCTTTTATTACTTTTAATTTTTTTTTCTAAACATTTTCTCGTTGGGCAGTTAGAAGTTTTTTACCAAAATCAAATTTAATTTATTAAACAAATTTATTTCTGTACCAGTATTTCAACACAAATAGTTATTGCCTTATCTTGGTATTTTCTTTCACGTAATTGAAAGATATTCTTGTAGTTCCTTGACTTTAATTTTGTTAAACAAGCCTAGCAAAGCTATTTGAACATGCCTTTAACAGATATACTGTCCTTCCTGTAATCAGCCTAGCAGTTGTTTTGTTATCCAGTCCAACAAAATGATAGGTATAGTTTCAAGGGGACTGTTAACCCTGTTCTAAATGAAAGCCTATTCATGGCTTTTACAGGATTTTTTTTGATTATGCCAGGAAGCACCATGCCTGATACATGAAAAGTACACTGGTTTTCTCTTGACAGTGGCAAATATATGGATCACAGCCCCAGTAAAGCAAAAATACTCTCAAGCCTTTCTTCTTTTTTTTTTTTTTTCCTCTTCTATAGCTTCCAAATGATGAACTGCTGAAGTTCTTGGCCCCCCAGTACATGAATTTATGCAGTACTTCTTGTGATAGTAGGATCCAAAGTACATTTCCTTGCCTAAGTTAATCTTATTTTTGTTGTTGAACCTGTTGAACGGCATTTAGTTCCCTATTTATACAGAAACAGCCCTGACTTCTCTTTTAGCATCAGTTTAAAATTTAAAACAGAGAGGATTTTCCCACACATTAATGAATATTTTAATCAGTATTGAACTTTGGATCTCCTTTTTATATCCCCTACCCTAATTTACTTCTGCCTCTGAGTGCTATACAAAACCCATAAGGGGAACAAAGCCTGAGTAGACAGACTTCAAATGAACATTTTAGAGCTTTACCTTGAGAGGAAACCTTTGTGATTTCAGTATACACACGTTGAGAAGAGCTGTTAAAATACATGGTTCTCTGAGCCACTGCTTCACTTCACTGCTTCACCTTCCCCTCCTGTTACACAGCAGCCAATGCACTCCATCCCTGTTGAGAGAGATCTGAGCTCCTTGGGCCATGGCTTGTTACCTTTTTGCTCGGTACTTTCACAGTTTTTAGTCCCAAGAAGCCAGTGACCTTGACTGGACACAAAACCCACACTTTATACAAATTATCTATTAGGTATTTTCAGAGTCTTTCTTTGGCATTCCACAAATTTATTCACCCACACTGAATATGTCTCCAGCTCAAGGCAAAATGTCTAAACTTCTTGCATACTACTCTGCCTTATTTATGAATATTTCAGCTTCTAACTTGATCTGTGTCTACTACACCTTTTTTTTAAACCATTTTTAAGGACAAATCAGTAATTTCAGAAGCCAAGAATGCTGTCCTGAGTGGCCATCTGAAAATATGTAGCCTGTAAGGCAAAGACTCCAAAAAAATTGGTGACTTTATGTTCCTGCCTTATTACATGATATTAAACACCACCATGTCCATAAGTTTTACTAAGCTGGAAACAGACTGGAAGACAAAGCAAAACAATCTCTAAAAGCTGAAGAACTATAATTTTACATGTTGAGTGCCTCTGTGTTTTTACGATTTTTAAAAACTGAACCAAAGTGCCTAAGATTTAAATACCAACTTGAGCTGTCAAAAATCACTACAGATGTCTGTAAAATTATTTTTCATGTAACAGAATCAGATTCCTGTCTCTCACTGGGTTTTGGACACAAAACTGGCTGAAAACTCACACTGGAGTTATATGAAAACATCACTGTCAAAAGCACAGACAATTCAAACATTTTTCTACTACATTTGTTGTAAAAAAGTATTTTTAAAAGCTTATAGTTGTAAAATAATAGCACATATATGAGAAAAGCAATGGTCTAAGATTACTTCTTTTGCCAAGTATCAAGTAAAAGCATTAGAAACAGATACTGCGCTATTTCATGAAGTCAGAAAAAGGTAAAGACTTGCAATTTAATGTCACTGTATAGACACACTCCTATAATATTGCCATCATGTACTACTTGAGGCAATGAAACCAATCCAAGAAGTTTACCTTAAAATAAGTAGCATTTTATACTGGACACAACTGAATGCATATGGCAACCCTGTGCACTATTCAAATTAATCTGGTCAATTCATATTTAAATGAAAACTCATCAATATTCTCAAAGTTAGGAGAAAAAACTCTTTAAATAATTCCCCTGTAGATGGCATTGCAACTAATAACATGCCGAGTGTAAAATATGTGAGTTTTTTCTTCTCTTGTTATGGTTTAACATGTCTGAAGGATTATCTCGCAGACTTGTCTTTTAAAGTCCACAGGACAAAGAACTTCAATCACATGGGATTTCCAGTGTGAAGTTGTTGATAATGTCATAACTCTTATTGTCATTGTACCTTGAATCCCAAATGAGGTAACTACTTCATTATCTAGAGAATAGTAACCATTCAGGATATAGCATGGGCAAAAAGGGAAGATATTTACCTGTAGATTTTCAGAATTTGAATGACATCCACTACTCAAAACACTGCAAAATATCCCTGTTAATTTGAAACAAAAAAAAAAGGAGAGAGACAAAGCAGGATATGAGCTTAATTTTTGAAGGACAAATAAGGTAAGTGTCTGCAAGTACAATGCAGATGCAAGGGGCATATGATGCTTGGGGCTTTTATAGCATGTTGGGGCTTATATGTTATGACAGAAATTGCTATATTACAAGGATTTCAACATAACACTTTCCTACAATTTAATTTCTTCCTTTATTCAAACCAGAAAGTTTTCAGAATGGAAAAGTACAGATAACTGGAGAGAAAGAAACCACTCAAACACTGCTGAATGAAACACAGATGTAGAAGGACAGCAGAGATTCTTTTTCTTGGTAATTATGTTTCTGACAGTCCTTTATGTGATTTCCTACATCAAGAGGAGCCACTAATACAAATAAGTATTTTCAAGATTTGCTTTGTAGTTTCCATTGCTAGAAATGTTGTGTTCAGTTCTACTAAAGGGATAGATAATGAACAGGGTGTGGAGGAAAAGTGCTCTTTGCCTCATGCTGTTGGCTTCTCATCCACTACATGGTGTTTGCTGATATGATCACAGTATTTTCTATGGGAAAATGGATTTGGTCAAACTTCTGTTAGGAAAGGTTCAGAATGTAATTAAGATCAGTCTAGGATAGTTCAGTTTTAGAGGGGACTATATCTTGGAGTTCCAGGTTACTCTTATCCCTGTATCCATCAAGCTACTGGCAATTTTGAATTAATGGCTAAATGCAATTGCTGAGGGGTTTTCCTATTCTTAAATATTTTACCCCTTAGTGCTTCCATTAGCAATATGTACTTCAAAGAGATGAGAATACACGTGATCCTGTAAAGTATTTTCAGACTAAGACTATCCTGACATGTATTTCACATTCAACTATTGATACATTATGGAATGAAAAATATTAAGAGGCAGAAAGCACTGATAAAGTGATACTCTATTTATCTGAGCTGTGTGCAATCTGGTTGGAAATCTCATCTGATTTAAGTGTCTTTGGAATTAAAAGCACTTATCTGACCTCGCTGCTTATGGTTTTCTTATAACTGCTATTGTAAGCAAAAAAAAAAAAAAGCTGAAGTTTAAAAATTTCCCAAAGAAAGACCAAAGATTAACACAGCACTTACTAAACTCAGTAATAACACCAGCCTAGTGATGCCTGTTCACTCTCAGCCAGGATGCATGATCACTCTTAATGATGCCTGTTCACTCTCACCTCCAGCACCATTGCTGCTTGCAGCAATTTCTGCATCCAGCTTCTGTGGTGGTTTTTTAATCATCTTACAATTTTACATTAAATTACAGTTGGATAATGGAATGGAAAAACCCAACACCTTTCTACCAACAGCTACCAGATACTTTCAAAACTGAAAGTAAGGATGAGGCCCATTCCAGTACCACTGACCATGGAGGGCAGCAGAGATTCCCTCACTCCCTATCACCTGCCCCATCACAGCACAGACCCATTTGCCTTCCAGCCACAGTGGGCCACCAGCCCTGTGTTCCCATGTTCCCAGCACAAACTGCAGGGAAACACTGGATCAGGGCCTTGCTGCTGTGCCCTGTCCCTGCAGCCTTCATGGAGTGGAGACACAATCTGCAAGCCAACATCTTTTCTTTCCCTCAGGAGCATCTGCAGCTCTCCTCTGCTGCACGGGCATCTGTCTTGTGGCAGTTATGATATTATTCGAAGTTATCTGCTTATCTGTCTTACCTGTCTCCTTTTCACAGGAGAATTGAGCTGCTTTTTGCATGGGGTCAAAGACTGCATACACTGAGTGAACTTACAGCAGTAAACCTCAAGGCCCTTTGGGAACAGGCTATGTCATTCCAGAGCACGGTATGGAAGAGGAACCAAGCAGTTCCTCAAAATGCTTCTGCTCTATAGAGCAACTTTCTGCAAATGTAAGGCTAGACCAGCTGAAAAAAAGGATTCCCAGTTTGCCCCCAAGATGTTAAATATACACAGGCAGCCATTCTAAATATTATGAAATTAAACAACCTCCTCTATTGTGCATAATAAAACCAAATTGCTACAATTGTGTCATTAAATGCCACACTCAGAGAGGATGAAGAACCAGAGAAGCCCCTAGATTTGTCTCAAGTTCTTGTCAGCAGCACTTACCTGCTTGCAACAAGGAATCTCTATATCCATGTGCTTCCTGTCAACCTGTGAGGCAAATGCTGCACAGTCTGGGTGCTCCCAGCCAACAGAGAGAGTAAATCATACATAAAGCCCCTCTTTGTTCCCATCCATGGATAGAAGGCATTGCACAGACAAAGACAAATGTGATGGCTGCCTACTGGACAGGGGGAGTCAGCCACTGCAGCTGTGAGCTGATTCAGAAAAAACACAGCTTTATTTTATGTTTGTGGGTTTGAACCCAAGCTGAATGTGTTTGTAAGTGACTGGGGTGCCATTGTGGCGTGGCTTGGCTCCCCTCCCGTGCTGCAAGCCAGGCCTGCTCGCTCTGGGCTCACCAGTACCATGAGATCCCAACCTGCTCCAAATCTGCTCCCAATCGGTTCCTCTCCTCCTCACCACAGCTCAGCCAGCCCCTCAGGGGAGAAAAGACATCCCAGCTTTTGCTGTCACAAGCCAGCAGCAAACTGCAAACTCCCACAGTGACTGGGGGAGCTGAGAGGAGGCCAGTTCAGGAGGAATCCTCTATGTTTGTCGTGATCTGCCGGTGGTGTAGGATTTCCACTACCACTGTGTCAAAATTTGTCTTCCAAGTGGCAATGCCAAAAAACCTGGCTATCATTTTTTGCAAGGTTCAGCTTCCTAAATTGCAGTGGAGGAGAACAAAAGGTCACACCAAAGAAATGTTCACTTTTGCTCCTCCTTACTTGGTCTATTCCCTTCTACTTCCCACATTCTAACAGAGGAAAGGTGCAGGCTCCTATAGAAATATATGGTGATCTTAGTGAAACATATGGTACAAAGAAACATATCAGAGGAAATTAATGGAATTATACTCATCCCCAGACAAAAGGTGGAGTTGATGTCCCTTGGCTCCTCTAACTGATGAAATACCCTGCTCCTAAAGGGAATCATGACCCAGTAGATGTCTTACAGACCTGTCTCACAGCAGTGGCCACGAAGCCCTGCTGGTGATACTTGATGTGTTTGGCTGACTTGAGAGCCTGGGTTAGGTCATTTTTTAGATGACTAAACTTAAGCATTATTAAACCCAGCCAAACGTTAGGCTTTTAAGCTCATACACCATATTCATCACTGAACCACTGTTTGTGATGTGTAATACTGTTAAATAATACACAAACCTGCAATTTCAGAAATAAAATGTGACAACTCTCAGGCAACTGTGGCAGCAATGATCATTCTAGAATAACACCAGTGAAATAGGAGATGCTGTTGGCTGTTATTACAGGGCCTGTTTCCATAAAGCTTCTATAAAATCCATATGCACAGTAACCATTTGCAAGTGAAAACAGTGGCTGATGTGTGCAATTGTTTATTCTGAATACAGAACAGACATCTGCATGAGCAAATCGATGTGCATGCAAATTTCCTCCAAAACTCACAGAGACAGTTCTGAGCCAAAGCCACAAATGCTTTTTGGAATATTCCTGTCGATTTCAGGGATTTTGCCCACAGATGTTATTTCCACACCACTGACTTTACTCCACTGCTTTTAAATATCAAGAAGAACCTTAAGTTTTCTTTTACTTACAGCACAGTTAAACTGATATTGAGTCAAACCAAGCCCAAATACTCTAAGAAGGGATAATCTCAAGAAATAAGCTTGATAGTCACTAAATAATAAAGCAGGAATCATATTGCTATTTATCTTCTCCTGCAGTGGATATTTACAAGCAAAAATCAGGGATTTCTTATATTTATTTACCTATTTTGCCCTCCAGGAAGTCTGTTTAATGAGGAAAAACCTCCAAGCTCTTAAAACCCCTGTGTATATGTTAAAGCTTTTCAGTAAAGAAAACTCTTCATAAAGCTCAAACATGTCTCAGTTACATTTTGCTTTTGCTGCTAAGAGATCAAAATAACTAAGCATAAAAATAAAATATGCTGAAAAGCTTTTGAATTCTGTAATTGTGTTCATGTTGCAATGGGTTTTTTTTGTTTAAATTGAAAGGCTCTCAATAATTGGAAAGCTACCAGGTTGCCCTCAGGCAGAAAAGTACCACCAACTCTCTAATATGCACAGAACCAAGGGATGTTTGGTGCCTCTCTGTACCATACATTTGCTACTATCCAAGGGTTTGGGTCCTTCACCTCCTCTTCTGTGGGGCACAGGGGCATCTTCTGCTTCAAATTCTCCCTGTCACTGCAGGGCAGCTGCCATCTGTATGCACCAAGTCCAAATCACTGATCAGATCTCAATCAGAAATGAAAAGTGGCAAACAAGCAGCAGTGACCTCCAGCACTCCAAAGGGCTGATCAGTGTAGGAACAGTCACATTTTTGCTTTGCCAAATTCTCTCAGGATTCCTCATGAAAAATTAAAGTTTCTATTCCTTTGGCTTAAGCTGCCACATTAGTAAGATGAGTTGTTGTTCTTGGTTTGCTGATTGATAAGGTTTGAAGCACATTTACTTTGCATTCTGTTGTGTGTAAGCTGGCAATGGGCTAGAAGGAATAATTTATAAATGAGATAAATTTGTATAGATTAGCCAAGGGCCTACTGACTGAGAATACAGCATTGTCTAAATATTTAGATGAATTAAGCAGCAAGGAAATATGAATATTCTTGAAAAGAACACATTTAGTAGGCCACTAAAGTATAACTAGGAATAAAAAAAACCAACCCAAAAACAAAGAAAAAGCTTAAGAACACAGAGGAAAGGCATAGCAGTATAATAAGGCAAACAACAAAGTTTGCATGCCTTCTTTATACCTCTCCCATCACTAATTGTAAGTTTTAATCCTAAAAAATATAAAATACTGGCTAGGTGAATGACCCTAGCTGGTGTATATTACTATTTTCAGCCGAGCAGCTTGGGGCACACATTGTCTCTCTCTCTATTCTCTGTATTAAAATAACTGCTTTACATTCCTGTAGATGCACATACATCTCCATTTATATGCACACATCCATATGTACACATAGGAAAGGATTCTGGAATGGAGCCACCCCTTACCTTGGAAAACAAAAATGTTGGCCTAGGTTCCTGTTGCCTCCCAATTCTAACAGTCTAGGAGGGGGGAAATTGTATTGCTCTCATACTGAATAAACCACCATCACAAAGACTGGTTAGGCACAATTCTTCTGGTCTTTCCTATAAGCTTTGCACTGCTTTTGTGGTGAGTTTTTCCTCCTCTTTTCTTAATGGGGAACAAAGGATCACCAGGCAACATCACACAGCAAGTGGACAACCTCTGCAGCATCCAAGTACTTTCCCAGTATTGTTTTCAAACTTTTCTAAATAAAAAGGTAAATCTAATTTACTTCTCAGTTTTCCACTTCTGGATGAAAATAAGTTTGAATCAATAAGAAAGATCAAAAAAATTTGAAAGAAATATTAAGTACAAGTGAAAAAATCTGTTTCTCCAGTAATCATCTCATGGGATTCTTAAACAGAGATGTTAAAAGTATACTCTAGGAGTAAGAAGCATCACTTCAGTCTTTCAGAACATTTGTATTTTACTGACATGAGTTCTTGTCTCTGTTAATTATGGAGGTCTGGGTGAGGTAATTAAAATAAGAGGAAAAAATAGGGTTTGGGTTGTTATTTTAATTATTTGAGTCATGCATACTCAAAGGTACACTTTACCTTTTAAAAAATATAGTCTAAAATCTCTAGAGAACAGACAAATAGCTCTGAATAATCCTAGAGAGAGCTTGACTTCATATTAATTGATCTGCTAAATCACAAAGTGGTTATTTCCTGCATATATTTAAAAATAGATAGTAGGGTCTTAATCACTACTTTTAATCTTGAAATTCTTTCTTTAGGTAGTAAAGACTGCAGTTCTATGTGATTTATATCTTATCTTGTTTCTTCTAAAAGTTATTAGATTCCTTCTCAGAACAGTCCGGTTTGTTTTCCTTGTTCTGTGTAAGTATACTTTAAATGTACTACAATATCAAAGAGAATGTACAGTTTTGTACAACTTTGGAAAACTTGCAACTATTTAAAATAACCCCATTGTTCTCATAAAATCATAATATTTCCATCTCACGTCCTCATTATATGGAACATGTCAATACTACTTCAAAAATCTATATTGATGTTATTGTAAGAACAAACAAAAATTCTAGCACAGGGAGCAGGCTAAACTAGAAAATATTTCAAGTAAAAGGGTTCTCTCTACTCTGGGCATGGCCTTATCCAGTGAATTTCCCAGGTTATAATTTTCTAAGTAATTCACTGACAGAAGAAGTTAAAATAGTTATTTGACCTTTCTGGAGTAAGTGAATCTAAATTAAAGTATAAGCAATTACTGCAGTATTTAAATTTTCCACCTTCTCTCACTGATTTCTCCCCTCCTCTTCAGTATGTTTATTAGCTCTGGTTACATCATGCTTGTCTTGGCAGTTAATTTTTAAATTTCAAAAATCAGCATAGAAGAACTTTTTGAGCTGATGCTGTGAGGTGAACCAAGCATCATTAAGATTTCAGTCTCATTTCAGGGCAAGACAGTTCCACATACTACAAGGAAGAACAGATTATTCCACAGATTAAAGACAAAGCCCAGAAGTATACATGATGACAGCTGGAAGAAAGGTAATATATTTTCAGTCTCTGCAAAACATTAGGTTTTCTCAGCTGAGTAATGGAGTGAGAAGTTATGGGGTTTATGTTACGTATGTTTTCAAAGCCATAAAAAAAGCAGTCACATTTCTCTTCATGAACACTATCACAGTATACCAGAACTTCCCATTTGATATGAAGCCCAGTCAAGGAAAAGGGTGACTCTTTATGGCATTCAAACCCATGTATGGAATTTCAACCATAAATGAAATTCCAACCTCACATTTTTAAGAGTTTCATAGAAGTGGCTTTTATCCCAACCTTCAGGGGACAAGGCAGGTTACACACTTGGAACAGAAGAATCCTGGATCTTCTCAAGTTGATGACAAACCTACCAAGCATGCAACAATGTTCAAAGGAAGTTCATTATTATTGACCCAAAAAGACAGAGAGACAAGGATATCACATTCTTCAATTCCTTGTCTCACCTAAAAGCACTAAAACCCAAAGAACTTCCTGTCTGTTTAATCTGTGTGCCATCAGCCACAACAACAATCCATTTAAAGTTTTACTGACACTTGAAGGGCTGATAAACCTCCATCTCCTATCACGACATCAGACAAGTCAGACTGGGAGCCTTTAAAGGTATTAGCTGAAAATCAAAATTGAAGGGGTTTTTTTCCTGACATTTATTTTCACTCTTTGACACTTTTACATGAAAAATAAATAGCATGGCTCTTCTCTTACAGGGTACCTGGTGGAATAAGATTAACTCTTTTGGAAAGCCACAGCTAATCTCAAAACCAGCTAATTCACACCTAGTTCTTTTTTAAACCTGTAAATTCAATTTGATCCTTTGTGGACAGTCAATTGTTCCCATCTTCTGGCACTACATCCAACTAAGCACTTCTAAGGAAATGATAAATATTATTTTCATTGTGGTTTTAAGACACACTGTATGGTTTAGTAAGGTGAGTGCTTTCTCTTTAAAAATAGTTATAATCTGCTTCTGTAAAGTCCAGCAGCTCAGAGCACAGTCATGTTGTACCAAAATGCCATTGTCCTGAAAATAAGAATCAAAAGCTTCTATGTGTCACACAGTACAGGAAGCCAGTATTATTTTATAACAAAATCCTTCCCAGATTCCATTGACTAGAGAGCCCATGGCTGGGCTTTTGAACATCTTAAGGAAAACTGTGGTGTGGCCTTTCAGGTATTCATGTCACAGAACCAACTGTTGCTGTTCTGGAGATGAGGTAGCTGCACACTTTTGGCAGATTCACTGCCCATTCTACATCACTAACATAAAACCCACAAACCTCTCAGTAAAGTGGTTTGAAATTTCTCGTAGATTAAGGAAAACAATCCTCCTTTGCACTTTCTAAAACCAGCATGGTAAGTTATGTAAAACTATCTGCCTGTTGAATTGTTGGTCTTCACCTCTGGAAAATGCTAAATATTTTTAGTATTTCCACTGAATTACACTACTTGTGACAGAGAAACCAAGACACATGATCCAGACCCTTCCTTAATTAGAAAATTCCTTGGACTTCTTAGACCCAGAAGGCAGCAGTGAGGCAGTCAAGGTTGCCCAAGCCCCTTTGCAACATTTTGTTTGGAAATTTAGATTACATTGAGCTTTTTCAAGGACATTTTTAGGTTGTTTGAAAGGTGCAGCTCCTGTATTCATGGAAGGAATTTTCTGAAGCATCTTTCATATTGCTACCATGGGTTTGCTCTGGTGACATTTTTAGGAAAACAACTGCTCTTTAAGCAAAGGGAGTTAAGAGACAGAACCACTCAATGCCACTGTCTGAAGCTGCATTCAAAGGGAAATGCTAATTTTTCTAAGTTGATTGTTTCATTTATTCTGTTTTCCTATTCCTACATTCATATATTAAAGGGGTAAGGGATCTATTTAGAAACCTCCTTCTAGAAGTTGATTTTACCTCTTTGTTGATATTTAACAATAGAATCAGCTGGGTTTTAGGCTACTGTTGCAACTTGTTGGGAACTGTTTGGAATGGCAGTGAGGTGCAACGAAGCCCTGCATCCTGGGTGATGATAAAACCATATTGATCCATTCAAAAGCAATGGAGAGGAAATAAAATGGACACCACAATACACCAAGTGTCATCAGCAGTAAGTTAATATTACACAAACTCTCTGTGGAATGCCTGTGTGTGGAGATCACATTTTCTTCTGAGTATTTAGAGGTATTTTCTGTCCACTCATGTACAAAATTCTACTTCAAGTTAAGCTCTTTACCTAGTATGTAAAATAAAAATTCCCCTAGAAAATGCTATGAATTTTTCACCTCATTTGAATGTTTTCCAGTTCTGGGAATGTACACCTCATTTCTCCAAGCATTGTTTGTGACATCCATCCTAGCAAGAATAAATTTCTGATTCATACCAAATTTAGATTGATTACTGGGGTGATTTTCTTCCTCGGTTCATGGGTTCCAGCAGAAAAGCATCACTTGCTATATTTGAGTGAGTACCACTTGCTATCTTGGGGTCATTTAAACTGCTTAGAGGCAGGAGAGAAAATACCTGGGGTTTGGTTTTTTGATTGCTTATTTTGGAATATCTGCCTGTACATATAAAAAATGTTGCAGGATTCAGGAGTCTGCATTTACAGTAATAGGAATTTCATCACAAAAAAACACAAACAAACAAACAAACAAACAAACAAACAAACAAACAAACAAACAAACAAACAAACAAACAAAACACCCAAAAAACCAAACCAAAAACTATGAAACAGTCTTCCATTACTGGGAATTCAAAAGCACCAGGAAATCACCTCAGCCACCCCATAGATGTATCTTTTGTATGGGGAAGGTCACAATTAGCAGAAGGCTCCCAAAGCCTTCTTTCCTGTGATAATTTGCTGCTCTATTTTCCTATCTTGCTCATCAATAGCTATTTTCACTTTTGCATCTCTCAGCTGAGTTTTCTCACTCCAGGTACACTCAGTAAGATGGAATCATACACAGCAGCTTCTGATAATGGCCAACCCCCTCAATTTACTGCTGCAATCTTCCTTGGTGTCAGAGATACACCCTGCTACTCACTCCAGATCATCTGGACTCCCTCCCCCAGGCCAAATTCCTCCCATTTCTTCAGTGTTCCTTTATGGGAAGGAGCTGGAACCCCTCTGAGCCCATGCAATCTCTCCACTTCCACAGGACTTTCAGGTTATTGCTCCCTAAATTGTTTGGATGCTAATAGATCAAACTTCTCTGACTCCATCCTAACATTCTCAAAGGAAAGGAAAGAGAGGCAGATAAAAATGATTAAACAAATATTTTATAGTCTTAAAAAAAAATGATGAGAACAGATTTGAGTTGCCAAACTTTAGGGGCTATACTGCACTTGATAACATGGCCAAACTTCTTGGGACTCCAAAATGCAGATTTGTACTTGCATTTTGGGTGCCAAAAAGGGCCTATTTACTATTTTTCTTCTTCCTAGTTTTGGGTTCTTATGGAGCTTGTATCTATATCAATATGTATCCAAACAAGCAGGCAGTATTTCAAGAATTCTCTAATTACTTGTGAAAGTTGAAAAAACAAAAATGTGCTGTAAACTTCCACTTCCCAGTTTTCCAAATCTATAAAGCATGGCATAAAACCCTGCCTGAGGGTGTCATGAAGAGAGCTGCACACACACACTGAGTTAGTCAAGTATTTGCTTTTCAGGAAGGGAAGGTATGAACTGAAAATAAGAAAAGAAGTCAATTTCAGCGGGGAACTGCAGCCACTGAAAGCTGCAGATGTGGTACCCTACAGCTGCTCTTGCCTCAGGGCCTTTCAGACCCACCTGAATATCTGGGCCATGTACATCGAGATGACTTGGCACATCCCATGGGAGCCCTGGCTCTGGAAATAGCACACTCACTTTTCCTCAGGGCAGGCTTTACTACATAATTACTCATATTCCAAGAATCAGGAATACACAGCCAACCAAGTAGGACTTTCCTCCAGCAGCCATACAAGTTCTTCACAACTAAATAACTAAGAACATGATACAGAAAGTCACATTTCAAGGTTAGTCTCACATTATAAGTGTCTTGCTGATGAGGCTGGGCTCTGTGGCTGGCTCAGGAGACACTTACAGCCAGAGCAATCAAAAACCCAAGCAACACTGATACTAACAAAATCTTATATCTGTTCTGTAACTAAACAGCTTTATGAAAAAAATCCTGTAAAGGTCACAGCCTTTTAAAAGAATCATAAAACAACATACAAAAAAAATCTGCTGGTTACGTGCAGATTATTTATAGATATTATACACACATAGCACTAAGTTTATATTGGATTTCACGTGTACATATTTATAAAGTAAACTAACTACAGGAACACAAATTATCAAAGCCATCATTTTACAGTCCACATAATCTTAAAACAATTTCCCGCTTTATACTGGTTTTGGAAAGGAAAACAATGTGATGGCAAGTCTTATTGCCCATTAATCCCTCCTTGGAAGATAAACCACCAATCAATATTTTTAACATCCTGTTCTGTTATTTCACACCCAGTCACTGCTCTAATAGTGGGCAGGAACAAAGCACTGAGCTGTTGAGCCTAAACCTAGTCAGAAATCCTATTTTTTAAAAGTCATACAGAAAAATGTAATCTGTCCTTTGCCTCCTGGTTTTGTAAAATCATTATCATTACATTGAATAACAGAGTTAAGTATTCCCCATAAGATCATGGAATAATGATCCTAGGAAATTTGAATATTATGTATTATGGTTGCATTTAACTTTCACCTCCATCCTTTTACAGAAAGGAATTAGCATGAAATTCAGAGTGGTCTTCAGTGCCGTCACCATCCTCAGTGTCATCACTTGGTAGCTCATGAAAGTGAACACTCCTAAAGTTTTAAGATATGCTGCATGTCCCAGGACTTTCCCTGATTCCTGCCTCTCTCTGAGACAAATACTGGAGGCAAAGTCTGAAGAGGCACTTAAGCCACCAAGCACACAGTAGCCTTAAGGTCAACAATCACTATGCAGCTGACAGTCAAATGCCTTATTTCAAGCCTCTAAAGTTACTGGCAAAACAGTAACTATAGGAACCAGAATTATTTAGTGAGTGGAAGAGAGATCCTGTCCCAAATTTCTGGTGCTGAACTATCGTGAATACCGGTGAATACCAATGCCTACCAAGAGAGGCAAGACAAGATATGCCTTACTTGCCCAAACCCAGGGATAGCATTAAGACTGATAATAACATAAGACTGATCCATCTCTCATGCATGTTGTGCTGTGACTAAGCTCTTGATAAAAGGTTTTAGAAGTCCTGTAAGAATTGTATTATAAAGTGAAGTTGGTTACAGAACAGCCAGAAGCACCAGTGAAAGCTTCACTATTGTTTTGCCATGCCTGTTTTGCAGACAGCCTTGAAGAGGTCAGTTTCTGATAAAACCATAGAAGACAGGAGAGTTAATGACTCACATCTGTGATTTTAAATTATTCGGTTACCACTTGAGCACTGACTACAGGCGCAATAAACAGCAGCTAATATGAGTCATGCATGTTTCATGAAGGGAAACTGTACACTCTGGAGTATATTACATCCAGCTCTGAAAACACTCACAGAGTTTTCAATGTCATTTAAGACATTTAATGTCATTTAAGTTCTTCCTACTATTACTTTAACTTTCTGCAGTGATACCTCTCATTGATTCGAATTGGATTTCATTGAGGTAACGGGAGACAGATTGCAATCTAATAAAAAATATTTTCTTTTAAAATCATATAGATGGGGAAATCTTCTATCAATGGGTTGGCTCAGTTGCCCTGTGGCTTATGCAACCCTCCTTTGCAGGGGCTGTAGAAAAAACTGTAGCAACATCTGCTTCATGTTCTGCTGGGACATCCAAAAGCCTGAGTACTCTCCAAAAGCCAGACACAGGGTGGTGTCACCAGATTACAGTGACTGCACACTGCAATGAAAGTCTTGCTGAATTCCTGGGAGCAGTCAGATGCTCACCCAACATTTGCACCCTTCAGCAGGCAGCTTCTCATATTGTCAGCAGAGTTGGAACATGACCAAAGGACCTTTTTCCACTGTTTGGAAAGGAGTCTAGTATAGAAATACTGGTAAAGCACCCAGAAGACAGTAGGAAGTAATGAAGGAAACATTAGAAATACACTTTTAGGCAATTTTCTGGCAGCTAATCTTAAGAGCCTGGGTCCCTCATATATCATTACCATCTTTAGTTACTACTGAGAAAACCTGAACAAATCTCACTCCAGTTGTTACTCAGTTATCCAGGAGAACTTTCTGGTGAGCCTACCTGCAGCAAAGTCTCTCCTATTCCTGTTGGCAGGATTATTAACAGCAAAGCCTGTGAGACAGAGAACAGCCAAGAAAAAAAGTGGGATTAAAAGATAAAACTCAAATATCCACAGAAGTGTTTGGCATGAAGCAACAGTCTGCTAAAGAATAACTGAAGATGAAAAGAAAATTTTACTTTAAACCAGTGCATCATGAACACCTCTGAAAGTTGGAGAGAGGCAGTGCTAGAGTATAGCCTGGGCTGCTAACTCCTGTTCTTACCTGGACCTGGCAAAGACAATATTTGCATAACTGCTACACCAAGACTGCAGCTCACTGAGCTATTTGCCACCTCCTTACACTTCTCCTCTTTTTCTTCTGTAATTGGTTCCCTACGCTTGGCCAGGGGAGACTGTGCCATGTAACAACACTGCCAGCAGAATATTTATACCTCTGAGGGATTAATGGTACTACTCTCTCTGAAAACCTCTCTATTGAACCAACACAGCTGCTCTTATAGCTCAATTACAGAGCAGTCATCCAGGAATTGAAGATGACTTCTGAGGCAGGAGAACTCATGTCCCTCCAGAAATGATACCTTTTCTCCAGCTGTGAAGCCATGACCCCTCAGGATCCAAGTCATTAAAAGAGTCTGACTATCACAGGATCTGCCATCTGATTACTGCTGTCTGTCTTCAAAAGAGCTCTTCATTCACAAAGGTATTAGCGGGGAGTTAAAGTGCCATCAATTTCTCTCTGCTATTTCTTGGATAGCTGTTTCCTCTCTTCCAGTTAATAATGTTAAAGAAGGAGAGGTTGTGAGTGAAGCCAGAGTAAATTAAAAGTGAAACCTGTCAGTCATTGTTATTCCTCAGTTTCTGAAAAAAATTCACTGTCTCCTTTTTGAGGTTTCACTTTAAATGATTAACACCTAAGTTTTAGACAAATAAAACACTTAAAACCCTAACCTTTCCCTCAAACAAATGTCTACAAATATCCATGAAAGGGGCCATTTTTGATAAAGAAATATGCTGCTTTTATAGCGAGAGCCCAAAACACTCCAGCAAGTGGCACTATTCTGGAAGCCCCCACAGTATTCCTATGTGTTAGTTCCTCATGGAAGAATGCACATCATCTTTCAACACAGCCATTTTTCCAATTTTGCCAGGTTCACCAATGACAAGAAACAACAAAAACCCTATTTTTAGCCTATTTCCATGATGATCCATGCATCTGTCCTGAACCAAAATCCCTATAGCTGCAGTAGCACAGGGCCTGGGACATTCAGAATACCCTGTGCCAGAACACTCCCTCTCTTCACTTCCCACCTCATTATCAAGAAAAAGAGAGGTCCACAGGGACAAGAAGCAGCAAATCACCTTTTCCATAACTGCAGCCATAAACAGAGAGGCATCTACATGGCAATCAACACATAGAATTATAATTTATAAATAAATTCACAGTTAAGCTCCTCTTCTCTGTGTGAAGGTACGTGTCTCTCTTCAAAGTTTCATAAACTCCAGGTGTCTTTAAATTCTTTACATGTACATAAAATGTACACTTTTCCAACAGGTTTTGGGGGGGAGTGGTTAGTCTATACAGTGAAACAATGACTGAAAGAATATTCACATGTGGCTTGGGTTTTGGTTCTTCTGAAGAGCTGAAAAACATGTCTGCTAGCTTTGAGTTTGGAATCCTGATGGCTCCTTCCCAAATATTCAGAACAGAATTTCCTCCAAGACATCTCTACTGAGCTTAGAACTCAGCAAAACAATCTTGTTAAACAAACAAACAAAGCAAACAACAAAAGAACCAGCACCACAAAAATACCACAAACCACTGAGACACTTCAAAATGCTTTACACCATTAAGTGAACAGTTTAGGACCTTGGGCAAAGGAGAAATGTCCTCTACTGCTAGAAACTTATGTACATAGCAGCAGATATGGAAGGCCAGAACCTTCCTAAATCTAATTTTACTCAAGTCAGGTGAACCATTATTTACTACAGTGATCAGTAAATTTAGGTTATTGCCTAAAGAGGTGAAATAGTGCTGTACTCACTCTGCCTACAAAAAATCTGAACTGCTTTTGGACACATCCTGAAAACAGAGAGGGAGAGATAAGTATCCATTCTGCATTAAAAGTCAATTTTAGGATAATGATACTATCACAGCCTTGTGAAAAATAGAACTGACATAGCCAGAGATGTGATTAATATTCTTATTAGTGGGACTGGATTAATGTACTACTACTGCCATAACAAGGGAAAGAGAAATCAAAATTGCCATAGTAATTAATGAAACTGGGAAGAGGCTTGAATGTTGTAAGTAGTAAAGAAGAAAAACATACACAAGTAGAAATAGAGATGAAAAATAATCTAAACAGAGCTCAAATTAAATTGTCACCTGTTAAAAGTAAGGATAAAATGGAATAGAAGTGCAAAGGTAGACAAGAGCCAAAGAAGGAAGACCTTCCCAAGCCCAGAGAAAGAAGCTCTGTAAAGAGGTGTTACACAACCCTTGAAGGTAAAATAATCTGAGGCAATGAACCTGATGGAACTGATACATGCTTTTGCACATCCAGTAATGCAAATCAGCCCTTAAACAGTAAAAAAATCTTATATTTGTTTTTAGGGTACAAAATACTCATCTCAAACTTGATTCCTTTCAAGTAGGCACCACACACCACCAACTCATATTGCTCACTGCAGAAAATTTGCTACAGCTGTTTTCTGAATTTCAAAGTCAGACTTTCTGTTAAAAGGTGTAAACAAACCCCTGCCCTTTAGTCTCCATGGGGCAAATTCTCCCAAACTCTCCTTTATTCATTCCTACATCAAAAGCATGTATGCTGCTAAGACTCCAATTAATCTTTAAGAGTTCCTACCATCTATTTTGACTTCATATACCTTAAAGAAAAAACTATAATGAATCAAGTCTACTGCTAATTATGACCCATTACATAACTTTTTTTTCCCCTCTATCCAATGTAAACTTTGCAGTATCCATTATCATTGTAAATTGTTTACTGCAGAGCTGCTGAACAAAACCTAGGTTTATTCGAAATTCTGTTGGTACACAAAATAGCTTTACAATACATTACACCTTCCTACTTCTATTAGACTTATTACTTCATATTTCAAGCAGAAGTAAATATTCCCCTTGTGGGAGACTACTGTCTATTTGTGTAAGACTTAATGACACAAAGTAAATGGTGCTGTTGGTTTGAGTTAGATATGCAATGCACTTCAATAATGTGCTATTTCCCTCAGTATATGATGCAATTCTAAAGAAAACATTATTAGAAAACCCATTTGCGCTTGAAATTTCCTTTGATTGTTTTAAAGGCTATAGCTCAGAACAACACTGTACTGTTCTTCCTTCATCAATTTCCATTATCAGTTTGATTCAGAGAAATGCTATCCCAAGAGGTTTCCCAACCAGATTTTAAGTGGATATGGTGCTCTGATTACAAAAGAAAAGCAAACAAAACCCTACTGATTCAATACATTCTGAAAGACACCTAACATGAGTAACAAGTAGTAAGTATTGCATTCAAAGATCCTTGCTTCACATTTTCATTACAATACATATTCTTTCCTCAAAGAACACAAGCAAAATACTTTACTGTGGGTAAAGACTTCTCAAATCTTAACAATAAATTAAGTTTTCTCAAGACTTCCCTTTTTATTATGAAATCTAAAACCAGGAGGATGTATCCGACCTCAACTGGTCATTCCTTGCCACTGCTCATTTACAAATATTTATAGCAAAGTATACTTGCTTGGCTTTCATATATATATTCAGTGTTCTGTTGTAAAAAGGAAATGCAGTACTGGAAACACATACAAATACGAATCATTGCTAATTAATGGACAAGTCATTTTCCCCAGAAACCTGAGGAAGAACCACAAAGTGACTATCCCTGTGTATTACTCTTTGTTCATGTAAAAGCAGAAAAAGGAGAAGCAGAAGCTCCAGAAAGCAAATGAGTTCTCCAAGCAGTGCCCTGATCTAAGTGCAGTCAATAAGCTGCATGAACTGAGGGCTCTCTGCAAAGCAATCATTTTCCTGCCAGCACCTCTAATAGATATTTCACCCACAAAGGTTAACAGACTATATGCTGCTTTAAAAAGTCCATTTACAAAGAGCTCGTCATTATTTCTTTTTTTTCTGCCCCTTAAGTGCTAATTACTAATTCAAGACAAGATTTCATGTTAACAATAAGTGAACAAGGGATGTTTATTATTTTTCAGTCTCTCATTTGGGTGCTGAATTTCACCTAGCAGATTTTTCTTCAAGTTTATTCTTTCCAGAATTCATTTATTTCCCTATTTACTCATGCATTTTTCACTCCAGGTCACAAAGCAGAAAATAATAAAGAATTTAAACATTTCAGAATGCCTTAATACATAGACAAGGAAAATGTTTGTTGTTGGCATATCACTGCCTATGATTCACTGCTTGAGGAAGTAACAGTATAAAGTCATGAACACAACACAGCTGCTCTCCCCAAGCATATCCTGGCAGTTCATCACCAAAGTCATAAGAAAAGAAACCATCTCTGACAAATAGTTGTTAGAAATGCTGTTAGATGGGATTAATCTGTCCCTGGGCTGCATTTATAGTGTCCTGGCAGAATCAGGAAAAAACAAGTGTCCTGGACCAGAACAAGAGACCATGTAATTCTGTGCCCTGTTCCTATTGCCAGCAGGAAGATGATGCCTAGAAAAGTGACAAGTACTTATGATACCTCCCCAAATCCAGTACCAAATACCAATTATTTTCAGCTAAGCAACTGTATAAACCTATCATTCACTCAGCCACTAGGGGAACAAAAAAGAATCAAACAAAAAACCCATGAATAAAAAGGAAAAAAAAAATCCTTACAACTGAAGACACATGATGTGCATGTGTGTAAAATTGGAATAACCTCTTAGTTTCTCCTAGAAACACTTAAAACATAACAACTTTACTTCTTTGGAACAGAGGGAGGCCAGTTTGAACTCCCCAAGAGCTGCAGCTCTTCAGGATTCGACTGTTCTCAGATTTCCACAGTACAACAGATTGGAATCAACCTCACACTACTGACTTTTGATGTATATCAGAATAAAGTCTTATGCAGAGTCTCCCACTGCCTGTTCAGTGTTGCTTTCTACCTGTGTGAGAGCAGCAGTGAATCCATCCAAGCCTGACCTTGAAAAAACACCATTTGTAGATAGCATTAAGGTCACTCAAAAAATAATTCACTCTGATACTTCTTCATACGCTGCTTTTCTGGGGATATGTAGCTTACTTTTGGAGCATCAAAAGACTTGCGAAGTTTGATTTCAGTTTTGGTAAGCATCTTGCTGAACTGATGAGATGGCTCTGGACTGCTTGGTGTTTCCCTGCTCTTTGTGAGGGCTTTGTGGCTCTGTCTGCCACTGTTGAGTTCCCCCTCAGCACTGCAGAGGCACAAAATGAAGGCACATAATTCACAGTATGAAGAGCTAATGCCACTTCCTGGGGGACACTTAACGTGGGAGGGGAGCAAACAAACTGCTGTGCTGCAAGTCTGAAAGCACCACATCCCAGATTACATCTTCAAGAAGAATTTAGTCACTGGAAGTCAACAGCCAGATCTGCTTCTGAATTTCAGTAGAATTGTTTCCTATTAGTAGTCAGTTTAACCTAAATTCCTCTTTCCAACTTTATCCTTTGCTAACTGGAAACACACAAGAGTAAATACAGCCTCCCAGCCTAATGCAATATTCTGAAAGGATTAAATAAAATCTATCTGAGCAAACATAATATCGTTATACATTTCTCAAGAAGGCTGAAGGATTATTAAGTGCTCTATGATTTTCTGACTAGAGAAGCAAGCTACTTTGGGACATGTCTCAGCCTACATTAGTGGGATTTTTATACATTTGCCTCATCAACTGGATTATCAGAAAGAGTAAATTCATTTAGAGAGACAGGGTTTTTTAAAGTACTGCAACTGTAAAGCCAACAAAATCTAAAGAAAATTTAATTTAAAGACTCCAAACGGATTTTATACATATGAACATTGGTAATATGCAGTAATTCATAAAAACTGGAGGGATTCTAGACTCATCTGATTTTGTTCTGAGATTAAGTGAAAAATACACTAAAAGTTTACTAATTTGGGTTTTTTTGTCTTAAAAGGAAGATAACTTTTCTGCCTTAGAAAAAATGACCCCAGTATATGCTGCTGAATGCAGTGCTTACTTATTGATTTGTAAGATTCTAATGGTAAAGAGTAAAGATAATTAAAATTGCCTGTGCTTGAATTCTGTTTTCCATATTCAGATACCCTTATGCTTAATGCAATTTGAGGTATAAGCCAAAATGTCAGCTTTGGAAACCAACAAGCAAACTATTTCAGGAGATGAGATTAGGGAAGTATTCTTTAAGGAATGCTAAGCAGACAGCCACTGGAGAAAATCCATTAACCACTTTTCAAAAGAATAATTCCACTGTAAGTATCACATGTAAATATGACCTGCTAAATATTCACCAATTCATTTATAATGGATATATGTCTTACCTTTTCTACTTTTATTTTCTTGTGTCTTTAAAGTTAAAAGGAGTTTAGGGGAGCAGGCAGGAATTGACACCTCTAGACTGGAGCAGCCTTGGGGCTCCAGACCTGGCCACTGATAATGCAAAAGAACATATTATGTTATATGTTATATATATATATTATCCTTTTCCTCCCAAAATTTCATGCATCTTTAATTCTTATTCAAATCAACTTGCTAAACCAAATAAATGTAGTTCTGCTGTGACAGAAATCTTCTCAGAGCAAATATTGGCAACAGAATGGTTTGTGATGATTATTCCTAAGTTTGTATGAACACTTCAGATTGCATCTGTGAAAAGGTATATATTAAATACCACAATAATAATCAGAATTTAAAGAAATACTGGCACAAGGCCAAATCAATACCAACTGCTCAGTAATAATTGAGTCTGTAGACATATGAGAAAGGAATTATGAAACAGCTTTTCAAGCTAAACTTAACATTACAAAAAGTACCCTACGTATCTGAATTCCTACAAAGAAAAATAAACAGTGCAATCATCAATTTACAAAATTTATGTGGTCCTCCAAAGCCTTTTGAAAACAAAGTTCATTGCTTTATATTTTCACGATATGTATATTTGTTTAATTCAAATCAACAAGGGCTTCCACTTGATGTGTGCAGGATCTAGGCAGGATTAGACCTTTACCATCCAGAGCCACTAATGTCTATGACAGATCATTTGATTTGGGATTTTTCATCCTAGACAAAAACCTGTTCTGATCCCTGGCTTCCCACCAGGAATTTAAGTTTTTGTAGGAGGCTGTAGAATACTCTCTTAGGGGGAGGGGCAGCACAGATAAGTGGGTACTTCTGGCCTCCCTTCATTGGCCACAGTTCAACAAGACCCGAGCTGATTTCTCCTACATAGAATTTAAGTTTTATGCTTTTTTTCCCCCCAGCATTTTGCTTATTGAGAAGTTCTTCATCTTAGTTTTCTGTAAGATACACTGAATCCTAAGTTATATTATTTCTTTGCTAGCTGTAAAATTAATGGTACCTTTAACCCTGTGCTGTATAGTATTTTCTTTTTATCCTTACTCCTCTGTAGTATATAGTTTAAGTCTTATGTCTGTTAGTTTTATGTCTGTTGAATAAATAATTCATTCTATAAGAGACCCAATCAGCCACTATTAAAGAACTTGTGAACAAAAGTGGGTTTTGGGGTGCTGGCCACCTCAGCAAAGCCACTGCCTGCTGCCTGAGGCCTGGACAAAGGCAGGGACTCATCTAAACCCCACAGCCATTGGTAACAGTGCAAGAAAAAGAAAGCAAGTGCTCTTTTTTGTATGTGTGTTTTGTTGTATGCTTATTCTCACCTCTTTTTAAAATGTCTAAAATTTATGACTGCTAGGTAACTTTTCCCTGATATGAAGGAAAATTTTAGTGACCCGTAAAATTTGGAATTTAAATTAATTTATTTTTTTTATCCTTAATTCCTAGTGTGACCATCACTGCTCACAGCAATTTACCACACACTGCACATTTTAATACAGCTGAAGCAACAGGCTCTGGGATCCCTCTGAACAAATGACCATATTGAATGGTCTGTTCAAGTGACTGAGTTTTCTTATTTTTCCTAAGTCACACTGGGTAGCATATATGAAAAGCCTGACTTAAGGCTGTCCTTGGACTCCTGAAACTTACAGGATGCAGCATTAAAGGAGGCAGCACTTAGAACTTGCTGGTTTCTTTCCAAACTGATTGCCAGGCTGGAAAAGATAAAGTGTAAACATTTGTGTTAAGTAGTTTTTCACTTTTTTAAAACCAGAAACATTATTATATGCACATTAACTAACCTTAATGAAAGATTCCTCAGTGCCACAGGGGAAAACTTCTCAGTTCTCAGGGTTTAAAGGACAATCAGGATTGGAGTAGTCTATTGATTCATTAATGGCCTAATTAACTGGAATTGGTGAACTATACTTTCAGAATCAGTATCTGCACTAAAACACCTAAACCACAGCATTCCACATTTATGAAATGGTAAAGTACATTTTCTGTGTACTCATCTATAACTAATCCCAAGAAGTACCAATCTCACACACACAGGGCTACTCACACAACTCCCCCAGAATAAAGTGTGAGCTCACCACACCCCTCTTCTGGGAGCTGTATTCCTACCCCTCCAGCATTTGGGGGCAGCCCAGCCACAGGCAGAGATTTTCATCTGGCCATGACAGACCATTTGATTTGGGATTTGATTTGCTGAGTGTCATGGACCCACACTCAGCAGAGATTTTCATCTGGCCTTTTCCAGGACTAGAGGGGAGTGGGCAAGGTGCCCTACTGGCACTTCTACATCTTGGTACAAGGATATCTTTCTTAAGGTTACAATGGAAAAAAATCCTATTGATTTAAGGTAGATAGTATTTAATCTCTCATGCTCTCATATTATTCATCCTTTTATGAAAACAGAATGGTAAATAAGAACTGACATTGTTTTAACCCTTACTGTGTATTTATTTCATTTACAATGGCTACCTGCAGTTGTTATCTTTGCAGCCTAAAATTATTTATCAAGATTTTAAGATCTCAATATCAACAGAAACTTGATTAGTATTAGATAATAAGTGCTGTATTTCTAAAAGTAATACGGCAAATTAATCATCCATATATATATATATATATATATATAAAAACAGTGTCCATCAGCCTCAGTCGACTTTCTCTCCTTTTAAAACTTTCCAGATAGTCTGCATTAGAAAGGACTTCAATTTAAATGGTTTGCCAGAAATATGAACAACATTTCATATGAAAATACACCCCTGCAGGGAAAATATGTGCCATCTCTACATGAAGACCCAGCACAGCCCGGATTGTGTGATAATAATGTGCTTGCCTGACTTCTCACGCTGCCAGCATCCCTGAAAACGAGCTGCATTGCTTGCTCTGCTGCAAACAATTCGTCAAGTCTTAGGAAATCTGGACATTAGATTCTATAACATTACGCAACCTCATTATTATCTTTCAAAACTTTTGACCTCCAAGGAAAATAGAGCCAAACGCCAGAGGCTTTTGCCTGTGCTAAACCATTTCAGAGCCAAACCCACAGGTATTCTTTTGTTTCTGCTAAAAAAAGAAATCATTCTGTAACGCATCAGGATGTTATTAAAAAACTAGCATAGCTCTATTGATCTTATCTCTTGGAAATCAATTACCCTCACGAGTGTCCTCTTTAAATCTGTGTAGATGAGAGGACCTTCAGTGACCACTGGCAGGAGCAGCACCTGTCCCCCAGAGCTGCCTGTATTCCCATCCATCCCTGGCCTGCAGTGGCTCTACACTGCACAGCACCACACAGATAATTCTCAGGGGGGCAGGATGCAATACAGAAAGTTGCCTCCATGTCTGAGTGCTGACAAGTGGCCTAAACAACCTGCTTCCTTCTTTAAACCAGATCTGTTACGTTGCTGCAGGACAGAGGAGTGCAATAATCAGTTACCCACAACAAAAGGCTTCATCAATGACTCAAAGTACCTCCCACACGTTCAGGCAGCAACTCCAGAACTTAGCAAAATTACTGATTATCTGGTAAGCTACAGGTGATTAATTCATAGTCTCAGACAAGTTCCCATCACAGAGACAACTCCACGGGTGGAAGTCTTTGGCTCACTCAACAGCTGGTGTGCATTCTGCTGTTCAGATGCAGAAACATGAGCTTCTTTATATTTCATTAAAAGAGATTTTTAAACAGGCTTTAATTAGAATGTTTGAAGCTGATGTACCTATTTTTCTTTTGAAAAGCCAGTTTTTATACATCTCAGGCATTTCTGGCATTTCTGGAAAGAAACTGGGCAATCTGGAAACACTGTGGAATTCTCTCAGTGGGTTTGGGAGAAAGTTCTTTGTTTGAACCAGCTAGGCCACTTAAAAGGCTTCACCTTTAAATAAGAATGCATTTCAGCTGTGCTTCTTGGCAATGTCCTGCCATTTGTTCATTCTTCTTTTTCAAAAGGCAAGCTGAAAAGTATCAGTAAGTACCTCTGCTGATCTGAATATATGGGATTCTCCAAACTATTATTTGTATGTAAACCACATATATAAACAAAACAGCAACCACATGAAAGTTAATTAGACTGAAGAGATCACCTTTTTTTTCTATGTGACTTTTAAATGAAAATACAACAGAAGATTGTATTATATTGTTGTAGATTGAAAATAGCAGCTACATCAAAGCACAAATACTGTTACAGAAAGTCAATTAATGGACAGGTTTTACTGAGAAATTCTTACAAAAACCAAAGCTACAGTGAAATCTACATAGAAGAGGACCTCAAAACTGTTCTGCCATACTGTACTAAATTGAAACATCTGTGACCATGACCCTGCAATTTCATACACTTGGACAGATTACTGTACTTGTGTGAAATGCAATCAACTTACTTTTAAAGATTTCACAGTGGTTTGCAGATGCTAAAGCAATCATAATTAACATCTGAGTTACCATGCCTTACACTCCAAGTTTGTATCAAAATCAGGGATTTTAAGAATCAAGGCCAGGCCTTTAAACGATGAAATCTCTTGTCACTGAATACCTGGCAATGATTAAACCAAATGATTAAACATCTGGTTAGACTAAAATGCAGTTGTTCAAGGAGATTAAGAACAAGCAGCCACTAAGGGGTGGAAAAAAATAGAACTGATTGCAGGTTTGTCAACCTGAGGCAGTAATTTCACTGCTTATCACTGTTTCATCAGCACATCTTTACATGTTGAATAAAGCAGTCACCAGATTACTGCTTTAATCAGCATCATAAAACATCGTGTTTCTCTCTGCTTCCTAACAGCTGGTTTAAGAGGAATAAAAGGTTTATTTGATGGCTAAGTTGGAAGATCTCCAAGGGCACTATAAACTGATATATTTTTACAGCTGGACTTTCAAAGTAAGCTGAGTCTTCACAATACTGCCAAGCCAATTTTTTTGAGCATAAAGGTTTCTACTAAAAAAATCAAGACAATTTTTCTACCTCCAACACAAGAATCTACTTTACCATAATGTCAATTGTGCTATCAGTAAGAAAGAAAAAAATTACTTCCTTTAGACATTATCAGCTTAAAATCTAATTCCATAAAAAGGAAGCAATATTTCACCATCTGCAAATTATGCTGCTAAATTGTGAGGTTTCTCAATTATACTTCCATATTCAATAATTTTCACTGAAAAAAAGTCCCCCTACCTCTCACTTGCTTTCCTTGTTCTGTGGAAGAGACTCATAAGAGCAGAGCCAAATGAACAAGACAATGTATAAAGGAATCTCTATGGCATGGATATGAAAAAGAACCTCCTTGTATAGCACTGATTGCAGCACAGGACCCAAGAAACTTCATGGGAAACAGCAAATGAGATTTTTAGAAGCTCTATTAAAAACCTATTGCTACTCTTACTGAAATGTGTTCCCATGGTGTTGAGCACCTATAAAAATTCCAAAGGACACAGCAAACATCACCATCCACCCTCCTGCCCAAATTAAAAACAAAGCCAACCACCCCCTGAAGGAGAGAAGAAGGGAGAAAGGTTACAAATATAGTACCAAGTAAGTCCTCTCTGGTAATTTAAAAAATATTATGTCTATAATTACCTCAAATTCTTAAAATAATAATAACAGTGAGGCAATGCAGCTAATTAAGGCTTGCACTACTCTTTGAATCAGAACAAACAACGCTG
Organism: Notiomystis cincta; assembly: GCA_013398075.1. Classification (NCBI taxonomy): domain Eukaryota; kingdom Metazoa; phylum Chordata; class Aves; order Passeriformes; family Notiomystidae; genus Notiomystis; species Notiomystis cincta. The sequence goes on along the minus strand of VZRX01017784.1, from coordinate 40,330 downwards.
CCAGATCCCTATGGATCCAAGGAATTTTGTAGTGACGGCAGCTGCTAAAAAACTGAGCACCTTTCCTAGTATCTCATTATTTTACGTCATGTGGGTGTCATTGTGATGTGTGTCTTTAACATGGCTGTGTAAAACTGTTTCAAAAGTCATATTTACAGCTGTGGTGGGGCTTCCACAGTGCAAATGCTCCACATGCTCACAGGCTGCCTTCTGACACCCTCAGTTTGAAGATTCACCCCCTCTTTGGTGAGAAGCTTTGCCTTCAGACTTGCAGAGTAAATTCTCCTCTTGGGGAATCTAAATTTTCATTACTCAACACATTATCTTCACTTTAGTTATTGAACAAATACAACCAACTCATTAAAAAAACCATCTCTCATTTCAACTTGAGTTCTGTAGTCACTAATTAGCAGGGAAAGGTAAAGTACAACCACGAAATTTTAAAATTTAAAGTGTGCAATTTGAAAAGTGGTGATTACTTATACTATCTGGAGTTTTTATCAAAGCAAAAAAATACCTTTCAAGCAGAATCCCAGCCTTCAAGCATACAGACTTGGGCACATGTGTCATGCAATACTGCAAAGATTCTAGTCCTGCTGCAGAAGTTAACAAGACAGTCAATTTAATTTAATTAAATTAAAACAGATTCACAGAAATCCCTAAATTATGCCTGGGAGCTCTCCAGTCTCACCAGGATTAGGCAAGCACAAAACTGTTTTACAGATCTCTCTATTCCCCCCTGTCTGTTAAAGGGACAGCACAGCACCCCCAGCAACATTGATTTTGTGGACATGCTTTTATTTGAAAAAATAAGAGGTGAACAGTACAATAACCTCGTGTTTCTTTATCAGAGTGCTTGGCACAGGTGAGCAGGAACCTGGGACTTCCATTCTCACACATCTCCCTCCTGAGACCAAGGCTGTCATCTGACAAGGACAGCAGCTAATGCTTCTCCTCTCTTGGGCTTTTTGCTCCCCTTTGGTTTTGTTTTATTTTACAGCTCCACATTGAGATCACTTATGGACAAAATGACCAAGCTCTGGACTGACAACCTGGTGAGAGCGGTTATACATCACTTATCTGGGGCAGCAGTGAAACCACAGGTATTCTTGTTGGGATGTTAGAGAGCTGCACTGTGTGTCCTTCAGGCTTCTAAAGCTGCTCAAGATCTTTCCTCACCTGATGTTAATGCTAATTTGGTATGGCTTTGCACATTAAAATGACATTTCCAGATACAGCCGATAATGCATTCAGGTGTGTGCATTTGTTTAAAAGCCAGCAGACAAAAGCAATTTCTTTGTTTTAATGAGAAAGAATAGCAAACTGAAGACAGATCATTCTCACTGCAGAGCACTGGCAGGCAGACAGGAAAGTAATGAAGGCATCCACTATGATAAAATAATATAGCAAGACTAGGAGAAGAGAAAAATCCTTGTCAAGCCTCAACTCAAAAAGCTTCAGCCAGATGCACTCCAGGATAAGCAGTAATCATTCCTTCAGGACAGTAAACTAAGAGAAATTAAGAAAGGAATCAGTCTCTTCTTTTATAGATATGCTCAATATTCATCAAAGTCTTATGAGCAGATTTTATGCATTGAGGCGAGAATCCAATGTAAAGAACTGCCTGAAATCAGGTTTAGCTTTCATACACCCTGATCCTAAGCAAAAAACCAACCAAATAAACCTCAACCAGAGTATAGAAATTAAGAAAAACAGCACATAGGCAGAAACACCTGTTTGTATTCCAAGAAGAATCTCTTGCACCTGACTGACAAAACTGAACTACCCCAGCTGGTCCACAAGGAGTTCTGGGGACAATTTGTCTCTGTCACCCTGAAGTGTCCCAAGCAGAGCCCAATCTGGTTCTTTGTTTCCAAGACAAAAGGGGGAAATAAAAAATAAACAATCAACCCCAGAGTCAACCAGAAGAAAGACTACAGAGAGACAGGAACAGAGGATAAAGAAGCTGACAGACCCGGATGCTGTTTCATGCAGCATCCTTTCATTCTGCAGCTGGTCACTCACTCCAGATGCAATGTTCCTTCTTCAGGCTGCAAAGATCAAGAGAGAAATGACAAAGATTACTTGCCACAAACCCAAGCACCTGGGGAAAGTTAACCTCTTAAATAGGATTTGTCCTGTAAATAGTATTTGAAAACCAGCTATCTACCAAACAGCTGTTCTCTTCACTTGTTTCTGCTGCGTCACCAAACCCAGGCAGGACACAGTTTCTTTTCACTATAATGCTCTGTTCTACTTTCTAAAAAGAAAACCAAACACTTCCCCAACCAGAGAAACCCCAAGCAAAACAAACCCACAAAACCAACAAACCAAAATGAGGGAAAACAACAGCAAAAAAACCCCACAAACACCAAAGCCCCTTCTAAAGAGAAATAATTTCTGGAAGAGAAAGTACAATTCCTTTTACTTCTCATTTTCTGTCTCCTCCTTGCTATTAGTGCATTGACAAATGTACACTCTGCCTTAAGAATAGTGTCAAATAGCAGTACCTACCTACACCTACAGTATACAGCCAACCAGTACAGTACAGACCCATAATTATAGCCTGGGAAAGGTGAAAGCTGGGAAAGCTTTCAGCAGTGGCTTAGATGTGCTGATAAGATGGCAGGAAAGAGGTTACACTGGAAATTGCTTGATTTCCCTGTTGAGGACTAGGAACAGATGTTGCTCTTCTGTTTATGTGAGCCAACAGTCAAAGCAGGGAAAACAACTGAGTGTGTGTAAAAAAGGGATAAGGAGGCTGGGGAAAGGTATTTCATATTCCTACTTTCTGCTTCATATTATCTTCTTCATCCCTAAGAAAAGAAAAAGCACCAAAACCAAATAGTTTCTTCTACAGGCCAGGGACCATGACTACTCTTAGGGGAAGAATTTTGCTCCAAAAGCAGGAATGACATTTTCAAGTGAAAAGAATTAACATTCAGACTGAGTTTTGGAAATCTCAAGATATCAAGTGTGGAACAGGTGTTGCACAGAGAGGTCTTCAGAGCTGATGCTCCACACATGGTTTTGCTTTTAAAGGGAAGCACAAAAGAGGCAGCAACCCTTCAGTCACTTCCAGTCCCATCCCAGCCTGTGCACATCCCCTTCTTTTCAGGGACCTCAGCTGTCTCATGGAGCATTCCCAACCTGTGACAGTCACTCAGGAGTCAGTGTCTTTGCCTCCAAAGTGTATAATTCTGTATTTACTTCCAAAAAATAATTCTGGCTTTAAGGTTCAAAGTGCCACCAAAACCTAAGAAAATACAACTGCTAGAATATTGGATTATTCCCCTACAACCCCCCAAAACCTTGGGTCCAAGCACCCACAAGAGATGATGTCCATACACTGAAAAGCTTATGAGCAGTCCAAATCATTATGTCCACATCCTTCTCTGAATATATAAAAAGAATAGTTCCTTAGTTTTTTTTCCCCAGTGCTGCCATTAGTATTCCCTGCAGACAAGGCTCTGTCTCTGGTACATTAACATGCCACGAGCTGTGGCATCCTGGAGCAGAGCTTTTCACAAAACAAACCTCCAGTCTGACAGCCAGAGGATGCCAACCACAGTAGGAAGAGAGAAAGCCCAACAGATTCATAGCCCTGCCTCAAGAAAGCCAAATGCTTAAAGTTCAGTGTTCAATGCAATTAATTTTTTTAAAGGGAAACTCTCTGCATACTTTCTAAGAAATGGACTGTGTCAGCCACATAAATTGTTTTCCACTTGAAGGCAGAACTTGGAGCCCATCACATTTACGACATTGTGACAATTGTTCATTTATCCTAAGTGATAAATCTCACAGTACCAAACTCAGCCTTTTACACTTGTTTGGTTTTTAATAACCCTGCTTTGCCAACAGAGAGAGTGTGTGTCAGAGGAAGAGGCCTAATGCTCTGTGTAGCTCCTCATTACTAACTGCTCTGTGCAATACCTAAAGTAAATCCATCCTGGGAGAGGGAGAAGGGATGGAAATTATGTTGGCAAATAAAGCTAAAATAAACCAACATTAAAACCCCCAAATAAACAGCAGTTTACATAAACTTAGTAAATACACTCCCACACATATGGGGAGAAATGAACACATGAACAAACTAATAGGATTATGCAAAAGAAGCTTCTAATAATAGGCCCATAATTAATCCTTTTTAGCCTTGGGGCTTGCCTGTAATCATTCTTCATGTGCATAATGTAATTTGGGCAAAAACTAATTCTATGCAAAGGACATGTCTTACAACAGCCTCCACTTGTGAGGACTATTTTTCTTAATCTAGTTATGGCTCAGCAGATGGTACAGAGTCCACTCCTAAGCCAGGTTTAGCTTTGTTCCATGCTTTCTCTATTGACAAAAAAAGGGGTAACTTTTGTCTGGACCACCAAAACACAGTTCTCCTGGTAGAAGAGATGAACTGGAACTGAGAAGAATTTTACAGAAAACCTTATGACATCAAAAAGTTATCATGATAATTACTTTACTGTACTCCTCAATTACTTTCTTTTCCAGTGGTTATTGTGTAATTTTTTTTTTTTAAATAAATGCTCTGTTATTGAATCAAGGAATATCTGTAGGATGAAGCACTTTATCTGACATTTTATTCAGCATTTATGCATGCACATGTGTGGCTGTGTGTCCATATAAAGCCACATATATTTTAAAATTGGTTTTCCTAGGTTTAAGAAACTGATGATCCTTGTAGAAAATTAAAAAAAAAAAAAAAAAAAACAAAACATCCAAACATCTTAGTTGCTTTACAAGTTTCCTGGAAGAGCAAATATATAAAAATTTAAAAACGGGTAAGTGAGAACGAAAACTACAGAAATTCTATGTGCAACATTCATAATTTTCTTTTAATACATGATATTTAGTGAAAATATTTTCCAGTTATGGAAAAAGGTACATTTTTCAGCCTCTAAAACTAATTCAAACCTTCACACAGAACTGAGAAAACATTCAGGAAAGTGGTTCCCTCTTTCTTTCCCTAAGTTATTTATTCCAGTTATTTAATTAGGGAATGCCACTGCTGGAAGTTGAGACATTCTCTAGCACATATTCATTCTCTAGCGTACATTCATTCTCCAGCTTCTTAAAATGCAATATGCTACAGGTGATAACTGAGGCCAATATTCCTTTCATGTTCTCATAAGTGTAATTAAGGCCTTTTGCCACACATGAAAAGAGTCTCCACCAGCTGTAACAAAAATACCTCGAGCACTGTCACACATCAACCCCTGAAATCACAGCCTGGCTCCTCATTCTCACACTCAGTACATAAGAAAATGTACTTTTTGCTCTGTTTCAAGGAGGTTTGTTTTTTGAAGTGTATTGTGTTAGAATCAGCCCCCTGCAGGTTTTATATTCAACTTTTATCAGGATACATAAAATGCAGAATAATATGGCATTGCAAAAAAGCCCAACACTGGCTCAGGTCTAACATTAGAAATGAGAAAAGAAAACCCCTCAAAGTCTTAAATGAAGAGAACAAAGCAAATTAAATGTCAATATATTCTGAGCTGAATCAGTAAAGATTTTCTAAGTGCAATTTAGATGATGATGTGAAGACATGGGTTCCTTTGTATTGATTTCTTTATTTTAATTTACATTAGGGCTACTACTGCTACTACAAGCTTCAACTGTAGTGTTAGGAGACAAAAGTTAACAGTAATGAACCCAGAGAGCTGCTTGGCCAACACAGGAAGAGTCCAAGGCTGCTGCAGAGCCACCTACCCAAACCTTGGGGCAAAGGGAGCTCAGCTGTCTGCACAAGCTGACTGAAAGCTAAAAGCTGCAGTAGTAAATGCATGAACCCATGGATCAAAACTGTAAACAGAAAGTGTCCCAAGTGGCAGCAGAAAGGAGGAATAATCACTGGCCAAACTACAGGTGGGAGGGCAGAGATGCAAGATGCTTCTACAGAGTTTACAAAAATAACTACCAGAAGAAAATGAATAATGCTTTGAAAAATGAGGTAGGGAAGTAGCATTCTTAAGGTAATAGGTAGTTAAACAGCTGTTTTTTATCTGGAAGAATGAAGAGGAACCATCCTTCCTACAGCAGGGCACACAGAAATCCATGGCAAAAGAGTAGCAGCAATGCCAGATAAGGGTGCATATTTCACAATAGAAATGTAATGTTGTCATTTAAAAAAATGCAGTCAAGGGGAAATTGCATGGTAAACCCAAAGCCAGTGCACATGGAGCTTCCACAGTATCATTTAAAAGAGAACTCTGCTCCAGAATCTATGTAGAGATCTTCCTGAGGAGATGGGCTCTATCACGAGGCAAGACCCTGTGCCTGGCAGGTGAATGGGTCTGTGCCACTGTTTACCTTGATCTGTTCCCAAATAGAATTAGAGGCTGCTGAGATGCAGACCTGTGCCACTCTGCTCCTCTCAAACACTCCAGACAGCTGCAGTGACACAATTCAGGGGGTTTTATACCACACACACACAAATGTGCACGTGACCTCAGGACAACAGGCAGTTATGGCTCAAAAGCCTCTCTGTTTCATCACATATTCCTTAATTTCTCCATTATTCTTGATGGACTCTATTATAGACACATCACTGCCCTTCTAGACTGCCACCTGCTTGCACAGTCTGGCAAAGCAAAGCAAGACAGAAGTTCTGCAGATTTAATAAGATTGCTGATAATGTGTCATGAGCTTCAGTGACTGGGGATTAGGTGTATTTAAAAATGCTCTGTAATCTTCAGTGTTCTGCAAGTAACCATGGCTTGGGATTAAAATATATAAAAACTTGTCATGACTCTGATATACTTAATATCTGCTTAGTGACATCTCATTTAGATAAAAGATCTCATTAACCTCAAAATGCTATTGTTTTTTTCATAGCAGCAGTATCATATGCAAGGCTGAGTTGGTGCTTGCTTTATAAATAGATTTTCAGAGTCACTGGCTGAATAGATTCAGATCTCAGCAGCCTAAAATTTAGTACATCAAGGTGTCAGAAAAACAGTGGAATTCATTAAATGGCTTTGTATACTGGAATCTCACAAAATATGACTATAGCTGAAGTTGAGGTTGTGTCTGCCTCCTAAAATTAGAGACATTAAATTAGAATGACTAGATTTTTTTTCTACTAAGCATCTTCAGAATAGGTTTTTGGGTATTGTGGGGAAAATATTTGAAATGAGCCAGGTATTTTTTATGCAAGAATGAATATTAAGTACTGAGCAGGTGCAGTAGTTAATTTTCATAATGCTCTTGGTTATGCAGCTAATATAGCATTGCAAGTTTCATTACAAGGCAGAATAGATTCTAACAAATTTTGTTTTGACACTAACTGCCATTCAAATGAAAAAAAGTACCCTCATTTATTTTAATGAGAGCTGACATATAAAACCACATGCAAATACGACAATATTACATAAAGGCAAAAAAGTCAATCAAATCATGAAATATAAATTAAATGCTAAATATGGGGATTATATGGTGTTAGAGTCACAAAATTATTTAGGTTGGAAGAGATCTTGACACCATCTTGTCTCCTCCATCATGGCTCCTGCCATGGCCAGGGGTACCTCCCACTAGACCAGGCTGATCGAAGCCCTGTCCAACCTGGTCTCCCAGGCACAGGGGTATTCAGCACACTTAAAGATTAAAGAACTGGCAGTGAATAAATGCAGTCAGCAAAGAAACCATGTACACACACACCTGTTGTGTTTTCAGAGAGTGTGTTTGTGGTCCCAGAGAAAGAGCTGCTGAAGAAGGGAAAGTGACACACTTCCAGGTAACCAAAGCAAGCCCTGCCTCTCTGTGACTTTTGCTCAAGCAGCTGCCTCTAAAAATCTGGAGGTTCTGAAATAACTTTTTCTTCCTTCCCAATTCTTCATTTAGCAATATCATTGTCAAAACCACTGCTCTGTAAATACCGCAAAACTCAGTATGTCACTGGTCTGGTCAGGAGCTGAACTGAATCATATTTGGTGCTCCAAATTCCTGTTTCCTCAATTATTCTTCACCCTTCAAATGCTGACTTAATCCTAAGCAAAAACTCCATGAGAAAAGAGATTTTCTTGTATTTTCTGTCAATCTATTTCCAAGCATTTGTACAATGTCATATAAATAACAGCATCGTTGTATAAAACAGTGCAGCTGAAATGCTGTAATTAATTTTGATACCTGTAATCATAACCTGTAATTATCGTGTAACTGGAGAACTATAATCAAGGAGCAAAGCCCAATTCTGCATTGGATATATTTCACAGGAAGAGCTCTGTGGTTACTCATTTAAACAGGAGAAAAAGCATATTAGCTGTGCAAGTGCAATTTTAGAAGTCATTGTAATTAGAGATGCTCAACAAAACACAACTGAAAAAAAAAAAAAAAACAGAAAGGAGAGGAAAAAAAATTGTTTTGCTGGCCTTCAGAGAAATATCAAGGTTTTGACATTTCCACACCTTTCAACTATAATCGTGATATAACTACATAAAATGCATTACAGACATTACAGAGCCATCATTCTTAAATCCATATGCATTTGGCTGTCTGAACTGCACTGAGCCCCAGCAGTAAAGTGGAATTTGTTATTATTTCTAAATCAATCAGGCCAACTGTTGAGGCTGTAGTAATATTTGCTTGGAATATCATAGCCATATTTTGACAACAAAGATGAATGGAGAAAAGCCTCTGCAAGAGAGGAAAAACATAACACTTAATAATAAATTGCATTAAAAGATTGAATAAAATAACTTGCATTTATTTTTTCCCACCCACACATTTGCAAGCACTTGAAACACCTGCATTGAAGTGGTCTGCTCTATAGTCATACTTATCCTGCCATGGAGCAGAGGAGACACCAGCACTCAGTGCTTCCTGTCTCCAGGGCTGTCCTTACAAAGGAGAGGATATTGCTGCACATTTTCATATATTTACTGTCTTCTGTCCCTTTGTTTGGATGTCTCATGGTTGCAGTCATGTTCTTCATCTTCCCTTCATCACTTCAAGTGGAAACACTGCTTCCCTCTATATTATATATCTACAGAACTATATCAAAGGAAGACTGAATATCCATCCACAAGACTTGACTCTATAAAATCATCTGCATGCTTTTCATTGCATAAATTACAGAGTGATTTGTTGGGTTTTTCTTAAAAGTTCACAAAACAGAACAACAGTGAAAAGAAAACCCACAGGTGTAACCAAGTTCACTGCTACACCAAAGAGACTCAATCTCTTCCAATGTTCCAGCATTTGGGTGATTTGTGCTATAATGAACTTTTCCACTATTATCATGTTCTGTGATGGTATAATTACCTTTAGGGATATTCATGTAAAAGTGGCATTTTACCTGGTGAATAATTTACAGGTTGGCAAAGTTTAAATACATATAAATGGCAGACTCACTATTAATGTCAGATAGATAAAGGAGAACAAGTAGGATCCCAAGGAGGGGCCATGCTGCTGCTTCACCACCTCGTGCAGGCAAGATTAGCAGGGCCTCTCAATGCCCTCACCTATATTTTCTAAGCAGCTGATCTCATACATATTGATTTTAAAGCATCAGTGAGGAAATTCTGTGGATAGCACATACAGTGCACTGTGCAGCACCTTCCTTGCCAGTGAGCATGGAAGAAGCAAATCAAAGCTGATGTGTTGATCCTGATCAAAATGGAGAATATCAAGTGTGAGATGATCTTGTTCACAAAGATGGCTTGACTGAAAATAATTTGTACAAGTTTCAGCTATTACAAACTGTCCTTAAAATAATAAAACTTACAAAAAAGTACAAGATGTGCTTTAGCTGCAATAATTCCTACTAAAACACCACTCAGTCTAAAATGTGTGAATGCCATGGATTTGATCTATGCTATACATCAGATATGGACAATCTTTTACCCCCTGCTTGTCTTAAACCACTCAAACCTCTAGTACACACTGTCACCCTCAAAAACCACAGAACATGTTTTTAAACTGCAGGCAACAGAACTTAGTAAAAACCAAACAAGTTGATTAAAGCCGAAGCAATCTTTACATCAATCCCACTTCATACATGTCCTGGGAAGCCTGAAGATTGATACAGGAAGCATCTAATTATTCTGAGGCTACAGACTGAAGATAGATGTCTCTTTAGGAATTCCTGCTATGTACCCATTTCTTCCAGTGAATCCAGCCCACAACATAGCAAAAAGATTGCCATTACCTCCAAAGGAGAGATTAAACTACAGCAAATTTTCAATAACATGCTGCCTGGAATGCTAATTATAACACTCCTTTTATGAATACTTAATTTTCTGTTGGGTCTTATGTCCTTCAGCTAAAGCCCATAACTTCTATCAATATTAATGCCAGTTATGCATTCAGATCCATAGAGATCAGAGAAGTTACCCAGAGATCTTAATATGCCCAGTCTTGTTTAATTATACTGATTTTCATCTTCATTTCTAGTTGGTGTTGTAGGATAAGGATACCAAAACCACACAAGTTTTCAGCCATTTTCAAAGGGCACAAATAATGATGATCACAGTAGGTCTCAATAGCATCTAATAGCAGGTAAAAGGTTAGTGAGGTTGAAAACACTGATTAACTACTGTTATTAAAAGAGGAGGAAAAGCTAGAGAATCTTCAATTTGAAAATCTAAAATCCATATCTGTAAGACTATCATAGCTACCCTGCTTAATTTAATCTCCAAAAGATGCTTTTGCTGAGAAATAGACTTTTGAGGATACAACTTTCTGCCCCATGAGTAACTCAAACCATGTGTCTGTAAGTTTGAAATAGAAAAACAGAAAAGAAAAATAAAATTATAGAGAAGCAGTGGGAAATGATTAACAAGATATGAGGAGTCACACTTTAGTATCTCTCAAAGTTTGAGGACAAAATTCTTTGACTTGGGTCTACAACTTACTCCGACATTGGTACATGAAAACAAAGACATCCAGGGGGAAAAAAAGCCTCTCCATTGCAACCAATGGGAAAAAAAGTGCTATCAAGCATTAGGTGAAGAAGGATTTTATCCATTGGATATTTTTTCAGATCAGAATCTGTACAGAACTTTCTGGGTCTAAACAAGTTTTGAATCTATGCTAAACAGTTTTGAGGTATGTTGGCAAACATTAATTATAATGTTGTTTAAAAAAAGCTGTTTCATCAAATCTCTGCTTCACCTGTAAGTTTCTCCTCTCTCCCCACTTCAAATGAAATGAGTGTATTTTTTTTGTGGGTCCCACCATCCCCTCAAGTCTGTTTGTATGGACTCTCCAGGCTCACTCATATATTTCAGCAGGCTACAACAACATCACCTAATAATCACACCAGTTTGAAGAAGACTTTTTTGGCCAAATTAATTCCAAAGACAGACATCCTGTAAGCATTCACACACCAAGCAGTAAGAAAACAAAGCAAAGGGTAGAGTTTCTTTTTTTTTAAATTATCCCCCCACTCCATTATATTTTCCATTATATAATTTCAAAAGAAAAACACCCAAACACACGTTGTTTATGAATATCCATAAGTGTCACTTTGATTTGGAAAAAAAGAGTCTAACTTAAATAATCCAATGATTGCAGAGCACTGGTATCAGGATTTGCTAGTCTGAGTAAGTTATTAGAAGATGTAACACTGTTCATATATCAAGCCCTTCGTATTCCTCTCTGCAGTTCAAAGGTTTTGTTACTTGTCTGCAACACAAAAATCAATGCTTTTCCAAGTGAAATTACCTCAGAAAGACATAGCATCATCATAAACAGCAGCTTAAAATTCAGAGACTAAAATTCTATCAACACAGTTTTTATGCTTCTCCATCAAAAATATTTATTTCCCCTGAAAGATTACCATGGATACCTAATTTTATCTTATATAAAATACAAACATATTTGAAACACCACAACTGATCAACAATTTTCTTTTGCACGTGGAAGATCTTCAGAGCCACATTTTTACCTTTTCCAAAAGCTCTCCTTAGACTGAGGTCATTTTGCCTGATATTTAAATGGTGCAACAGCACTTTAATGTTTCTTAAAAGAAAGGCAATGGCAAAAATCCATTGTTGTTCAGTAACCTCCCCAATGTCAGGACACTTTGATACATCACCACAACAGCTTAAAAACAAGCCCATGAAAATTGTGCACAAGGAAATGTTTAAGAAGCACTACACAATTCATGTGCCACTCTGCAAAACAGAGCAAATGCCTCCTCCAACCTCACAGTTTGGTTTATTTTGTCCTAATAAATAAATACATAAGTAAATAATATAATTAATTTATTGTTGACAGTTACTTTTCACCAGAAACTGATGTGCTACTTCTGGGGGGCAACACAAAACCAGACCATCAAAAGGCCTTAATGAGCATCATCCTCTGTTAAATTACAGATTTCAGAAGAGCTCTGTGAATTACCTATCTCAGTATTAATTAAGATTTACCAATGTACAAGGCAAAGCACTGGCAAGAATGGTGCAAAATACTGTCAGAGTACAACATGAAGCAACACTTCCAGGTCTGTGCAGCTATGCTGCACAGCAAAGTCTCACATCCACATTTTTCTGTTCTTGCCACCACTGAAATTTTCATATATTAAATATTGGCAGCTTAATCTTAAATTCTCACTTTTAAAAAACTCAAAAAACTCTTTTATTTCAGAAAAACAAGGTTTTAACTAAACACTGCAAGTAGTGAACAACAAAGTTATATTCTCAGCACATAAAATAATTGTGGAATCAATAAGCTGAGCTATTTTATATTAAAAACAAGGGTTTTTTCCAAGAGGAAATAAAAAGTATGGCTTTAAAATTCCAGATTTTGACATTAAGCTCAGAGGGTCAGAGTTTAATCTTGAAAGGTACAAAATTCACAAAAAAATAGCCAGTAAAAAATTATAAACTATTCCTCCCCATCTTTTCATTAAATGAGGAAGAAAAACTAATCAAAAAAACCCAAATCAACAAAGAGGCCAAAACCTCTACTTGATCCCTAAATCTACCATCAGTACTTCTCCTGGAATGTGCTATGTTATTCTTCAGAGAGGTTGAAAACAGGATTTGGAATGGAAAATTTACTTCAGGTACCAAAGCCTGGAAATCACATAATTGCAACAGCAGCATGAAATTTATCCTTTACTCTGGCTTGAACTGCTATTTGCCTTGCTGGTTTATAGTGTTTGTGCTCAAAGCTTCCTCTTTGCACACACAAAGCCTCAACGTTTACACTGAAAACGTCGTAGCAGGTAAATAAATCTCAGATTAAGAAGAGTAGGGAAGCTGAAAAGCACATTTTTAATTGCTGAATTCTTAAGGGTTTTCTAGAAATTATTCCAAACCTGATGGTGTAAATTATAAGATTAGGAGAAGGGAATATTAACTCAGGAAAGTTCAGCTCTTCTGTGCTGAGCTGCTGAGACTGCACCAGGCTGCCAACTCACAAGGGTTCCAGGGGTTCCCAGCCCCAGAGAGGAAAGGGGATCCAGCAGCTTTCAAGGTGGCCTCATTACTTCCAGAAAAAGGCATTCAAAAAGAGCCTGTATATAGATGGTTACAAATGCTTTAACCTCTCCATTACACATCTTTTTGTATAAAGAACTTCCTATTGTAATGCAACAGAAACCAGCCCCGGATTTGGAGTGGGGAGAGCTGGGTTGGGAACCAGAGTGGAACAGCACATCCACTGGTTCCTTGCCTTTCTCTCACTCCAACACTCCAGCACATGAAAGGCTATACAAGAGCTTGATTTTTCACCACAGCATGATCTACTGACTCCTCCTCACCACAGCTCAGCTCAGCTCCATGTAGTTCCACTCCTGCTGCTGCCAAAAGAGCCCTTGCACTCTGCGAGAGAGGATTTTGTCTAATTAGCACTTCTCTGCCTCGTTAACATACAAAGAGCACTACACCATATGTTTGCCAGCCAAAACAAATACAGGGATAGAACTTGTAAGATGCCGACACCACGATGTCTCGTCTCTTATTGTAATGCACAAAGGGTTTTATCTGTGTCTGTTGTAAAAAGTAGAGGAAGAGAGGGAACATGTGTACATACAATGAGAAAAAAAGAAAATAAATGCCTCTTAACTGTATTATATCAAAAACATTTCTGCTAAAGCATAAGTTAAATTAGAAAGTGGGCTGTTTGACTGAACACCAGAATGAAAATCACATCCAGCACAAGACAAATCTTTTGTAGATGCAAGGGCAAGAATAATTCCTATTTATTTTTAGAGGCAAATGGCACTCTGATGCACCTAACAGTGACAGGAACTTGGCCAGAAGATAGAAACCAAAATGAAGTAGGGCCTTTGTGAAAACGGATGACTAAATTTCTATTGATTTCTTTCTACTTCCTAAGGAATCAAATTGCTGTAAGACTCACTTTGGAGCTCCCAGGTTTTTGCTCAGTAGGTTTAACCTCGACTCGGTAACCTTTGTGACACATCTGTTTCAATTTATTGTATTCAAGCCTATGGAATTTGTACTTCCTTCATGTCCTCATAGTGATTTGATTTTCTCTGGCTACAAGGAGGGTCATTAGGTTTAATGCAGGGCATTGGGATGCACACTGATTTGTAAGCGAATGTAATGCAAAGTGATATTAGGTGTTAAAAAAACCCACAACTGGAGCACAGGGGGCCACAGACAAAGTCAAAAATAGAACTGAATATTCTTCTAAAAGAGAAAATAACAGCAGGACTCAAAGGATGCAACACTAGTTATGTTCTGCTTTCTAAAAATAAACCTAAACACAGCAATAAATAAGTAAGTAAGTAAGTAAATAAATAAATAAATAAATAAATTAGAGGCTGTAGTTGGGAACAGGGGTTGAATGCACGGGAAGTTTGTTAATCAAGACTGAGAGGAAGAAGGCTTAGCCCAAAGGGGGTACTGAAAACATCCATCATGGGATCTCTGACTCTACTATGGACTCATGTTTGGTAGGGTATTAAACAAGCACATTCATAGGGACCTGGATCTCTGCAATCCTTCAGTTTGTGTCTAATCTGTTGCTGCCTTGAAGGGTTTAAGCATTGACAAAACAATGTCTGCTTAGACTTGGAATTTTTTTAATGTATTATTCTAATCTGTTAATTTAGGCAGAGGTTGTGCAGCAAATTTCAATCAGTTGTGAGATTTATAGCATTTTCTAAACCAAATTCCAGCTAACTACCTGTTCTTTTTACCTGAATCCTTCTTGGACTTTTAGAAAACAGACATACTACTCCACCAGGCTGGGGGAAGTCACAGCTTTTCATGTCACAGCTCACTGCTTTTCCTCATAGAGCCAAATCATCCTGAACACATGCTTTGCAGGCATCTTGCACAATCCCCTATACATTTTAATACCTTTAGATGGATTCTGCATACATCAGTTACTACTTTGTTGGCATTTTGCCTCCTAGAGGAACAGTGAGATCCTGCCAAGTCAGGTAAGACCTAAGGAACCAGACAGAGATAATAAGAAATTAAAATAAAGATTGCTGTATATTCATGGAAGCCCTTGCTCCAGTACAGACATACCATCAAGGAATGCTCTGCAGTGGAATAAGCAACATACAAAAGAAGGATTACAAAGAAGATAAAACTTGGTCAGATTGTATATTTAAAGAAATTGATAATAAAGGGAGATTACACCAAACTCCCCAATTTTTACTTTTACTCCTTCTGGCAGTGTGAAGAACTTGTGGCATCTTTTTTAAGTGTTGGCAGAGGATTTCCAGAAAAAGGGAATATAGAACTTCTCACATATAGAAAGGAATATATAGTTAAAATATTGAAAAGACACTGAGTAATTCTGACATTTTAGACTTCAAACTGTTTCAAAAATCCTTCATGTTTCTGTTTCTCACTTCTTTACCTGTAAAACTTGAGGGTTTTTTCAGCCACAGCATGGGGATATAGTAAATTATTTCATATGCAGCCACTACGTAGGAGCACACATAAAATATTAAAACTAGGAAGGAGGAACTTAGTGCAGGGGTTCTGTCAGCTCTTTGTGACAGAACAGTTTTTTGGGGTCAAATACAGTTGATTAACACTTTAAAAATATATGTTTGTCTGTGATCTCTTATGCAGGTGTGAACACTTATATTCGGTGTATGTGCATGAACAGATCCCCTGCACTACAGCACAAATGGGACACACCCCAATATTGCACTGGGGCCCAGATTGGAAAATTCAGGTCAAATTCTCTATTACCAGATCATCTCCACTGCTTTGGGAGTATTGAAAAATAGTCTCATAGAACTCTAAATTACACTCCATGATGAATGTTATTATCACATCACACAGATAATTGTATTGGGAGGAGGGGATATCACAGTAGTTTGTTTTTGTCACTCAGCTTATGGCCACAAAGTAAGCAGCTATGTGTCTCATGTTCTGCTTACCTTAACCAGCCTCATTTGTGAAACTGAACTTAAAACATCAATTCAGAGGCTTTTTCAAATAATTTCAAGAATTAAATCTCTGCCATTTTTCTTCCATCCTTGACATATGTACCTTTTTACAAACAACATCATCCTATTTGCTGTTAATAGTGAAAAGCAAATCTCAGGAGGATCATGAGTATTCAGCACATCTTAATACTGATTCCAAAATTAAAAGCCAGAGGGGCTTCTTTTCCTTCTCTCTGAGGTCTTCCAGCAAATTATTGATTGTTGCTGATCTTCATCCATTAATATATTTCTTTCTTACAGCCTGAGTCTTACAGCACTGTGTTAAAGTGCTTAGTAACTCTCTAATCATGTACCCCTATTGGGGCTGAACAGAGCTTTGGTTTTAAAAGTAATTTGTTTCAAATGAGGCCTTATCCTTCCTAATATGAGGGTCAGGGGCTCGGGGGGAAGAAAAGAAAAAAAAAAAAAAAAAAGTTTTCCAAGGATCATACTTGGAAGATCCTAAATTCTAAGCCATTTAAGGTCTGACAGAATAATAACTCAAATTCATATCTTCTGAAAATCACCTACCAGTTATAACCACCTATGAATACCTCCTGCTACAAAACTGAGTGGTTCAGAGCATTCCTTTTAAAAAAATATATAATACTAGGAAAAAAAAATGAATTGGTTCCACTCTTCAGCAACCTTAAAGTCAGATACAAAGTATGAGAAAAAACTGAGCCACAATACTCAATTTTTCCCTAAGTATTGCAGCAGCAGTTTAGTCTCATCCTGGGAACCGAGCTAAGCTGAATGATGCTGAGGATTTTTCCTTCACCTGAGCTTCCCTTCTCTGCAGAGGCCTCAACTACATCAGTTTATGGATCAAGGCCAGACCCTTTATAGTTAAATTTCAGTCATGATAACAAACCATAGCCAAGCTTAATAGTGTAAGAATCCCCCAAGATCCTATGGCACAACACAGCTGCATCTACTGAGGAGACACTGGGGCTGCACCTTCTGGCCATGCAGGTTGCCACTCCTTTCAGAATTTTTAAAGGGTTTTAAGACAGGTAAAGAAAGCACTGAAAAACATATAAATTGAATTTTTGATGTGCTTTAGTGCAAAAGCTCTCAGGTTCAGCTGCAATTAAGGTACCAATCAAACCCTGAAGAGATTGCGAGCTCAATATCCCAAACACTTGCACTTCCTGTCACTACACTTTCTGTTGCTTGGCTTGGATTTGTTTAAAAGCCATCTCACAACCACAACAAAGGACAAAATCCTGTGAAGCAAAGCCAGAGGATGCAAGTGACCAACACTGAAGGAAGGGGGCTTAATCTGCCCACCTGAACCCCACAGGTACATGATGTATGGAAATACAGAGGATCTCCTCTGGGTTGTTCAAGCACTGGCAATAAGGTCATACAAAGGAGTGGAAGTTTTAAGAGCTTTCCATCTACTGGACTGTAGTCCATGTTCTGTGCTGAGCAGTCAGTTACAAGCAGAATTCAGTTCAGGCAAGAATTTCCACAGAGAACATTTACTTACTTATTTAGTTTAAAGCCCATTTCTTCCCCAACATGAAATCAAAGATTGATCTTTGAACTGCAGAATAATTCCTCCATGGCAGGCTCCCCAGTGTCCCACACCTTGAACCTTTTCTATGCTGTCTAAACCAAGTCTGAAAAACAAGGATTTGAGTGTAATGTTTGGGACCTACATGGTGACACCTGTGTACCTGTGTCTAAGAGGGGAAAGAAGGGGACAGGAAACATGCAGAAATTGGTCACTACTAGTTTAAACAGAGCCCTCTCACGATCAAACACTTTCTTAAATCAGGGCTCAAAGCAGCCACCATGAGCACTGTGGTATGAAAGAGAAGTAGGCAAAGCTTTCTGCTGGTATTTATTGACTTATTCTGGCAGAAAAAAAGCAGTTAGGACAAAAATAAGAATCTATTAGCCAAACTTGGCAGCTTTTCCCCTCTCTGCAGCACTCAGCACCATTCAGGTAACAGACAGGTTCTGGCCTTGTATCAGCAGAACAAACTGGAACAGATAATTCACCTCCCACACCAAAAACATTGCAGCTGTTGAGACTTTGCAGAAGTATTAAAGGAAGCAAAATAATTCCCTTTGCAGTATACACAACTCAGATTATGTTTGCTACAAATGGTAAGATTCCATCTAAGACTTATAAATTTTTGGCTCTTTCTTCCCAGATCATATGTGACATCTGTGCAGCACCATAAAGTGGTTTGTTGGTGTGGGGAGAAAAGGGGCCACAGGTCTCCACAAAAGTCACTGAAAATAAAAAAATTTATACAAGTACTTTGACTGATTGGGTCTGACAGAGAAACTGCCTTTCCCCTCCTGAGAGGATGTGGTTCTCTACATAAAAAGGGCAAAGTAACTAATTCTCTTGTCTTATTCACTGTAACTTCCAATATGCAAAATTTAATAGGTTGGTAATATTTCTCTCTCTCCATCCCCTGATCTGTTCGTCTGCAGGGTTTGTTAGATCTAAGAAGAGGTCTGATCTCTACAACATCAGCAAGCCAGGACAAAACTGCAGCTCAGCACAGTTTTCTTAGGAGTAATCTTAAGCTTTTCCAGACAGACTTTACTTTGAATCCGAACACTGAAACCACAGTTCATGGTGTTCAAGCTGTTTGAAAACCAGATTAAAACCCAAAGAAGTTGTAGTCACTGGCAATAAAAAGAGCTTCCTTTCAGAAGCTCCCCTGAGCTACTCAGTATCTGAATAAGACAAGAAAGTTTATAACACCCACTACATTTTGCTAATAACTGTTAAATTTTTTTATGAGACCTGCTCATCCTAAATAATACAAAAAAGTGAAACATATTCCTGTCTTTTTCCTTTGTATATCACCACTGTATTTAGGGAACTTGCTGCTAAGTGAAGCTATTGGAAGTTTCTTTTCCTTCTTGCAGAAAGGGTAAACCCAAAGTCATTAAATAAAATTTAGAAAAAAAAAATTAAATACGTTGCACAAGCTTCATTCCTCTCTAAAACCTGTGTATAATATTGCAGAGCAGCTTTTAGCTAGCCTCACTACATTTATACTGCTGAAGTCAATTAAATTCCATCAGATTCCTTGATACATTTTGACCAACACTGTGTTGAGAAGCAGATGTTTTAGATGTTATTGCCATCCAGAGGAAGATGCCTTAAGAACACGCTCTGTGTGTATTGATGTACTCCCCACGTATCAGAAAACATGGCTGTAACACTTAGGCTGCTACAGAATATTTCTAATTCCACATAAAGTAATTAAGCAGAGCATATTCAATCTACAAGCAGCAGGCTGAGTGCACAGGTTAATTTATTCGTGTTATTTATGTGGCACTCCCCTCTCCAGGCACAAACCTGCCAACCCAGTGCCAGAGCACCTCAGCCTTGCAGCCTCCTCTGATCCACACAGCTCTCATCTGCCACCACAACCACGAGATCACTGAAAATGAAATGTTCCACTTCATTTGACCTTCTCTTGTAGAAAGATATTAAACATGTATAAAAATTGTACATTTTCTTTCATTGATTTCAGAACGTATTCAACCGAAAGCAGCAGAACATGCATTTCAATAGCTGTCAGACACTCAATTTACTGCTGTTCTGGGCACTAAAATGCACAGGGCTTAGACAACATAAAAAACAAAGCTACAGATAC
This sequence comes from Notiomystis cincta, assembly GCA_013398075.1. Taxonomy (NCBI): domain Eukaryota; kingdom Metazoa; phylum Chordata; class Aves; order Passeriformes; family Notiomystidae; genus Notiomystis; species Notiomystis cincta. The sequence continues at coordinate 20,314 of VZRX01017784.1, read as the reverse complement.
ATGCTCAGAATACAGAGTATCCCAAAGATAATTCAACTACTTGCCAGCAGGTTTCTCAAGCCTCAATTATTTCTACATTTGCTATGCAGAATACTTGGAGGCAGCGTATTTACTGCTCTTTGTCTCTCCTTTTAGTGTTAACTTTTTAATTCATTGCAGTTAGATCTGCATATATATGTATGTGCATTGCCATGAGTGTGTGTGTATATATTTTCATGAACACACCTAACCACTATTTAAGGTTTTTCTTCTACACATTTACAAACAGGCTTAAAAGCAGATGTGATCTGATCTATCAACTGGACTACTCCCCTATTTATAATTGCCTATTTTTGATTAAAATGTGACATGAATCTTATCCTGTACAAGCAGACTCTTGGGCTTTGCAGATCACCTTCCTAGAAAGAGGGATATCAGTAACAGAGAGCATGGAAATATTCTACATGCACCTTGTGATTATTAGCATAACAAATAGGAGTCTCAGCTTGGGACAGAAATAGTCAAGTGACATGTCTTCCACCTCCCTGGGAGCCCAGCTCTGTGCCTCACTGCTAACTAAATTAACTCAGATCAGAGAACCAGGCAGATAACATATTCCTGCCAGAAAAATGAAAAAAGAAGGGTGAATATGGAATAAAAATAAAGACCTCTCATGAAACAGAAGCCTCCACAGCCTCACATGCTTCTGAAATGGTGCAAAGAGCTTTGGCGAGGTTATTTTAGTATTCTGAAAAGAATTTTTCATGTCTTACAGTGAGGTATCAGCTATATTAGCAAGCATAAAACTTCAATTTCTCACATCTGAGACTCTGGGCTTGCTGCCTGTGGCCTTCCTTCTGCAAGATAAGCTTTTACTCAGCAAGCTCCTGGCTGCCAACAGGGGTATGTCCTGAAAAAGTTCCTAAAAGGGCTGCACCATGTAAGAGAAGGCAGCCACTGTAACAATCTTTTCTTGTAAAAAAGACATTTATGGGCTTAGAGATTACTTTTTTGTTTCTTCGTAAATAAAACAGTGGTATGTTAAACACTATAAAACGACACTTAATTAAACAAATTAACACCCCCCCAAGAAATCCATGCTTATTCCTACTTGGATTTGCTTTGTTCTGGAGCTACAGCAGCTTGAATTTCTTGGAATATTTAAAGGCACTTTTTTCCTCCTAACAGGGACCCAGAAACAGGCCTTTCAGAATCTTAAAGGAGTTGCCAGTGTGGTTTTGAGAACCCTTTCTTCATTGCTCATTGGATTTCCTGTGGCAGAAGTACTTAAACAGTTCGGTTTCCCCTAAAATGTAACTTGTGTTGAAGTGCACAAATGCTGGCTTTAGTCCAGATGAGACCATTGAGTGGTTTCAGTAATCACATGGCACAGGGACTACTCAATGTCACCAGACACTCTGCTTTCAAACTAGACTCTCCTCTTTTTATTACCCATTTGGCTCAATTACGGGATAATTCGTATAGGAGTATAAATAAAATGATTAGTTTAAGAACTTTAGTTCTCTCTCATCTAATTTTTATAATTGGTCTCAGTATTTAAATGTTTCATGAAGAAAAGAAGGCAGTTATTTCATTCAAATCAGTATTTACCATTAACTTAATTTGTAAAGACAAGTTTCAGATAAAATTAGAAATCCTGAATTATTCATGATGAGGTCTACTAATTTTATACTATTATTTCTTCTGTAAAACTTCAATATGTCACACCAAAATGGTTGGTGGTTTGGTTTTTTTTCTGATAGGGAATAAATGCTTCAAAACACTCTCCAGAGAACAAAATGTAGCTGTCACATTTAAGATAATGCATTTAATCTCTTTGTTACATTGCAGCAACTTCAGTAAGCTTTATTGTACTGTGTTTCTTTACAGCAACCCTGCAAAAAATTACTTTACTAAGTAAGCCGCATGATGGTCTGTACATTTCTACCCACTTAACAATTAAATTAATGCTTTCAAAATACTCCAAAGCAGCAGTAAATTCCTTTCATAAGGAATTTATGAATTTATATTTCATAAGGAATTTATGGCAAACAAGGGAAGCATGTCAGTCATTCCTCAAAGCAGTGATGCCAGTTAGTTTCTGATCTCCACTAATTTAGTTGAATTTGGACTCAAATTATATATGATTTTTAGCCTTCTATTGTAAATCTTGCTCAAGACCTATTATGCAGGTATTTCATCTTAATTTATTTTGATGCCTGTAGTGGAACATATCCTGGTACCAACACAAAATCATTAAAAACACTGACCATGACTAAAATATGTTCCAATTTGCAAAGAATTCTTTAAAAATTGCATCTGAATCAAAGAAATTAATTACCTGTATAAATCTGGCTGTAATATGAGAATCAAGAAAACAGCTCTGAAAATCCCTCACTGTACATTAGAGCCTAGGGAATATCAGTGCTCTGGCATTTTGTTTAATTTGACTTCTTTTGTCCTTTCCAAAAGAGCACAATTTTAACAGATATTTAATTCTCAGACCACAACAACCTATGCAACATTGAGTACATGTTACAGAATGCTTTCTCTATCAGAAGCACCAAGGCAGCTACCATGAGAATAAAGGATGCTTTGTCCTGCTTTGTGTAGAGAAGTATAAAGTTACACTGATTTTTCTGCTATTTCTGCTTTTTCTTCATGTCAACTGCTAAAATTATCTGTTGCAAATTAAGCAGAATAAAAGCAACCTTGTATGGGATCTGAGACTGCAGTAATAATAAAAGGAGTAATTCGGGGCTTTAAAAACTGCAATTTATTTAATGCTTGAGGTGATTTTCTGATATGAAATGTTATAATATAAGAGGAGACTGACCAGAGCCAGTCACAACCATGTGTATGAGACCTCCATGCCAAACCAATATCAACTCAACCAGTAGTTGAAATCTGACAAATAATGAACAAATAGAATTGCCAAGTGGAAAAATATGGATGCAATCTGAAAAAAAAAAACCCCAAAACCATATATTGAATTAACAGCCCAGGACTATCTTTCTAGTTGAGAGCAAGCTAGCTGAATGTATTTAAATACATTCACAAACTGGATTTGCTAATAAAGCTTTCAGGCAGTGCACATGGTTCATCTTGGAAAGGACTGCTTAGAAAGTTGGGCTGTGTAATATTCCCATGAGGATGGGCAACCATGAGCTTTGGTGTGCATTGGGAAGAAGCAAATTTAGAGTTCAGAGACCTCAAAATGCTTTGTGGCTTCTTCTCCATCTATAGGTCCCCAATTAAAGACAGATGTTAAACATATGCTTCAGTCTATTTCAATTTAGGAAGTCAGTGAAGCATGAGCTCAAGGCTTATATTCTGCACAGGGAGCACTGTAGAAGTGGGGAATTCAGTAATAAGTAATACTTAACTCTTAAGTAGCAGCTTGGTTTAGTGATATGAAAATGTTTAATGTAGGAAATCACTGCTGTTAGCTTCATTTTAACAGATGAAAGAGCTGAAACACAGAAATGAGTGATTTGTCTCCAGACATACAAAAGGCCAATAAAAAAAGGAAAAATCCTATATTACCTGATTTTCAGTTCAGATTTACAGTCTCTCCAGCCATCTCATACAACTCCCTCAATTGATATATTTAACAGAAAAATAACAACACTACATCCATACAGACACTGCAAACCATCAGAGGGAAATGTCTACCACACCTTCACATATTCTGTAACACAAATCTGCAGTAAATCTACCTTAACACAGCAAAAAGTGCAGCCATTGATAACTTTTTCTAGAGAAATAGAACCTGAACCTGTCAAAAAGCTGGTAGCCCATATTGACTTGAGATGTCCACCTTCATTACACTCATGATTTTGGAACAGTTTCTGAATAACCTACATATCTATTTTTCTAACTTGACACGTTTCCCCAGAGATGTTAAACCACACATTTGCAAGACATTTTTGACAAAATACATTTCCAAGAGTTTCCCCTGTTTTTACTGAATTCTTGCCCAACTTCAAAAAATCCCATGCAGATTTATTTGGCTTATTATGGATGAGTGAGTGAAAGACTGCAAGAAACTGCAGTGGTGCCCAGGACTTGTCATACAACACAGAAATATCATCAGCATCCTCTGAAAGAAAGGCCAGGATTGACAACTCTTTAATTTCCAGCCTCCTCAAAGGCTCATCCTCATGTGCCATCTACATTGCCTCTGCCTTCAGGTTCAGACTGACTCCTAAACAAGGTAAATGAAATAATCTCCCATGCTGGCAGCACAATGTACACAAGACACACATCTGTTACCAAAATTGTGATGTTCCCCTACTACTTAAGCAGTTGTCAAAGCTTATCACTGCCTCTGCTATTTCACTGGCGCAAGATTTATTTAACATTCAAAAACATGTGGCACAGGACTCTCAGTAAGCAGTAAAACAGGTTTAACAATACCAGCACTTGTTCACTACCCCCAAAACTTAAACAGTACAGATAATTTCAGATATCGATAGAACAAAGCTGTTTTAATAGACAGAGTTGGCCACTAGACAGAGTACTTATATTCTGTACCTGAGCATGTTCTAAGCCCAGGGATGGTATTTTCCCAACTGGTATTTTACTAAAAACCTGAAAACAGCATGTTAACAAGGCTATACTAATGTTCATGTTTGGAAAAAATCAGATCCTCAGAGTTTCATTACTTATTTTGTAATTATTTTAACTATTCCCTCAACAAAGAGTATTTTTGCTTACTTCTTCAGATTTCACAGTTTATGTACAGAATTGCCTTTTAACAGCCTCTCTGTGGGCTCCCACAACCTTAATTCATTTGAAACCCATATAAACCTCTATGCCATCTGGTAACTTTTTCCAATCTAATTATCCTGATAAATGTATGCACAATATTAGACATTTTCCATTACAGGGGTGACTAATGTTGCTTCTTTATTTACAAATCTGCCTGCAGATTTCTGTTACAGGCCCATTTGAGGAGGCTAACAGATTTGTTCATTTAAATTTATATCTTACTCGATGCCAAGATTTTAGCCAAGCATTACTTGAATTACGAACTAGTGTTTATTCAAATCAGTTCCCTGTCATGTAAATTAGCTATAAAAAGTAACAAAAACTCCAGAGAATTTTTTTGCACAATTTTTTTATGCTGCCAAGTGAAACTTTGAATAACATTTTCGGTGCACTGTGGAAGGAAAAATAATGATTGAAGCTGCAGTTTTCCCCCTGATTTTGGAATTTCAGGCAAGCAGTCTGTTTTGATGAAGGTTCTGGAAAGACAGCTGACTTTGAGATTTACATCACAGTATTGTATGTGATCTGTCCAACACAAGATTACTGGAAAATATTATGAACCCACAGGTTGCCCAGTGCTACCTACCCAAACCTTCAGCCCCAAAATCATGTGCCACACTGGTCCATTCCAGACAGCAGTGACATTGCTGACCTGCTGGGCACTGCTGGGACTCCAAATCCTCCGGGGACACAAAACACTTGTGCATCTGTCTGTATGTGCAGAAGTGACACCTCACACTGCTGAAGGGAGTGCAGCAGCTCTGGGAACTCATGTTTGCTGCTTCTCAAGACATACAAAATACAGCAAGAAAACTGCTGAGTTGAAAGCTGATAGCAGCTTGTCTCGTTTTCCTCATCACTCCTCCCATTCCTTCCACCTTCCTCATTTTCACATCTCCAGTCATGCTCTACCCTCCTATCCCAGGTTTTCTCCTTTGATTTTGTGGCAGAATCAGGGATTTATTCTGTCAAGTAAAATTCAAACCCTGCCTTCAAGGAATACTTATTGATACAAACCACAGGTTTGTCCACTTGACATCCCCCAGCTCTTCCTACGTGAGACTCACTGGGAAACTGCAGACTGGAACCAAGAGCCCAACATCTTTAAAAGGCAGCTCAAACCACAGGGAGCAGACCTCTGCTCTGCCCCCAGCTGTGAACTCCATCATCAAGTGCCTGTGGCCCAAAGAAACTTGGCATGGAACTGTTCGTGCATCATGGAAAAATCTCATGGTCACAGACTGGCCCCTGACAAATTTCCATAGTGCCTACACAGAGAACAAAAAAGCAAGACTGATAGAAGGAAGTGAGCTACAGTTTATCTCTATTTAGAGAAGAACAGTATTTTGTGTAGTCAGCTTATTTAACATCTGCAAAACTGAGCAAAAGGGAACTGGAGAAATGGTTTCTGCATATTTTATAGCTATACAGCTTGTCACAATATTAACTAAGATTAGCAAATTCTCTTAAGATTTGTCTTTTTTCGTTAGTTGATGTTATAAGGCTCACAGAACAATATAGTTTACTTTCAAAAGTGCCTTAAATCAGCCACTCAGTGTGCTTATGAAATATATCTAAACTCTTTAAAAAATCTAGTTTTTAAAAACCTTTGCAATATAATCACTTATTCAAATATATTTACTTATTTCCCAATATATGACACTTTGTTGTGCTACAGATATTACTTTTTATAGAAATGTATCTAAAATGTGAATTTCTATATCTGCATTTCTCACTAGCAGCAAGTAACAAAAGCAACAGGAAAAAGGGTTTTTTAAAAAAGGTATGGAACCAGCAGTTGCACAGACTCCTACCATCAATCTCTTCTTTCTCAACTTTGGCTCTATTTATTTTTGCATATTGGCAACATCACCCTTCAGTTTGGGTATCTGGGTTGCTGTTCCCCCAGGAAAACTGTCTACCAGTTTTTTTCATTTTCAGATGCTGCTGCAGGTTGCTAAAATGCAGAAGGTGATGCTGGCATGTCCAACATCACCAAGTTTTTAATTTTAAATTCACCAGTTCCATTTAGGGTGCTGGCAGATAACTGGGTATCAATGGGCAGAGTACTGAACTAATCCTGAAATTAGAGCTGCCAGCACAAAAGTACATTAATTACACAGTTAAAGATTTTTTTACTCTGAAATCTACTGAAAAGGGAGCAGTTGGCCAAATTAGACAAAATTAATGAAAAAAGAAACACAATATTAGACAGGCACATTTATCCTCCTTCAAATCAACCATTAGTAGTCTGTTTTGCTGCTGAGTAACACCAGGATGGCTCAGCACTAATTAAGCCAGTCATTATCACAGCTAGGTGTTTACAGCCTTTAAATTTCTCAGTCATTTCTTCTCCCACTAGTTCCTAAGAAAGGTATTTTCCCTTTTTAATTTAGAGAACAAACAGGTCAAAATAAAAAGTTATCCTATTTAGGGCTGTTAGCCAAGAGATTAAAAAGAGAAAAGCCTTGTACCTTGAGGCATCCTGAAGAGCATCTGGGCCAGGGTGATGGGCAGGGACAGCTGGTACAGGGGCTCCAACATCTGCTATCACTGTCACAGTACATGATCCTGGAGAGGATTCCTTGAGACCTGCAGAAAGCTCTGCAGAGCACATGTCACTCTTCACAGGGGCTGCAGGTAATGCTCAGACAGGTGTTGATACTGCACAGAGTGATGCACTGCTGCTGAAGCAGGGGTGGGAAGGTGGTTCTCCTTTGTTGCTGGGTGAAGTTAAGCTTTCACATGTTGTGGTAATGCAGCAAGACGTGGAATGTCTGCACTTCATTAAATAACATCATTAAACAGCCTCAGTGGCAGTACAGGGATGCAAAGCTTCAGGTTAAACGAGTAGCATTCTGAAAGTAAACTTGAATAAAACAAGGAAAGAGCTGTAACAAAGGAGAGCTACAACATCCAGCATGTTTCTAATTAAGACTAAACTCCTCTTCAAGCTTACTGCAAGTTACATGTGCGCTTCCTAACACATCCAAAAGCTGTTATTGAATCCCTCAGAATCTGAGGACATGTCAGGAAAGGCCCTAGAATATCCAAAGAATCTTATGAAAATTTGAGGAAGCAATGGAAAGTGCCTGAAAGGGTTTGTAGGATTGGACCTTGTAACCAGAGCTTGTATTAAAAATGAAGAGGAACTGTCACTGCAGCGAGGGGGCAGTGCCTGCAGGGAGAGGAGGCTGCAGTGGGGTCTGGGTCCGTTCAGTGTCACTGTCACAGTTGGTGTTTGTCTGTCTTATACACACACTGGTAAAGAACTGTTATTCCTATTCCCCTGTCTTTGCCTGAGAGCCTCTTAATTTCAAAATAATAATAATCTGGAGGAAAGGGGTTTACATTTTCCATCCCAAGGGAGGCTCCTGCCTTCCTTGGCAGAAACCTGTCTCTCAAGACCTTGACACAGTCTCAGTGGTTTTTGTAAAATACTTCAGCAAGCAACTTCACTGAGCTTTCTGATCAGAAAAAGCTATCTTAAACTATGGTTTTGAACTGCAAATCCCTTTTGTTTATCCTCGCCGAATGAATTACCATGTCTGAAGGATTCCAGTCAAAGCAGACACTTGTTGTTTAGGGATGACTGTTGAAATTTCCAAAGGAAAGCTGACTGGCTTCAGAAAGCAAAAATCTGCCACAGATTTTGAAGCAATGACTACAGCCACGAAACAGGGCAGCTGTGCTTCACAGTGTGCCTGCTTTGGGTTCTCCAGTCAGGAGACTCAGGTACCCCTGGGCACACTGCACTCCTCTCGCATCCCAAGACCCAGCTGCTCAGAACACCAAGGCTAGCAGCTCACCAAGTACCTCTTCTTTACTTCTGAATGTACAATAAACATGCAACATATGAGTTCCCATTCCAGGAGTCCCCAAACATGTGGGCTATAAGGACTTATTTTTCAAACCTTCAAAAGCCACACAAATATCAGTGAAAAGAAGGATGTGGCTCCTCTGCAGTATAGGTGCTACACTAAATCCGAGTATGTCAAGCTACTAAATCACAAAATAAATCAGTAAATTGTTTTTTTCATTGCAGGCACATTTTTTAATCTTCTCTTTCAGCCACTAAACCTGCCTCCCCATTTATTTATTTCTGGGTTTTGTGAAGCATTTAAAAAGAAGAATTATCCACAGAAGTACCATATAAAACTAACTACTTTGAATAGCAGAACCATGAAAGCAATTGATTAAGTCAGATGAAATTATTTTTTTCTCATTCCATTAAGTTCTACTAAGACTTTAAAATAAATGCTCTAAAGAAAGAGACATTATTAACAAGACAGAAATGCTTTTTAAAAGAAGTAAACCAGCTCAATTGGTTTGTTTTTACTCTACAAAACCAAAAAAAAAAGACGAATTTTTGAGTATCTCCCAAAATATGAAAATTACTGACTCTTTTTTTTAATATAAAACCTTGGTACTTAGTATCAACCAAATTCTCCATCAGATGCCATCATATGAGTATAAAAATCTTTTCACTAGGATTATTATTTCCCCTTCCATATTAAGGCTTTACTCTGCTATAAAACTGTCTTCTAAATCTATCCAAATCATCAGCTGGGGAAGGGAGAGTGGAGAGACATAGTGGGCAAAAGAGAGGCATTAATTTCTACCCAGACACAGTGAAAGTAATGATTAAAAAAATGTAGCCAGTGTGCTGCAGATAAATTCTCAGGGCACCCATAGCATAAAAATGTCTCTATCAGGTATGCAAATATTTGAATATCTGAAAAGCACGGTGTTCTGGGAAACTGGGACACATGCCTAGACTGTTTGTACATCAGGAAAGGTACATCTTCCTCCTTGGATGGATTGAGAAGGAGGCCAGCCAGCAGTTGTGCAGATGCCACTGCGCAGCGCTCAGCATCAGGTATGGTGCCATTGTGCTCACTGCCCGCACACTGCTAACGAAAGGCAGGTTAGGAACAGAACAGAGACACAGCTGCTCCTTCCAAAGTCATGAGATGGCTCCAAATCAGCCACAAACAGCTGCCAGGAAACTGTTTGACTTACACAACTCGAGGTGTTCAGAGCAGCAGGAATAGACAATTTGCCCGAGTTCAGCCAAAACAGTAAAAATGCGCCAGGGGGACCTGAGCTGGGTTTGCTTCGTGCCCCAAGGGGAGGCAGAATAAACTGCTTTGCACAACTGAAATTCTCATTTGCAGCTTCAAGGAAATATGGTTAGCTATGGGAAATCAAGGTTGATTCATGGAAAAGGACAAGTTTTTGGAAATATAATGAAAAACCTCAGAGCCACTCTTTCTGCAAAACAAGAACAACATAGCAAGTCTGATTTCTGATTAGATTTTTCAGTAACGAGTCAGAAACGAGGCAAATTGCAGATTGAAAATCATTCAGCTTCCCCAGTAGGCTGTTATGAGCTATGTAAGCAGTATCAGATGTGCTTATGCAAGTGAAAAAGCCATGCTGATTTATGTCAGAAGCGACAATCATGACTTAGCATAAGAACAACTTGTATAACCTATTTTCCTGCAAGAGCCAACTGTGTGTAACCATTTTTTTTCACCTGCTGTGCAAGTGTCTTAACATCTAAACTGCATGCCTTGTGCAAAGCCATGTAGCACTGAGAAGGAAATGATGAGCAGCATTTGAAGTCCATCATGCTCATGTCAGAGAAGGTCATAAATTGACTATGACACTCAATAGCATAAAAATAAATCTGTTAAAATATAGATTAAGCCAATAGTGAGAGATGAAAAAAAATAGGAGTCTAGCCCTAAAATTCTATTAAAACACACACAGCAACATTCCTGTTTTACACTGCCCACACCCCCCAATACTTGCCATTCAATAAGATCAAAAAATCTGTAGTATCTGTCAGCATATGTGTCCCTTTACCCTCAAATTCTGAAGGCCCTGCTAGAATATTCTTTAGTCTCACATATCCTTAGAATGAAGGAAGAAGTCCTTTATTATGGAAAAGCTGGAAGTTGAAAGGTGAAGAAGATTTTTATACTAATTCAATTGTATTCAGCCACCAAGATGCTACCACAGGATTTCAGGATTCCTCCCAAAATTAACCCTGTCATAAATCCCAGACTAATGGGGAAGTTGCCCCTGTAAGCCCTCATGGCAATGCTGCCTTTTTGTGTATACAAAGCTTCAAATGCTTCTCCAAACATTAAGGGTGGATTCAACTTTATCAGTTTTTCACCAGTGACCAGTTTTCATCATAGGAAGACACTCTATTTATCAAGTCACAAATCATTTTTCTCATCTTGAGGACTTCTGATTTGAACAACACACACGTTTAGCACTGATTCCCAGGCATTCATTTACTGATTATTTCATTATCAGCTAAAGAGCAAATATGGAGAGGAGTTAGCTTGGTTTATTGTCAAGCTAATTACTTTTCCTATGTCATTGTTTAAATTATGTAGGAATGTGTTGACAAGTGTTCATCCTCAGTAATTTGTTATTTGATGTTGCTTCCAGTATTAATTGTACATTATTAAAAATTATAATAAAATGGAGACACTTGAGCACATACATCCATATAGACTTTCTTTAATTGGGGGGTGGGGCTGGGGTAGGGAGTGTGTGTGAAATAACCAAAGGCAGTAAATACAATTCCTTCAATCAAATTAGTTAGACTATTTAGTTTGCTGCCTTGGTGAATTTGCTTAAATGATTCTCTAAATTTTATTGACAGTATAAAGCTCATTCTAACAGTCAGCTCTTCAGTATATTAAAAGAGCTCATAAATGAATATAAAATATTAAAGAAGGTTTTCATTTATTACAGCTAAAATCAACTGTATGTGCCGAATTCTAATGCAATGGTTATCAACCTTTCCTCAGCCAGCACCAGAGAACTCCACAAGAAAAGTGTCTCAAGGCCTGTATTTGCATGAACACTTTCAGGTCTTTTTCAGAATTGCAGGCAGAATATTATATTTAAACCTCTTATCTAACGATACAAGAATTATTATTTTTCAAGTAGTGTTTTATATGAAATTACTCTTCCTCAGACTAACATAGTTCCACACCATTAATTCCATAATCATGGCTGAGAATTTGGTTCTCATATCTTCATTTTAAAAGGACATTTGTATGCAAACACACATATCCCATCAATTACTGTAACATTTAAAAAAAAACCCTGAGACAGTCATTGAAAAGACTGCATCAGTCACATTAATGATTTCATCTGCTATTATACACAAAAGCACACGTTTATATAGTTTCAAAAGGAAAGGGTAATTTTGATGGTTTTATTGTTGGAGAAAAGGGAGTGTTAGGATTAATTAGTCTAGGTGGAGATGTCTAAATATTTCATAATGCCATTGTAGGCACCTAATATAACTTTAAAAATACACTTTACTCTCATCTCCAGATTTAAAACAAAGACTGTGCTATAAGAGAACCATACAAATCAAACCCCAAAGTATTCTTAAATTCAGCCTGTTAATTCACACATTAAAGTTAGATCTTCTCTCTATTGTATTTGTGTATTTGTACAAGTTGTTTTATACAGCCTAACGCTACTCAGTTTTCCTGACAGCTCCTGTTGACAGATTGTAAATTGTCATGCATCACTTAAGAGCTGGAGAAAAAATAATTAATTATACAACTGTTGCCAAACAGTAATATTCTCCCCAACTTTTGCACAAGCATCTTACATGTACAGAAACCTTCTGTTGCAAGAGTTGCCAAGCAGCAAAGTTCTACACAAAAATCACAAGGAAGCTAAACAAAAAGTAAAATGTTAAAAAATCTTCAGTTATAGTGATGTGAAAGTGATTCTATAATTACTTCTGCCACTCACAATACATTTTTAATGTATGTCTATTCAGTAGGGTCCATAATTATCATTCAGATCCCCCCTTGTGCTGGATATTTTATGTGGGCCTGTTATTCTGACAAGTGTTTTGACAGAATTTTCTAACTGAGGAGTTCCAAAGTAATTAAAACTGCTCTTGAATTGTTTTGCTGGCCAGAAAAATAGCAAGAGGGTAAATAGGTAGGAAGCCTGTACAAACCTCCCCAAAGAGTATTTGGTGGGGAGAGTCAGAGTCATCATGGCCAAAAATAGCCAAGTTAGAAAAATGAGAACATATTTTGCAGGCTTGGGGCAGAAGTGATGCCCCAGAGACAGAAAAATCTCTGGAGCTTGGCTCCTTCTGCAGAGTTTCCCTTTGGTTCCTGATTTAGTGTAGGTTGGTACAGCTTGCAGGCCATGCTTCAAAACCTTTGGCACATTTGGGAGTGCAAATCTCACAGGGTTCTGGCACCACAGCTTCAGCATCCACAGCTGAATTGGGAGTTGGTTCTGAGGTGGTTTTCCTATGGAAAAATTCCTTAGCTGAAAAATAAATGAACTGGTATATTTCTACTGATTTCCATGCAATTACAGTCCAAATAAGAGTTACTGAAGCTGGATTCTACAATTGATCATATGCCAGTTAGAGGTAATCAAACAAAGCACTGTACATTCCTTCCTTCTTTTGCTGCACTGAAGCATAAGCCACTAAAACAACAAAAAACCCCCACATGACTCATGCTAAGCAATGATTTTTGTATCTCTTTCTTTCCTGACATATTTCTAATCTATAGCTGAGAGAAATAGTTAAATACCCAGTGGTCTCACTCTGAATTGGGTCAGACTCTTGCCTCAGTTTGTTTTCTGACCTGCTCTTTTCTTGAGAGCAAAGTGACTTCAGTATTGATTTCTCCAAAGGATACAGAGTGAAAAACATGAACCAATTCCATTTTGATGGTCAACATTGACAATCAAGTGCCTGGTGCTATAAAAACACTTTCAAATCCTCTACTTAAATTTGGAAATGTTTGACCTGTGACTTCAGTGTTTGCCTGGCTATTTGCAAGTACACAAATAACTTCCACAAAGCCAGAGCAGAGAAGAGAAACTTGGGCTGAAGGGTTTTTTTTCTACAAAGCATAAGCATAAATTTAAAATGTCCTGGTTAGTGTCACAAAGGTGGCACCAGAACTAGAAGCCAACTGGGTTGGAGACAAATGTAAAGACTTGATGAGAAAGTAATAAATGTGCTATGAAGTACAAAACTTCATTCATTCACCAAGAAAAAATACCTATAAAACAGAGGTACTGCCAGTGTTTATCAATGCCTCTATTAACCTGTTAGTTGGCATACTGGGGGAAAAAATAAAAGGTAATTTCCTTCTACTAAAAGAACCAAAAAATCCCCTAGGTTAATTCTATCAGCAAGGCAAAAGCTGCTCAAAGTTAAGCCTGGTATTTTCAGAAACTGATCTGAAAGGCACTGGCGTGACAAAGATCAAGGGATGGCAACTATTTTTCTTAAGTGTTGCTTCAATTAAGTGCCTAACATTAGCACTTACGGAGTTTTGAGAAGCTGAGGCAACAACATGTTCTCATTAATTTATCCAGCAATAACAGTTTTGGCATGAGGCTGGAATCACAGGCCAATAAAACAGATGAGCAGGCAGAGCTGTCTCTCACTGAAAAGACAACTGGCCTCAGTAGGCTTTCTTGCAAAGTCCATAACTAATTGAAGTATTTACACAGACTGCCAGGTTGAAGACCTTTGCCAGCCTTTTGGGATGTGTTCATGGGCGGGAGGCAAGCATCCAGGAAGAGCACCAGGAAAGAATTCCGTGTGATTACACACACACACTTCTCATTTTACTACAGCTAGTAATGTACAGGCAAAGTGATGAAAAATTGACACCAGCGTGCCAGAAAATCTATATTTGTGTCCTGTTGGATTTTTATCACAGTCAGTATGTGCCTTCCAAATTTCACAGTCAGTATATGTCTTCCAAAATGTTTCAAAAATATTAATTATTAATTAGCTTGTAAAATTTTCCTGCAAAGTGCCCTGGTGTAGTAAATTTGATGACTTTTGATGAAGTTCTGAAGAAACATCAACTACTTTCTGCAAACCATTTTTGAAGTGCAACTCAAGATTTCCTCAAACATTTAAGTAAGTTTCCAATACATTCTGCCAAAAAAATACAGTATCACCATCTGAGAAAATAAACCTGAAAGCCTGAAGGCTTTGAGGACATAGCAAGGTTATTTATTCACCTTTTACAGGTTTAATTTCCACAACAAATAATCCCTGTGGAGACTGGCATCATAAACATTCCAGTTGGTACAGTTAAAATTCAGGAACTCAAATTTAGGCAGCACTATATGAGATATGGGATCTCTCCACTTTCATGCAATTGTGGAGACAAGGTTTTTAGAAATACTTATATACTTTCACATTTATTTTAAAATGAGATTTATTGCCTGTTAATTAGTTGAAATTATTGTCAAAAGAATACTGATTTTCATCGTCTCCTAGACCAGACACAACACACATCAAAACATCCTGGCATAAATCTTAAAGTTGCTAATTAAAAAGTAGAGGCAATATAGTTTGAGCATGTACCATTTGCTTTAACACCATTTAACATACTTGTACTTGCTTAGACCTACTGCCATTTGCAGCAACATAAGACACTGTTCATTCCTTTTTCAGTGATACCCAAGCCTATTTAATAGAGGCAACATATATCAGCATGAACTTGTCCAATTTCTACTTTAAGTGCAAGCAACCAAAACCACCTTCATGCAACCATATCCAAACCACATGCACAATTCCCTACATTCTGAACACAATATTCTGTTACAATGATGGAATTAGATCTTATTAAATCTGTGAGTGACCTATTGCTGTTTAAGGGAAGGTAATGATGCCTATATATGCGAAGATTTTAACACTAGGTCTTTGAAAAACTGAAACACATACTTGTCGACGTTTTTTAGAGAAATTTTTTCCTCTTTAAAAATGCTAATTATCAGTACTTAAGGAAGACAATGGCTTGACCGGCGGCCATGTGGGTGCGACATCTCCCTGTCTGGGGGTTCCTCAGGAGGGGACAGAGACCCCGCAGGGGGTGGAGCTGGTGGGGGCTGGGACACAGCCCGGTCCCGCTGCAGGTTCGGCCTTCCGGAGCCCCGCCCTTGCCCTGCTGCTGCTCTCGGCTTTTGGAGGAGGATGCGTGGGTAGCTGCGACCAGGGGAGAGGAGCTCGCTCATCACCGCGGTCCAGCCCAGCCTGTTTTCTCCTGCCGCGGCCGCAGAGGTTCCTGTCCCGTTGGTGTCTCGCTGAGAGGGGAATTCTTTTCACCTGGGGATCCCGAGCCCGCCTTTCTCCGCGCCGGCCCCGCCGTTTCTTCAGCACAGCTCCGGGTTCCAGCCGCGCCAGCTCGCACCCGCACCCCGCCTGCCGAGGCGTCCCGGGAACTTTTTTCACCTGGGGATCCCGAGATTCGAACTCATTTCTCCCGGTCCCGGCCGGACCACGTGGCCACCGCCGCCCCGGGCTGCCAGTGGGTTCTCTGGTTCTGGTTTTGTTGTCGCTGTTACAGTTGCTGCCTGTTTACCTCATACAAATACTTAGTAAAGATCTGTTATTCCTATTCCCTATCTTTGCCTGAGAGCCCCTTCATTTCAAAATATTATTAATTCGGAGGGAAGGGGGGTTCACATTTCTCATTCCAAGGGAGGCTCTTGCCTTTCTTGGTAAACACCTGTCCAAACCGGGACAATACTAGATTCATGTATGCAACATTTTATCCCACAATTCCATTTCCTGAGCTTTTCTGATGCTTTATTTCTCCACACATTACCTTCTTAAAAGAAATGCAGTACAACTAATGAAGTGGAAATGAAGTGAAGAAAAAGCATGTGGATATCTCAGGACTCAGAAGGCACAGCCTTTACTCTTTCACTACTTTGCTCCCTATCTCCTTCTAATAGGAGATGGACACCAAAACTTAGCCTACGAGACAAAATTCCCTTCTGCAGGACAGTGGAATTCCCTCTTACAGCACATAAAAGTCCCTGTACCCCAGTGAGCACAGGGCAAATTAACATAGGTATTTTTGTATATGGACACTGACCTCCTCGTATATTTCCTTGTCCCAGGAGAAATGGATGAGAATGGAGNGGGGGGGGAATCTTAGTTTTTCGATTTTCTAAAATACTCTAAAATAATTCTTGTCCAAGTCAATGGAAATTTGACTTCTTTTTCTCCTGTGAGCAGTCAGAGGTGACAGATTGTGGGAAAAAAACAATCCCACAATGGTATTTTCATTTGGACAAACTAATTGCCTTTTCACTGACTGAATGCAAATAGCAGGGTCCTTCTGCTTTAGGTCCTTACCTAGAGCCCAGTGGAGCTACATTTGTGTCTCTGTCTTGTTAGTGCTTGATGTATTTTAAGAGGTGATGCCTAAGTGATGCGGCCACGTGCTGCATGACAGAGTCAGCAGGAACTTCTGATCACTCTCAGCCCATCCATCACACAAATGCTTCAGTGAGCATTTTTTACAGTTTTTCCATTACCAAGGGAATTTTCTTTCTCACCACAAGTATTTTCCACATTTTATCAATGCTTAAAATACAGATTACAAAACAAATCCTCACTAATAAATTAGGGGGAAATTTACACTAGGACGAAATGGGTAATTATTTTTATTCACATAGTTAAGGTTCTTTTCTGATGTACTGATAGTGCTCTCCTTCAGCAGGACTACAGTTTCAAGTACTGAATAATTGAGAGAGAAATAATACTCTATTATGACTACTAAGCTTTTCAGAACACATATGTGGGTTATGATGATACTGAGAAATATAATAGGATGCTCCCAACGGTCACATGATATCTTTCAACCAGATGTTATGCAGAAGAGAGCCTGGATCCAGTCAAAGCAGAAAACATCAGGTGCAGGGAAGGTGCTTAAATTCTGAAGGGTATTATTCCATCACTCAGTGCTATAACCCTTATAAGATTATTTTGGAAATAAGGACCTACTTTTTTTTTTTCATTAAGCATAAAGAATCATCTCTAAGTTTACTTTGATCAGTTTGGCAGGACAGCCCTTTACCATGCCTGAGCCACAGCAGAGCTATTCCCAGAGAGAGCTGCACTGCTCCCCACACAGACACTGCCCCTTCTTCCTAGCAAATCCAACTTCTACAACAATTAAGAGAATAAATGCTGCCTCTTATTTGCTTTTTTTTTTAGTTTTGACTTTCAGCATTCATTCTTGATTTGATTTTACAACAGATTGGCTGTTGTATTTAAAACTAGAATATCTTCCTGATCCATCTGTGGGGAGCAGACTTGCCTCAGGCCCTCTTTCCTTGGCTGTGTCTCCACGCAGAGCAAACTCAGAGCACACGTCAGCTGGCAGCCACGTTCACCCCAACAGGAGTCCCAGACAGAATTCAGGGTACAAAAGATAAATAAAACATGTTTTTACTCAGTGCTTTCTCAAACACATTTCAATAACTACCATATGCATTCAAGAACTCAGCTTCCTTCTACTCCCATGCCCTCAAAATTGTAAGTGCTGGCTACCAGCATACACCATGAGTTAGCAAATTGCCTTATACTAACGTCACCTTGTAGATTCTTTCTCAATTTGTCTCAGGTTACAATTCCTATAAAGAGTAAAAAGCAACCTCATAAATGAAATTTGAATGCTATTTCTCTCCTCACTGCAGACTAAATTTCACTATCATCATTGAAAAAAAAATCATTACAAATAGTCTGCCTGTGGTATTTATGTCCTGCCAGTAGCCACAGTACAAAAGAAGAGAAAAAATAACAAAATATTGCAGTAACAGAATGAATTTTGGCTTCTCAAAACGAAATAGAGAAAAGAGGTGGTCACTTACTACAAATATTTCAGGAAGATAAACATCAGGGAGTGGAAAAGGCAGTACACCAATACAAGAACAAGAGAGGCATCAATACATTCAGGCAGTGAATGATAAGGCTGCCAGTCTGGAGTGTTGAGTTCTGAAATAGCCTCTGAATGGGAAAGGCAAAACACACCACACAGTGCTCTGTGATTCAGCTGTTGTTGATGGGCAAGTCAGGGGGTTTCCTTTGCTTGTGTTCTCACCTCCTTATGGCTTGTTCTCTCACATTCATTTAGAAGTCTCCACGCAGTGAAAGAGAGAATTCTGTTTGGGATGATTCAGATGGGTATGAACATCCTGTCTTTCCATTTTAAAGATGGAATTCCCTCAGGTTATTCAGAGCAGTTCACACAAGTGTGCAAGTATACACTTTTACCTCATACCTACACAGAAAATATTAACAGACCTTTAAAGCCTTGCTTTAACAGCAAAATTTGCCTGCTAAGCTGCAGTGATTCATTCTGGACTAGGCTGTTCCTGAATGAATATAAATGACTCTGTGACAAATCCATTCTCTAGTGACAAAAGCACAACCACAGCAGCCAGGTACACACACTGTCAGAACCTCATATTCCAGGCAAGGTGGTAAAAGGTTATTTTGGACACTTGCTGTTATTTGATCTTCTAATAGCATCTGGAAATGTATCCAAGCCTCTACACTGTTGGTGACAACAGGCTGACAAACACTTTCTACCAAAGTGATTGATAAACTCTTTGCCATATTTAGTAATTGTTTTCTACAACTTCTGAGTTTTATTTCTTCCCTGCCTACACAGCCCCTGATGGCTGTCCACTGAGCAGCTTCTGAGCATTAAACAATCAATTTCTTCAGCAGGTCTGAAAGCAGCAAATTTATAGAGCTGTCACCCCAACATCCAGCCATCTCCACCCTCATTTCTTCTCAACAGGATGGCTGGGCCTGAAGAGTGATAGCAGAAACAAGGCAGAAGCACCCTGGGGAAGGACTTGAGAGAGGATTCAAGGAGTAAGTCCACACAATGGATACAAGAAGATTTAGGGACTATTTCTCTTTCACCAACCCAGTGAAAATTTCAAACCTACCTAACATGCCTTCCAGGGTTTATTCAGCCTGCTGCCATAGGAACAGATATGTTTTATGAGCATTTGCTCATAAAACCAGTGAAGGCACCACACACATCAGCAGTAGAGCTCCTAACAAAGTCCTCACTGCAACTCAGGTGCAAAGCTCCTTCCTCACAGAAAATGCACAGTTTACAGTGTTAAGAGTGAGCATCTCTCTTTCTATCCAGAGTTTCACCCAAATTAATTTTTTGTAGCTGCCATAATATGGCTTTTCCTGAATGAAAAAGTATCTTATTATCAATAGTAGTGCTGTATAAAAGCCCTACCTTCCAGTTGAAAAATCTGTTAATAATTGGCAAATTGAGCCTTTTCATTATTTTTCATCAAAGACCATACCATGATACAGCAGTTACTGTACTCCTTATCATCTCTCCTTTTATTTAACTCCTGACTTGCAGAAAAGTTTAAATCATCACAACTGTTTTCAGAAAGGAAGTGTTAAAAAGGACATTATCTGGAAAAGGCCAGCCTGTTCAGGTGTAGTAAAAAAATTACAGCTTGCCTTTTTTGGGGGCAGTAATGTCCTATTACTGCAGTGGATCAAAAGCCTCTCTTACAGGTTCCAAACCCTTTAAAAGGATGATACTTGGCATTAATCTGCAGTTCTGGCTGCAGCCTAAACACTAATCCTTTGAGAACTGTTTTAAAATAAGTTTCAACTATCTTGAAGATGGGGTGTAGGGCTTTTCTTCACTTTGTTATAAAAACGAACAACTTC
>VZRX01017782.1:23848-78745 GCA_013398075.1 Notiomystis cincta | reverse complement strand
GCGCCAGTGCCCTCCAGCGGCCCCGGCCCGCAGCGCGCCCCGGCCGCCGGGCTCCGGCCGCTCCGCAGCTCCGCACAACGCTGCCACGGGGAATCTTTCTAATTATTATCGGTTTTTCCCCCCCGCCTTCTGAGTGCTGTTGTATGCCAGAAGATGTGAGTAATGCTCTCGGTGGCTGGTCTCCTAAGAAAGGGGAGAGATTTGCTAGGGCATCCTTTGGGTTTGGACTTCTGTGTTCTCCCTTGATGTTTTAAGACTATTAAGGTTCCTTTTTCCCCATTAAAGCCTCTCTAACAAAGGACGTTTCAGAAGCAGTACTCTTTAAACATCAGTATGTTTCTGGGTGCTGCCAGTAAAACGAGCTCAACCTCTTTCTTCTGAATTTAAGGGTGACTTAAATGACAGGGAGGAAAAAAGCGGACAGATTTTTAAGTTAATTTGATCTGATTTTGTTTTGATATTTGATTTTATTGCAGTACCTTCTACCCTAGGAATTCAGCCCTTGTTTAGTCTAAAGAACTCCAGTGGCTGCAGAGCCCGCGAGAGTCATGACCAAGAGCTATGCCACTGTGAGGACAAGGTATTTACATTTTAGCCATAGAGTTAAAAATTCCCTGCATCTTTTAACAGCCTTTGAACATACCCAAACACTTCACATTTCAGAAAAAAGAAGTTCTCTTTTAGAGATCCAGCACACTGAGGCTTCGAATCACAGCAGTACAACACAGTACTCATGTCCGAGACTTGTGGGGACTTACAGTGTCGGAGAAAGCATCAGAGAAAGCTGAAGTTTCTAGCATTAGAACAAAACCAGAAATCTAGATGTGTATATTTAGTCTCAGCGTTGTGAAAGAGTCCAGGAAAGCAGACCCAAAACTGAGTATGCATTTGCTAGTTGGTCTGTAGGGAAACCTGTAGCTGCTATGCTAAAATGAGCACCAGTGGGTATAAAACATGGGAAGGTCTGTGTCTCTGCAGCTCTCAGTTACTGCTCTTTCCTTTGACAGTAGTCTAGTCTCTTCCTCTTTTTCTCTTCATGCCCTGCCTGCTCACATGTCCCTGACTGCTTTGCTCCCTATGTTTGGATTGTGAGAAGCCTAAGTGATACCTTTTTTCCCCTTTAGGGGTGTTCTAACCCAAGTTGCACCCAAAAACAGTCTCACACCTCTGCTGTGACTGAAAATAAAGTCACCGCTGTCTTTCAGCCTAGGGCTTCAGCCCCCATAATGACTTTGTCCTTTCAGGTGGGCTCAAAGGAGGATGGGAGCAGAGAACTTCTAGGTCCACTTCTGGTGTGTCCCAGTGAACAGCTTGTGTATCCAGAAAGCTCCATTAGCTTTTCCAACCAGATCAGTCGGTCTAATGCATTAGCAATGCAAACCGTGCCTCCCTAATGACCTCGGACCGCCACAGCTACAAGAAAGCTACAACTAAATTACAAATAGTTAGTCATCTAGACTGATGGCATAGCTCACATTTGCTGAGGTGCTGAGGTAAATGGATTGAACATAGACTAATCCAAACATTTCCATTATTAGAACACGCTAGGCAGAGTCTCCGTGGGACAGGAATGAAATCACGCTGGAGCGCCTCAAACAGTTTGCGTGTGATCCACTATAATCTTACATATATATTTTCTCCATTCTCTGGTTTCATCACAGTCTTACTGCCTCAGTGGAGGGATTTTGCTTGTGAGGGTGTTTATATTACATAGAAAAAAACCCCACTCAACCACTTGAAAGCTGGGATCATTTGAGCAATCGTTTTAACTTTGGCAAAATTAGCCAAATGCTGAGATATCTTATGTGGGATGGTGAATTTCTAGTTGTTAGTGGACCAAAGCATTCTTTAAAACAATAAGTTTATCAATCCCATTAAATCTTCTTGCCCATTATTCTATTAAGACCAACATCAGATGAACATCTTGCTGTGTTTTGGCTCAGTTGGCAAAGTACCTTCGGCCAATACAATATTTTCAGTTTCGTTTGAGAGTTTTAGCCTGCTTTGGAGGCAAAGAAAAGTAAAGCTGTTTTTTTTTTAACTCAATAACAATAAGCCTGATTTTATTGAACTAGAAAGATTTGCTCATAACATATACATGAGGTAATATTTAAATAAGACTGTTCAATAAAATGCTAGGTATGTCACTTAGGCCCTGAGAAAGCAAGGTGCTGTTTTCAATTATAATTTTAATATACCTGAGCACGTGAGTACTCCCATTAAAGTCAATGGGATTATGCAGACGCTTAGAGTTAAAAGTGCTTTGCTGAAGAAGGATGATGGGACCAGAATTAAACAGCACAGGTTCCTCCTATGTGCTGCAGCCGAGGTCTGTATAAGAAAAGGAGTGGAATATACCTGATTCATATACAGGATGGAAATTAATTCAAAACATACTCCAGCTTTGAATAGAGATGTATTTTACAAAACCTGCTGGCATTAATCTGCATGAAATACTGCCTTAGCTAATAAGAACACCCGGGCTTTATTTATATATTGAGCCATTTGATAGATACAAATGAAGAAAGAGGTAAATAGAAGCCAACATATTTTTGAATAAAAGCCCAGAGGTTCTTTCAGAGTTCAATGATCTTTGTGTCTAGATTATAAAGAATTCAGAGCAGCTTCATGTGACTTGCCAACTACTGAATAGAGCTCCAAAACATCTGTAATATTAAACAACTTCAAGCCTCCTTTTTATGCTTGTTTTCATCCAGCAGTGATTTATAGAAATCTATTGGCTTTTCCACTGGTCTTTTCTAAAAAGAAATATGCAGGGAGGAGGAGGAGGCTTTAAAATATGTTGGGACACCGCTACCAAACTGCAGCTGGAAATCAGAGATATTTTAACAATGGATTTAGATTTATTTAGGAGATTATGGAGAAATGCTAACTGCATTACATCGATTATTTTAAGCATTGCAAAATGAATTTGTGGTGGTGTGCAAAGTACCACTCAGTTCACAGGTAATCTGTTGTTTTTAGGGTAATTCAAAGAGACTGTGCTGCTTTTGAGGAACAGGATTTCTTGGACTGGGTCCCCACTGGTAACGTTTTCCTTGCAGGAGAGTTGCAGCCCATTAATTCTTACTGTCCAAATATAGGTAGCATTAGTTTAAATTAGAAGTTTTATAACTGATTTAGTTGAGCTACTGAAATCCCTTATGTACACAATCTTATCTCATTTTCAGAGATCCTCTTTGGATTGGTTTATACCTGTCCCAATTAACATATACCAAACACATTTTACTTGATGAAAAATCTTTCAAACTAGTTGAAAATTATTCTTTGAGGTTGGGTCTCATGCACAACAATTTTCTGATATGATGAAAAGTGTGATTTAGTTCAAACTGCACCACTGGAGTTTATGGACACTCCATCACTGTAATCCCTCCTTTAGACATGTACAGCTGCAAGCTGCAGCAATATGACCAACGTTAAAGTGGTATGAGCTCCCCAAAGCTGATTGAAACTAAACAGGACAGTGTCTGTGACCAGGAATCCTTGTGTGAAAGGGCTGCAGCTTTTTCCTGTGAGATAGCTGAGTGTTAGAAACTGGATCTAAAGCATGATCAATACCATAAATTCCTGGACAATCTTACTTGTGGAATCAAGACCTTAAAATCAGGCCTCTGGCCTTCTTGAGTTTTTTTTTTTTTTAATCTGTATGTTTTCTTGCCAGAGATTTGTTGACCACTGGTGGCTTGCAGAGCATTTTTTGGCGAGGAAGATGCAGTGAAGATTAATGTCAGCAACAGGATTCCTTCTTCTTTAAAAAAGAAATAAAGAGCCTTCAACAGGCTCAAATTAAAGATAAATTAAACTTGCAGAACAGAGAAATGTTTCCAGGTTCTTCCACTTGTCCTTTGGCACGTGATCTCTTAATGCCTGTAATGCCAGCTGGTCTCTAGGCCATTAATGAAGGGAACCAGAGTTGTTCAGCAGAGAGGAAAAAGGAGCATCAGAAAAGCACTGGAGGAGTGTACTTTGGTTCCAGGTGACTTAACAGGCAGAGGCATAGCAGAGAGGGTGAAGATTCCAGGGAGCGATGTGAATGTTATCAGGTTGGGGTAATCATCGATAAAAGAGCTTCAAGAGTGGGAGTAACATCTGCAGCCACAGTGGGAAGATTCACTATGTCATAATGAAGGGCAGAATGATTAGGTCCCCTAAAAATAGACATCAAGTTCCACTCCTCAATCACACACTAAATCCTGCTTTCATTGCAGTGTACCCCTTTTTCCTTTCTGAAGCAGAAACGAAGCTGCACTGGGAAGTAGGAACATTTCAGTACATCAGCATGTTGGGTTTGCTTAGTGTGAGGCAGAAAGGAGGAGTGGACAGGAAAAAAGCAATAGCTCAAGATAAGTGACCTCCAGTAAACAAACATAAGCTTGTTCCAGGGCAGCAGAGGAGCAGGGGGTATGAGGATTCTGGCTTGACTACCCATTGAAGGTGTCCAACGTAGTCTGAATAAGCACAACCAGAGTGCAGGACTCAGCCAAGTTACTCAGCAGGCTCAGAGGCTCTGTCAATAAAGCAGCAGAAACTGTTTGGTGAAGCCTATCTTAGACACAGGCACATGTGAAACAGTCCAGCCTCACTCAAACTTCCAGCAGTAGGCAGTATGGAGAGACATGCAGAGATGGTAGTTCTTCAAATTTCTTTTCTAAAAGCATTATTTCTTCCATGGAAATCAACCAACAGTCTGAATTTCACAAGACTACTTTATCCCTGGATATGTGACATTTCAGGCTTTTCCAAAGATGGCAAAAGCTCAGCCCTGCCAACATCCTGGGAAGTGCAACTGGCACAATGCATGCCCCTGCAGCCTCCAGACAGTGAAGCCTGGTCTGGCACCCAAGAGAGGAAAGGACCACAGCTCTGTGCTTGCCTTCAGCAAGACCATCACGAGGACAAGGCTGGGTCTCAGCTGGAGCACTTTATGCCTGATGTCAGTGTGCTGGTGATGGTAACAGAGCTGACTATCCAGGGAGGTGGGGACAGCAGCAAGAGTCCAATCTGGCCAACAGAGCGCAGAGTGGTATTCCCTCAGCATGCTTTAGCCTTCAAACTCTAGTATTTTTAACCTTCTTTTGCTGACCCCTCTCACCTTTCCATGCCTGTTGATTACCCCAAGAGATTTCTCTGTCTGCCAAATGAGCTTTATTTTAATCCTGGGGTACAACCCTTGCTCCCATACTACCTCAGACAATGGCCTTTGTTACCAAAACCATGAGGGCAAGGAATGATTGTGAGTGATTCATACACTACTGTTTCTGTTCTAATATATAACACCAGATATGCAGACTTCTGCAAGCCCTTGAAATTTCCTCTACTTTTTCCCACTGATTTCCTCCTTATTGTTACTGATGAATTGCTTCCACTGCAGTCCTACTACAGGATTGGGGTTTAAAGATATCCCTCAGTAAGACATCCACATGTACTTGTTTCCCAAATCCAAAGAGAAGAGCTAGGATTCTCAAAACTTTTTTTTTTTTTTTTTAATTGTAGCCTGCTGATTCTGAATCCTGAGTCTCTAAGTTCCCACTTGCTAAAGGAAATACCAGTTTCCTCTAACTCAGTTTCTGAAGGAAGGGGTCAAGAGGGAAGATGGCCAGAAGGGATGAGGGCAGACTCATAGCAACTCAGCACGTCAGACCCACAGGAGATATAGGGAGGAGCAAGAGAAGGACAAGCATGGGATTCAGCCCAGCAGAAGTGGGCTAGTTCTTCTACCAGCCAGTACTGCATTTGGTTAGATCCTTCTTGGCCCCACCCTTCAGACTTGGAGGGAAATGTGATCCAAATGCCATGTTCTCATTGAGCAGAAGAGCATCTACTATAAGCAGCTGACATTTGTCTGTTCCAGGAGAGCTCTGTCCTCCTTTTCAACCACCACTGCTTGGGTTGGCTGCCTCCCCAGGGATGTGTCTGAGAGAAGTACAGAAGTACAGACATCTGAGTAGTTTCCACCTGCTCATAGCTGGTTTTGGATTTAAGTGCCCTCAGGGTCCCTAGGCAGGAGCCACACTCCAAGGGTGAGAAACAGAAAACAGATGGTCACATGAAACAGACCATCCCATCAAGGGGCATTTCAGGACATATTAATTAGTCAGGAGCATGAACCACAACAAAACATGGTGCTCCCTCTACATGGAAAAGCCTTTGATGGTTGGCTAGTAATGGCTAAAAATGAGACAAATCCATAGTCAGGATAGGCTCTAGGTATGCCAAAAAGATCCATGTGCCGGCAAAAATGCTATTCAGCTTGTTCATTTCCTGTACGCTGTTTGAAGCAGCCAGAGCCCTTTCTCACTATTTAGTCCTTTGAATGCAGAGTAAAATAAAAACAGAAGAAGAAACATGCAGCTAGCAAAAGTTCCAAGCTCAGCACTTCGGGAGGCACTTGAGCACAGGGAGAGCAGACCGAGGACCCCCCAGAGCTGGGAAAGCCCCCACTTACAGCATATGTTCTGCATAGTCTGCCCTGTGGAGATGTTAGTAAATTTGTCTCTTGCCTGCACAGCTGTCATTCACAAGGCCACTTTTTTCCACCAGAAAGAGGACCTGGCAACTCTCTCACATCCTTACAGACACAGGCAGTAGGTAGAAGCCTGTAAAAAACTCATCTGTCCATGAAGTGCACACACTTTCATGTTCTTTCAGGTGGACTCATGTCATTAAGAAAATGAAGCAAGTTCCTCACCAGTCCAGTTGCAAAGCCCATGGAACTCGTATTTGAAAGGAGAACAGAAAATTGGTGGACTTAAAAAAAAGCATTAACAATCTAACATCCCCTGCTTGCTCGTGGTGAAGTGTCTCTGGAGGGTGTGATCTACATCCTGAATGTCCTTCCTTGTTTTTAAAAGATAGTTATCACACATAATTTTGCCAGGGCATTCATTTCCCAAGATAGCCACTCGGCAGTCTAAGAACTTCCGATTGAACTCACCATTGATTTATTTTCTGGGCCCATAGGTGAATTCTGCACATATATAAGGTATTGTTTCAACCTGCTCAGCCTATTCCACCAGCCCCAGGTGCTTCAGGAGATGGATGCATCCACACCAACCCCTCTGAGGATGAGATTTGCACTCAGATTTGAGCTCAGCTCTTGGCCTCTCTAGCATCCTGTGCGGGGGGATACCAGAGTCTGCTAGTTAGAATTTTAAAGACACACTTCTTTCTATGTACTTTGTCTGTGTTTATTTTGTCTCAAATGCCAAGACAGAAGCTCTTCATCTTAATTAGGTTTTTATTATTTTTAAGTGGTTTTATCACATCTGTGCTTGTACCCTTCCTGAGGCAGCTCACCACCACCTTCAGATATCCTGGCCCCTAGCTTCTTACTGTGATACCTTTAATTCCCACATCACAGAAAATGAAAACTGCTTGGGCAGGAGACTGCATTTTTCTATAGCATACCTATTAGTACTAGTTGACAAAACTTCTTTGGCAGAAAAAGTCAAAATAGGCATCTGAGGAAGAGTGATGTGATCTCCTGGAGGTCTCTTCTTTAGGAGAACATGGCATCTGCATGCATACTTCTCTCCATGAGCTGGAAAAGAGCTCAGACAACAGCCTCAGGTGAAGATGTCTGCTCTGTGGTTAAGGGAGATGAATCCTGGCCAAGATGCCAAATCCTGAACAACAAGTAATAGACAAAATCACACTGCTGGCTTCCAGCATGACGCTGTGTAGCCCCCACCACTCTCCATAGGGAGCAGAAATTTCCATCAACCTGCCTTCAGTAAGACCCAAATCTTTTTTCAGAGCTCATATCAAGTGCTCCAAGTCACATGAATATTTGCCTTCCCCTCTAGTGTATCTTATTTTGCATATGCCACAAATTTAGCTCTATCTGCCATTATATTGGGCTCCTGCCTGCTTTGCTGAAGTCTCACTGACATGCTGCCCCCAGTGAAGCACTGGGCTTTGACTAAAATAAATAACTTCATCAATTTCACTTCCTTATCCCCATTCCCCTCTCCAGGCTGCCAATATATTTGTCAAACAACAGTAGACCTTGGCACTTGTGTGCCAACATTTTTTCAGAGACAAAAATTTGCTATCTTTTCATGTCTATTGACTCCAATTTCTTAGATAGCTTTTGGTTCATGGCTTGTCATCATATGAGAGCCTTAATTTCTTTAGTAAACACTCAACCAAGATCTTATCAAAGTTCTTTAATAGAAGGATGTGGGATGCTGGAATTTTGCTTTGGTGTTTTTTATTTGTTTGGTTGGGACACTTTAATTTTTTGAAACAAAAATCAGGATGGAAACATATAGATTGAAAGATCAATTCCCAGAGAGTATGTGGTGCTTTTCAAGCCCATGAATAAACTTCTCATCTTAGTTACACCAGGGCAAACTAAGAAAACAAGCAAAAGCTTTGTTAGTTTTGGCTGATTACTTGGGCAGACTTAGCCTAACTGAAAGAAAAACCTGCTAAAAACGTTTTGAGAAATTTACAGTCCAGTCAAATACTGTTTTATAAATATATTAAGCTAGTATTTTCAATAACAATTTCATTTATAAAATCACCGTGCCCAGTGATGCACTGGAAACACCTTATACTTGGAGATACCAGTATTTTGTTACTGAATGCACATACTAATGCAGTAACAGTGATCTGCAGAACAAAGTAAGAAGAGATGAGAATGAGAAAGAAAATCAGCAAACATGAAGAACCCATAGAAAAAAAATGAATGTTATGAGATATGTCACTGTGTCTTTCCTTGCTGTTATTTTCTCTACAATGCAAAACAAAGGAGGTAGTAGGAGGCAATGCACAGAAAATTAAATAAGGGGGTGTTGTAAGATTCCTCCAGAATCAGTGAGCAATGCCCAGGGCATGGGAAGCAGCTGATCATCCCAGCACTGGCCACTTTGGCCCACGAGCTGGCATGTGAGCAGCCCCACCCGGAGCCAGAGCTGACAGACATTCCAGGCTAACACCATTTCCGACAGAAAGACAGAGCTGCGTCCTGCCTCTCCCAGGCCAGGAGCAGAGGTGCCAAGATGACATGGAACTTGCCCAAAATTTGGGAGGGAAGAATGAAGCTGAAGTCATATTCACGCGTGCAGGCCTTCTTTTGTTATTTTAACCCAGTTATTGAAGCAATGTGTTCCTGTTGATTTTTAAACCCTATTTTGCTTTGAAAAGGCCAAACTGCGTCACTGGATGCATTGTCTGGTTACAGAGCTCCCAAGAGTGGGGAACTTCCAGCCAAGGTCCAAACCAGCTCAGCAAAATGAGGAGACGTGGGGGATTTGAAATCAGAGATCGAGTCTGAAAGGGATGGTCCCCATCTGAAATGATGGGGAGCACAGGGAAGGGGTGCCCAAGGAGAGGTTGCAGAGACAGGGGAGGGCAGTGGGCACAGTGGCCATGGAGGGGCCATGTTGACATTGGCAGAGGGATGCTGGCTCTCATCATAACTTGGGGCTGTGGCATGCTGATGTGAACGAGCCTTTCACAGGTGACAGGGGTTTTTCCTTTTTCACTCGTGGTTCTACATTTTGCAGACCCAAAATTGCCTGGGAAACAGGTCTGGGGAAAGCATGACATCCTCTTGGTCCTGAGAGGTACCACCGAGGGGATGTGTCTGGAAAACAGGGAAGCCTGGACACATGACTAGAGGAGGAGGATGGCTTTACAAAAAGCTAGCCTACAAAGAAAGATTATGACCTGAGGATGGGGAAACACATACGGAGTTAGGGCTGGGAAATAGGCATGAATAAAAGAGAAGTGGTCAGAGTCATTCTGATGGAGAAAGAGAACAGGAAAACCAAAGAAAGGAAAACATTGTGCAAAGGCAAGGTAGGACAGAGGGAAGCTGAGGAGGCTGGAAGGAGGGAATAAAATGGTGATGCTGGGAAGGCCTTTCCAAATGAAAGAGGGAAGCTAAGATGGCTAACCTGCAGGAGGGGAAGTCCTTCCTGTTTGATACACTGCAAGAGAGGAACAACTGCCAGTCCCTGACAAGTCAGTTCAGGGAAGGAAACACAGAAATGCATACAGTGGAAATGCATGAGGGGATGGGGAAAAGATAAATCTGCTTGGTGATGAAAATGATCTTTTATTTATCTTGTCCCCTTGGACTTTTTATTTCCCTCTCTCTAAAACATATCTCTGTTACTACAAGCATATCTGAAGCTCACATGGTTTCTGTGCTCAGAGAGACATGGACATCTCAATATATGGTATCTCCTTCAAAAAATGTTTTTGCTGCCACATGAAAATGCATTTGACTTGCATATGGATAACATTTGCAGATTCCTTCAAAGATGAGCTTTAGCTGTCATAACTGTCTCAGTATTCCTGTTTCCCTTATACCTATAGTCTGCCTGCAGAGATAAAGTCACTGACAAAGAATATAGATTTTCTTCTTCAGAAATGTCTTATTTTTGTCTTATCAGTGAAATAAGTACATCCTGTGCACAGAGACTAAAAAAAAATTAAAGAATTCAAGTTGCTCAAGACCTCACCATTGGCTTACACTCTCGGATTATTATAAAATGGCTTAAGTAAATAAATAACATTGCATTGTCCAAAAACTCCTTTCTTGGAAAGCTTTGTATCCAAGCTCTTTATGCAGTGAAGGTAACATTAACATCTTCCTGGTCTTTTAAAAAGTGGTCTGTTCCATTGCCATAAAAAATGTGGAGAAAAGATACTCCAAAATTATTCCAAATAAGGAAAATCTGAAGCATAATTTATTACAGCCATAAATTCTCATGTAAATGTCAGCAACCAGTAGATCCTGGACTTCAGTGATGGCAACTCTCCTAGTAGGAAAGATGCAGTGTTTAGTTTGAGGCTGTAAAAATGCTCATCTGTAGCCTTTGGACAGCCAGTATTCAGAAACTGCCTGCCAGGCAAGGAAAGAGACTGGAGTGTGACAGATTCCCATTAGGATTTGTGTCATGGCAACAGGAGCAATGACAAAGCAGGGTGGTCAGCGTGGGACCACAGCGTGTGTCCTCTCCCGGGACGAACACCAGCTCTCGTCCGGGGAGCCCAAGATGTCTTTACTGTGGAAGCCATGGGCCACCTCAGAAAGACAACAGAAGCCTGTTGCCTAGAATTGGAGGTCGTTTGTCACTCATCACCTCCAGGGCTTTTGGGATGCACAGTATCTTGAGGCATCCATTTTGGAGAAGATTTTAATTCAACTGGACTCTTGGTAGCGGAGGCACGGGAATAACAGCAAGGCAAAGGCAGGCAGAGTGTTGAAGCAAGGAGCCAGTTTCTGCCCCTGGGCTAACTTCTTGTGTGCTTTTTATTTGATTAGGCCAATATTTCACACATGCTTTCTTCAGCCCAGGGGAGCAGAGTCTTCACACCCAATGGGAGGAGCATGTCTGGAACAAGGAACATGGAACAAGGATGCTCTTTGTTTCCTCATTTTCTCATTTCTCATTTCCTTTGTTTCAGGATTATTCTCTTTCTTTCTCTACCTCATTCCCAGAAAATTTGAAACCCTTCCATTATTTCTATCCTCTGTTCCTTTTCTCTGCAAGACCTGTACCCAGTCCCAAAATTACTGCTTCCCAGCAGTGGTGGGAAGGAACAATGGGGCTGGCTCACAGACTCTAACACTCAACCCTTTCCCAGGGTGACACTGGTGGTGGCCCTGTGACTCCAGCTGGCACGGCTCACAGGTTGTGGTTAATCTGTTTTATAGGTGAGATGACATCTTTGGAGCAACCATCTTTGGAGCAAATGTTCTGGAGATGCTTACCAGACACTTTGCAGCAGCAAGGCACAGTCCTTCCCTCCAGGGCTACTCAGCTGGCTTTGGAGAATGCAGCCTTGACCACACAGTATCATGCCATTGACTTTGAAGCCAAATTCCTTACTGATTACTTTTTTTCCTCAAAGCTGACTGTTTACAGGCAGTAAGTATGAGGTGCTCAAACACTCTTGCAGTTCCTTCCCCACACACTAAAAATGATTGGGAATTTTTCATGTTAGAAGGTGCACAAGAGCAAGATGTATTTTTATTTGGTGCAGATGTCCAAAACTAAAGCAAAGATCTGGGGAGGATTAAGTACAGGAGGTGATACTGTGAAGGTAGATGATGGAGGTGATGGACCTTTAGAAGGTCGTCCCCAGGTTTGGATGGGGTTTGATGACATTTGGCACTCACCAAAAAAGGTCTTGTCTGCATCAGCCTATTGCTCATGTCAACAGCTTGCTCATCACATCAGCCTCAGGCCCTGCTGGGGCCCCAGGCTCATACAGGCAGAGGAGTTGCTGCCTCAGATCTTCCTATGGGAAAGAAAATGCAAAGGTGGAGCTTTAGGGAGGAATTGGCCCCTAAAGTCTAGAGGAATGATCAGGTACTTTCAAAGAGGTCATCACTGTTTCTGCAAGATCAGCCTTCCTATAGATTTTAAAGCTATACACTTAGATGTGAAGCCTTAGAAAAGAAAGAGGCCTTTTAAAATGATGATTTTAATTTCCAGCCACCATATTTTAAAGCCGGTCTCCTCAGAAAGTGGGGGCTGCTTGAGTGAAGGTCTTAAACTTTATTTTGTTGCTTCTCCTCTTCCCCTTGCTGCTCCTGTCAAGGGTGGCTCTGACTGCCTCAGTCTTTCTTTTGATTTTAAAAACACAGATGTAAGCAGATAATGAGGCCACAGGAGGAGAATCCTTCAGGATGTCTTGTTTGGTTTGGAAATATTTAAATGTCTGCTGCATTTCCTTTGAGCACAAGGCAGGAGTCTGTGAAAGGGCACTGCTCCTTCTGCTACCCACTGTACTGCTAGGGGTGGGAGAGCGTGCGTGCATGCAAGCATATGTGTGCATGTGTGCATGAGATGGTTTCTAATCTTTTCAGCATGGCTCTTTTTCCTGGGATAATGTAAAACATTTCTGTAGGTCACATTTCCCTGGAGGAAAAGACTTTAACTCTAGTAATTCAGGTGGAGCTTGTTCTAGCTAAGTAGTCTGCCAGTTCGACATCATTACACCAAATTCGTAACTTTCTAAATCATAGTGAAGAATTACTTTTTTGTGGTTTGGATAGGTTTAAGTGCTTGTGGCTATTACAAATGACAGTTGGTTGTTTTAGATTAAGGTATCATAATCAAGATGAAAATTTTATTATGTGTCATATATAAAACAGTGAATGGCTGTTGGATGAATTACATGATGAGTCTGAGAATCAGAGTCAATCACCTTTACAGTGTGGGTGGTACAAAGCAGTTGCCCAAGAAATGCTAACACAGAAAGAGAAACCTTCCTTATTTTTCTCCATGAAGTTAAAACTGTCTTGGAGGCAGCTCTCTACTTCCTACTGACAAACACCTCCTGTTCTGACTACCACAGGTGGGCCCTGGGCAGAGGTGGAAAATAACTCTGACTGAAAGGCAAGGGCACTTCATGGCAGATAAATGTGCACAGAAAATCAGGGGGTTATACCACAGATGAATAAATAAATTTCATATCCACGGACTTTTCATAAGATTTGAAACATCAGTCACGTGCAAGCCATGGCTTCATCCAAAGATAGTTGAGGTTTGTAGAAAGTATTAATAATATAATGTTGTGTACAGAGATGTTCAAAAGAATTGGCATTATTCATGCTAGAGAGGGTTGTGCCATTGCCAAACATGAAAGATCATTTGTTGGCTTCATTATTTTGTTTAGACCCTGCAGTTCAAATTTAGAATACAGCTATCAATATAAAGAACAATAGAATAAATTTGCAATGCATAAAAAAGAGAAAACTGCAGTCTGATCCAAGAAATCTGATGAATTTGAGAATGCTCTGACCATGACAAATGTTTGTGACGTTTTGAAGTGATTTGTTTGGATGTTCAGAAACAAGATTGTTTCAAAGAAGCATAAGTTACAAATACTGTTGCACACTGGTTGTGTCCACATACTCTATTAAGCCTTATCTTAATTATGATTTTTTCATGTGTGCTTGAAAGTAGCTGTCTTTTATTGCCTATGCCTTTGTATGTCATTTTAATCCTTGCACATTGACATATCAATGGTTTTTTACCCATCATAAAAAAATTCTCGGCTTCTTTTTTTAGCTCACACATTTTTCAAAACACAGTAGTGGAAGGATGAAAACCTTCAAATGTTTTATTTTAATTTCTAAGGAGACAATAAATGTGAGGAAATGTTTTTAATGTAACTTATTGTATCAGTGGAGACTGTATTGTGAAGAGCATTTTTTCCTATTTCAGTTCATTGTGCCAACAGCTGAGTGATGCAGCTACTCTGCTGTTAAAAATAGTAGTACCCTTACAAGTTTAAAGCAGGATACCACGACATGCACTCTACAACCACAAATGCATTCCAAAGTGTTGTTGCTAGTAAATATGTGTCCTGGGCTTGTCTTGTGGGCAAGTTGGAGAGCGGGATAAACCCATCATCTGCTGAGGATGGACATTGGATGTGGGCTCGGTGAACACACTCACACTCACACACTCACACACACTCATACACACATATAAAAGTAAATATTTATTAAATGAATGTCTCAGTGTCAGCCCTGCTATGTATGTTGACACGATACAAGTCTAGAAGCCACAGCTCAAAACAAAACAACCTGTGAATGCTTGACCTGGAAGCAGTGAGAAATTCTTCTGCAATTCACTGATCTTCTAACGTTTAACCCCTACCAGCTCCACTTCTGGTGTCTGCATGGATGTCTGAGGTAGACCTTGACTGGCAGATAATGAGATATGATACAATTATGTATTTCCAGTGGATTAACTGCCTTAGGAAAGTAGGGCCAGATGAAATAGGATGTGTTCTGAACAAGTGCTCACACAGTACACGCTGCTCCCAGAAGGATAAAAAAGAAAGAAAACTTTTGAAACAGCAAAGATTGTTACATTCAAATTACTCCTTTCCAAGTCTGTAATTCCTCAGCTAGGTCAAAACAGAAAATGAGTGATTACTGTTACAACTGGCATACACTCTGCACTTTGGCTGCATTTAAGATACACAACATTTTCCAGAGAATCATGTTGGATAATTTGTCTTGTGTATTTTAAGCCTTTTTCACATGTCCTGAAAGACATAAGCAATAAAATACCTTAAGGAGTGCAGTGGCTGCAGAGGGGAGGAGGCATGGGCCCAGTGTCAGGGCACCCGGGTGCTTTCCTGACTGTGTTCCCATCTATCATACAACTCCAGATGGATTGCTGACACCAATACTCCCCAGCCTGGCTGCCTAAAGTTCAAAATCTCTTTGGCAAGAGTAATTTCCAATGTCAATAGTACTGTTTATCTTCACACAGAAGAAAAAGTAACTGCACCTAGACACCTAAGTCCAGATTGACAGGCAGGAATAAGCACTGTGGTTTGCAGAACTAAGCTCCCACGGGGTCAGCGTGCGGTGCTGTACCTGTTTGCTTATCTGTGCTGCCTAACTTGCATGGTAGGGAGAGAGGGTCCTCAAAGGAATTTCACAGCAGGAAATGCACTTTGGTTCTAGAGGGACCCCACATTTCCAGTGCCCTTATCATCCAGGCTGGACATCCTCTGCAATGAGATCCCACTTCTCCTTGCCGCGGCCACTTTCTTATGGAGAACAGATGAGGAGAAGGAAGCACAGAGGATTAGGGGGGCTCTCACCCTGTGCTCAATGAGTGATCACACACATACACAGGAGACCAAATGGCACTACTGAGTTGCCCAGACCAGATGGAAATTTGGCTTCTCCCAAGGGGGATCCTGTCTCTCCCCTCTGCCTCCATACACTGGGCTAGGGACACTGGGCTTTCCCCTTTGGCAACTACCCAGTATTTTCTTTACCCCAAATAATGTGATATATTCTATAAGTTTCTTTGAGCAGCATTCCCCCTGACTTCTTCTATTATATTAAAATCCCCCAAAGTCATTTGGATAACTCCTAGTTTAACACTAAAGAAGCAATCATGTAAAAATATTACACCATTAAGCCTTCTTATAAAGGTATACACTTGTCAAACTTGAAATACATGCTTTGGTCATATCAAGTTCAACACCCACTTTGTCCACTTTCTCATAAATCAATTACTTTTCTCAAGAGAATTTCTCTTTAAATTCATACTCACAGGTATATTCTTTGGCTCAAATTTATATTTACTGCTATTAACATGGAAACAGACAGAAAATTTTAATTCTCCTTTGTGAAACAAATTCCTGAAGTACAGTTCTATCCAGAAGAATGAATCTAGAAGTAGAATTCTTGGTTTCACTGTCTTTGTTCTCCCCATGAACGCCAGTTAACTTACTGGTGGGCATCTTTTTACCTATTGCTAATATGGAAAATTCAGACAAGTGCTGAAAATAGGTTTCCCTGTTCAGGGAGTTATGAATCTTTGAGGCTGGAAAGGACTTCCTGACACATGTGGCTGAGGGACTAATGAGGGGACATGTTCTGTTGGACCTGTTACTTACAAATGAGGAAGAATAGGTCATGGATGAGAAAGCCTGGAGCAAGACAAATTAACCCTCAGTGGAGGAGCACCCAGTTAATCAAATTAGATCAACACGAATCTATGGACTCTGATGGGCTGCAGCCATGAGTGCTGAGGGATCCTGAGTGCTGACCATATATCATTGTGAGGCCACTGAAGGTCATGGCAACTGGAGCAGCTCCTCAGGACTGCATGAAAGTCCACTGTTAGTTCCTCAGGACTGGAAAAATGTGTCACTGCTAGCTTCCAGAAGGAAACATTTCCAAACACATGAAAAACAAGACTGAGAGTATTCACTCTCAGTGGATTTATGCAGGGAAAACCATGCCTGACTGCCCCAATAGCCTCCTACAATGAAGTGGCTCAGCTGATGATATAAAGTGGTGGACAGTACACCAGGTGGGTGTGGTGACTTTTGGAGGGACCTCAGCAGGCTGGATAAATAGGCCAACCTGAGTTCTCATCATGTTCAGCAAAGGGAAGTGCAAAGTCCTGCATGTGGAAGGGAGTAACCTCTGCACCTGTACAGGCTGGAGCCTGGCCAGCTGGATATCAGCTTTGCAGGAAAGGATCCAGGGGATCCTGCTGGCCACCCAGTTGCTCATGAACCAGCAATGAACCCACAAGGCAAAGAAGGTCAACAGCATCTTGTGTTACACTAGGACAAACATTAGTGGTAGGTCAAGGGATATGATCCTTCTCCTCTATTCAACGCTGGTCAGACCCATATGGAGTGCTGGGTCTGGATCTGGGCTCCCCAGCACCAGGGATGCATGAACATTCTGGAACAGGTTCATCAGGGAGCCACAAAGACAGGGAGGGACTGGAGCATTTCTCATGTGATGAGAAGCTGGGAGAGCTGTGACTGTACATTCTAGGGTAAAGAAGGCTCAGAGGAATCTTATTAATCTGGATAAATACCTGAAAGGAGGGAAGATGGAACCAAATCCTTCTCAGTGGTACCCAGGGATGAGACAAGAGAAAATGGGCACAAACTGAAATACAGGATATTCCATTTAAATACAAGAACAATGACACTGTCACAGGCTGTCCAGAGAGGTAGCAGAGTCTCCATCCTTGGAGATACTCAAAACCCAACAGGACATAGCCCTGAGAAATTTGCTGTAGTTGAAACTGCTTTGAACTAGATGGTGTCCAGATCTGCCTTCCCACTTCAGCTGTTGTGTGATCCTGTGACCCCTGCAATCCCTTTGTCTAATCTCTTGCTGTACACAGGCCCCAGAGTTTCATTCATGGCTTCCTCATGCACACACAGGTCAGACATGCTAACTGAACAAAGTGTCACTTTTAGAGAGGCATCTGCACTTGGGTGTAAGATTTCACTGATGGCAAATCCACTATGCCCTTGATGGAGTTATATCTCCAGTAGTTTCCCTTGCTATTAAGAAAATACCCTTCACTTTACCAAATCATCATCTTCCCCCATTAATATTTAACAGCTAATAATTTAAAATTTCAATCAACTAAATTAAGCTCTCTATTCTGCAAAAATACTGTGTGCACTGAGTTCAAACCCAGCACAGCTGACTTAAACTTTCCAGACATTTCTGAGGGTGACACATGACCAAGAACTGGGGCTGACTATCTCTTTCAGATTAAGACAAATCAAGTAGGTGACAGTGGGCTGCCAGTCTAAAGAGAGAAGTGGATTGGCTGAGCAAGAAGGTAGTATTTTTAAGATGCTTTTCAAAGTAAGATTATCCCCTCACTAATAAAATTACTACCCAGATGTTGGCAAAGGTTGCCTGTTTGAGATGCACCTCAGGTGCTGATGACTGCACCTGTGCCTTCCATTTTCCCCTGAAAACCCTTTTTCCCACTCCTTAATGCCATCAAAAATTTCCTCCACTCAGTTATTGCAGACCCAGAGCCTCTTGCAGAGAGTGAAATGAAAGCTAGACCCTGTGCTGTTGTGATGTCTTTGAAGATTAGAAAATATCTGTATAGATTGTGTAATCCACAAGCCATTTTTCCTGCCTTGAGAACACATATAGCTTCCCACTCATCAGAAAGGAGGGCATCTCTGTTAATTGGAGGCCTGACATTTCAACCTATTTTTGTGAAATAGGCACATGTAACCCACATGTAACCCACTATTGAAATTATTAGAATAGCAAGCTCACATTTTCACTTTTAATAGTTCACTTTACAAGCAAGACTTTGTATTCCTAATACTCTGCCACCCTGGTTTGGCTGGTGTCTAATCCCTACCACAATACTTATTTTAACTAATCATCATAGTTTTTCTTTAAATAAACCCATGCTAACCAAAGTGGTGAGGGAATTAAGAACATTACTTCTTTTGTAGCCCAATATCTCCATCTTATGGTCATAGCATGTATAAGGACTGAGCTTCTCAGTATTCCTTTTACCATTAATTGTAGTGTACACTGTACAGCTGGTAAAATACAGTTTAGTATTTTATCTGAAATAGATGGGACCTTTGCAGGTTTTTTCAAAACTTTTAGGATTTTTAAACTGAAGCTACTACTGAATCTTTTTCTTAGGGACGGGCTAGTAGAAATTACTGGTGATTAATACACTTTTCTACCTCAGCCTACACCTTCCTACACCAGTGCTGCACCTCATAAGAAGACAAGCTATATGGAAAACACATATACCTTTAGAGGTATTGTCCAGCAAACCATGAATTGTCACCATTGTGCTTTTCTTCCACAGAATTCCAAAGGAAGAATTAAGTCATGCCATATTTGCAGTTTATTTTTTTTGATGCTTGGAATCAAGGTCATAGGGGACCAGGAAAAATCAGGAACATTGCTAAAGTTTGTTTAGTGAATGGCTTAGTTCTGTCCTAGGCTGGCTGCTCGTGATCTACACAGCTGAGCAGAGAGCAGAGGAGACCTGAAGGCAACGAGCTTGGCAGGAGCCAGCTGCTGGTAGAGAGATGTGGTAGGCAACAGCACTGATTGCTCTCTCAGAAAGGCTCTCCACTGTGTATTTCCATGGTGATATGGTACACTGTGGTTCACTGAGAGCGATTTTGTTTGTATGGAATGAGAATATCTGCTCCTATCTCCACAGGAAAGAAGGATATGAATATGCTGAGGCCCCAAGATCACATGGGAATCTTGAAATCAGACCAGCATACCAGCCAGGCTAGGGAATGTGCACTACACATCAAGCATAACTCCATTAATGATGCAACTGATAGTATACCTCTTCTGTCACAAACTATTCCTGTTCTGTCTGTGAATGGCAGCACAGCTTGATTTTCTGGAGAGAAGGGAAAAAACCCCATTGATATTGGGCACAGCTAACCTCAAAACATCAACGATTTTATTTACCCATCTATCCCAGTCTCAGCACAGAGCAGGTCAGAGAATGTGCAAACAAATTATTCTTTCAGGAATGTCAAAGAAAACCTATTTCTGCCTCAAAGGTTTACTCTAAATGGAGAAGCAGGCAAGAAGCAAACACTGTTTTGCTTACCTTGTCCACTTTGGACTGCTGCCTTTTCACAGAATTCTGAACAGCAGAACCTGCTAACCACACAGTGTCTTTTCCCAAGACCAAACATTTCTTCCCACACTAGAGAAATGAAGTCAAAAGTCTATATTTATCAATACCACCTGGCAAAATCTGCGACAACAGCATATTTTGATGTGGGAAAACTAATAATTTTGACATGTGAGTTAAGCACTTTCTGTCAGTCTTAATGCAGTCTAATGAAAATGGCAAATAAACAGTAGACCATGCAGCTTGTCTACCCACCATAGCTCTTCTGTTTGGTCAAGTGAGAGTCTGTCACCAAGCATATTGCCAGGACTGCTTCTAATAATTTAGGATGCATGTAATGCTCCCATATTACTCAGCGGCTGTGTTTTGAAAGAAGGTCTAAATTTTTTCCAAGGTTAATTTTAATCCAAGCACCATTGCAAAAGGAGCACTGAGGGAGATTGTATCACAAGGAAGCACACAGATTTCTGCTCTCATACAGAGCCTGTGTGGGCCCAGGAATAGGAAAAGCTCTGTCAGTGGGATGTAATACATGTGCTTGTTTATTTAAAATAGCACCCGACTACTGAAAATCTATGCAGTATGAATTACATTGAATTGAAACATTCCCAGTCCCATGTAAGCAGGAGAGAGTCCAGAATGGTTGGGTTCCATGATGCATACCATGGACTGAGGGACCACTTCCAAAAGATGCAAGCAGCACATACTTGTTTTCAGCAATGCAGACTTTCGTCTAAAACAAGACAACTCTACCTGGGCTTTATAAAGAGAGTGATTGCAGAATGAAAGATTGGGAAGCCATTTCTTCATACTTTGCCTTGTCCTGTATTTTTCAAGCAAAATTGAATCCCACAAGTCTTAATTTAGTCCAATATTTACAAGAAAATCTGTTTTGGATTTGTTGGTTAGAGCAAAGTCATGGCAGGTGACAGAATTCCCAGATTTCCCTCTCTGCAGAGCA
This sequence comes from Notiomystis cincta, assembly GCA_013398075.1. Lineage (NCBI taxonomy): Eukaryota > Metazoa > Chordata > Aves > Passeriformes > Notiomystidae > Notiomystis > Notiomystis cincta. The sequence continues at coordinate 57,844 of VZRX01017782.1, read as the reverse complement.
ACTGGGGTACTCACTGCTTTGAGTGCCAGTGCAGGACCATGCAGGTAGTCCAACATGACAGCCCAGATGAGATCTCACTCAAGTCTCTATTCATCATATATCTGTGGCTGACAAACAATTTAAATGACCTGTGAGTTATTTCTGTTTATGGGACCTAGAATGGCTCACACCGTGTCTAAATCTGCACTTGACAACAGACAGGAATAAAGCTGAACCATTGCAAGGCTCATTCTTGAATGAAAACAAAGCAAGAGACTCAGATTACATCAAGTGTAATAGCAAGAAGGAAAGGTAGATCGAAAAGAGGGAAGGAGAGCTGTCATTACAGGTGTTCTGTAATTGTAACACTGGTAAGTTATAACATGGTGGTAAATTCCAAAATCACTCATGTCCTTGTATAATCCACACATACACATCACAGAATACCTGCTACACCTACAAAAAAAAAAGCTTTTTTTCCCTAGTATATCAATTACTAAAAGTAGTCAGTGGCCATTTACCACTGCCAGAAAAGCCGAAACATTAACTCTCTTTGACTTAAGCTACAATGCCTTGAACCAAGACACCAACCACCTTTCTTTGATTGCATCAGTAAAAACAGATAGCTGATCTTCCTAAAAGATAGTAAGGATCATCATCCCTCAGTATTATCTGTTCACACTACCAGAACAGTACTGTCATGGCACATATATCCTCTACAGTAAGACTGGGTGTGAAACCAGCTCTTTATCCTTAGGATTTCATGGTGTATCTATCTCAGGAACAAAAAGAAAAGAAGAAAAAAGAGAAGGATATGTATAGAATAAGTATCCCTGCACCTGCTCCAGTGTCAGTGGCTGCAGGATTCTGGCAGGTGCTGCTCTGCTCAGAAGAGTCAAATATTTTTGAGTGCTGTTTGTGATTTCAGACTTTTAACCTGACATAACTCTGAACTTTCTCAGCATTTCTTTGGTGATATTCACCTTTGTCTTGGAATGCTAAAAAAAGGTAAATAAATAATATAGAAAAATATATTTTAAAGTATGTAATGAGATTTCAAACACTCACAAACTTGCTGTTACAGAGAGTACAATTTCTGTTCTACTGTATAAATAAGGGATCTAGGGAAAGTGCAGTAGATTTATTGAGATGGTTTTCTTTGAAGAGGTAAAGAGTAAAACATATTCATGGAATGAGATAAAAAGCATGCCTTCAACTCACAGTCCATTTTAGAGAATACTACGTGTGCATCACACTTAGAGAAAATGTGAAGGATACAAACCAAAAGTAAATCTGAGGAGTGTGTGCATGGAGCAAAGCGCACCACAGCCGTGAGCTTTGCTTTGACAACTGGTGAAGCATCATTTACATAAAAGCCTTTTCCCAAGGAAAAGCAACATCAAATAACTGAAAGGCAGGGGCCAAGGCCACACACTGCATCCCCACAGGTGTGCAGCTCAGAGTTCACAGGTTTCTCAGCCACCCTCATTGCAATGAGGGCCAAGGGACACTTCCAGAGTCAGGTTTTGCTGAGCACTATTGTGCATCTGGGGCTGAATCTGCTCAGCTTTTCATGTGACAATTGCTTCTGAAATCTCAGCCTTGCACTGGTCCCATGGCAGACAGGACCTGTGGTGACTCCTGTCAGAGACTGAAATATTATAGTTTATGACTTGAACATTCTCATGAAGGACTTACAGCAAAACTGTATTACAAAATCTGCAGAGAAGACCATCACACCCTGAATGGGGCCTTGACTGATGCCTCACATGGATCGCTGATGAAGATAAGATAAAGTAACAGCTCAGGGCTGGGGAAAAAGGGTACATTCAAAGAGCACAAGCCTAACACCTTTGGAATGGAGATCACAGCTCCAGGGCCAGGCTCCACAGACCCTCCCACCGAAGGGTGGGGGCAGAGAGGCTTTGTGTGTGTGTTGGAAAGCCTCTGGTCAGAGGCAGTGAGCGCCCATCCTGCACTGTGCAGCCCAGCCCAGCCCAGAGGAGGGACCCTGAACCCTTGGAAAAGCTTTTCCACAGCACAGGGGTGTCATGGCCCATCAAAGGCCCCCCAAAGGGGTCCCCAGACCCTGAACCAGAGCACTGCAGGTGATGCAAGAGATCCTCAGTGTAGCAAGGGANACCGAAGGGTGGGGGCAGAGAGGCTTTGTGTGTGTGTTGGAAAGCCTCTGGTCAGAGGCAGTGACCGCCCATCCTGCACTGTGCAGCCCAGCCCAGCCCAGAGGAGGGACCCTGAACCCTTGGAAAAGCTTTTCCACAGCACAGGGGTGTCATGGCCCATCAAAGGCCCCCCAAAGGGGTCCCCAGACCCTGAACCAGAGCACTGCAGGTGATGCAAGAGATCCTCAGTGTAGCAAGGGACAGTGTCAAGCCGGCGCCCTGCAAGGGAGGCACCTGGTTGTCCCCACCTGCCCAAAGTGTATATTATATATTAACCCACGGGATTCTGTACTCTCTGGCGTGGTGGCAGCAGTGGGAGACCCTCACCACCCAGGAGACCAGATGGAGGGGAGCACTGAGACATCGTTGGGACCCTCGGATGGGTGAAATGCTTCCACCTAACCCCTGCCACTCTCCCCCTGTCCCTCCAACCCCATGCACACTTTTCTTCCTATTTCTTCCTTTCCTTCTTTTCTCTTTCTTTCTCTTTGCCTCTACTACTATTAACTAAAGTACATCAATTTTTTGGCACCAATATCTAACCTCGTTTGGTTTTAATCCCATTTTTTTGGGTATATTTTGAACATTCAAAATTTTTTCCATTTTATGCACAGAGACCTAGTTTGCCTTGCTCTTCTGGGTTTAAACTGCATCATAACAGCTCCAAGCATTGCTGAGGCCAATGCCCCAGCACAAGGACTGCCTGAGCAGTAGCAGTGCTTACACATCCACAGGGCACTGGGTCCAGTGAGGAGCTGCCTTTCTGAAGGTGCCCCGGGAGCAGCAGGCACAGGCACTGAAGAACTGGTTCCATAAATCCTCGTCTTGCCTTTGCCCTCAGCAGGTAAATGGGCTGCTTTGCCCTGCCACTTGAGTAAATCCCCTTGCATTCCCCTGGCTAACTCAGCTGGAAGTGAGCTGTTGGCAGGGCATAGCCTCTTCTTTCTATTCCCACTGTCTCCACCCCCAGGTTCACTTTCCCAAGGGTGACTGACTCCTGGGCTGGAGAGTGGGCAAAAAGGCAGAGTCCTTGACACTGGGAGACTTACAGCAAGCAAGCACTAAAGAAAACCAAATAGCTCAGGAGGTATATGAAGGATTTTTCAGGAATATCATTAAATCTGGATTCTGAGGTTCTTTAATAGGACCTAAAGCAACCGGTATTCCATTTCCACGCACCTCATGTGTGTTTTGCATTAAGCATTAATCATGATCATTGATTTAGGCACAAAGAATTCATGTGTTTTCTGACACGCGTGTTGATGTTGGACTTACAGTTAAGATATTCTAAAGATTAAGTGCTCCCGTTAGTGTTAGCTATTTAGAAGGCACATAGCTATTTCCTCTCTTCTAAATATGTGATGATGCAACAGCCAAAATAAATACCCCCAAACACAGTCATGTTGAAGTGCCCATAATATCAACAAGACACAGCTCTTATATTAGTAAAATACTGCTTATAAGGGTTTGGCTGTATTTAAGAGAAGAAAAAAATGTAAAAGTGGATCCAATATACACTCATAAACTATTGCATAGGAAGAGGAATAACTGCAATTTAATTTGAAGATTTTTGCAAAGAGATGCCTTTGAATTAGAATTATTAAATACAAGCAACATATTTACACTCATATAAAAATTATTTAAAAAATTATTATTATAACTGAGTTGTTAGACCTAATTATATTTATAAAGCTCTGAAACTTTTCCTGCTGCCTTTAGAGAAACACAATACTAAACAAAAATCTAAAGTGATGCCTTGGCCCAAAGACACATTCCCCAGCTTGGGCCATCTGGGGCTTCCTCCTTGTGAGGGAAATGCTTGCTTGGTGCAGGGCCTCTGTGGTGGGAAAAATTCACACTCTTTAAATTTTTTTGCTATGGAGCATGACTGGCATGTTTGGAAGAGAAGTAGGGAGCATGGGAAGAGATTATGGCATCATCTGGTGTGGTGTTCCATGTGGTACAAAATGTCAGTAAACCATTTGTGTGCACCCTTCCCCATGCAAGACCAGGAAATTAGGGAAGCACAGAAGCCATCAAACCATTTTTCCTCCCTCCCTTCTCAATGTTTTAAGCAATGTCCACGGCACAGGTGAAAATCAGCACCACAGAGATGGTGGCACAAAGCAGAAAGGGTAACAGTGGTTACACCAAGTGGGAAAGCAATTGTTGTTATGGTTTTGTATTGGCTTCATCCTGTCAAATAAAGTGGAACTGCTCCTTGCCAGCCCAAACGAGCACCTTTCAAATGGCTGCGTTTTATAAAATAGGAGGGCTTTCAAGAAGTGATTTGAAGAAGGAAATGGAGGGCACTGACACACATTAATCAGGAGGCAGCATGGAAAGAGGCCCTGAGGCAGGACTGGGAAAGCAGAACAAAAGGAACAGTCATGGCAGATCACCAAGGGCAGGAAAGAACACAGCAGAAATAAAAGCACTGTTTTCAGTAAGGTAAGAAATGCAAAGGGCTTAAGGAGTTCAACCACCTCTGGAGGGGAAAGAAGAGATGAAGACAGCACAGAGATGAAGAGCCAAGGAGACAGGGAATGAATGGTATGAGGTGGTGAGCTCGCCAGAGGGATTTGGAACAGGCCAAGGGACCGTGAGCAAAATGGGGTCAGCCCAGAGACTTGGATGGGATAACTGGAGGCAGAAACTACCAGATAAAGTCTTCAAGTGTTGGCAGAGGGAACAGTAGGAGACTATTCCTGTTGGAGCACTCAGGAAAGAAAGCAAACACCATTTAAAGCAGTCGAGGATGAAGTGGAAAGAGAAAACTCCCAGTGAATGATGTCACAGCCTTTAAAGGGAAGGGAAAAAAGAGGACAGGAATGTCAGGGTAAGAAGAGCTCAAATCTAGCACAAAAAGGAGCTAAGGGTAAAAAAGATACACATATACATGGAAAAAGACTTAGAAAAGAGAAAGGCCTTTTGAATGTCAGGAATAGAGCTGCTGGAAAAGGCTTATGGGACCTGTGAGATTCTTGCCTCCCCTCTGCCCCATAGATGCAGCCCATGTTCTTAGCTGCATGGGCTTGGGCCATTGAATGGCTGCACACACATGTGCAGCAGCCCCTTCCCACTCTGCCCTCTGTAAGGGGCATCTGCATCCAGCCTTACTGGGGACCTGAGCTGTGTCAGGGGCTGTGTGTCCTAAATGCTCACCAAGGTTACCCAAAAAAGCCGCTAAGCACTGGGAAAACAAAATACAACAAAACTGATCCCAGCACAGTCTCTCAGTTGGCTGGAAGCTCTAGGCCATGTCTTCAGCTCATATAAGCTGGCATTGCTCCCCAGACACCACTGGAAATGCTTTGATTTACAGCAGAGCTGGGTAGCTGGCCCTGTGTTCCCATCATTTGCAGGAAAGAGTGTGTGTATCTCTTTTCTGTGAGCAGAGTCTGAGCCCAGACCCTTCACTGAGAAGCAAACTGAGCACTGTATTAACAAAAGAAACCACCCACCAGTAATTTAGTAATGTGAAATTCCTTATATTTTCTTTTAAAGTATTTAAAATAACTACTGAATACAAGAGTCTTCAAAATCTGCTTTATCTCCCTCCATATCTGCTTTGCATTTCTCCTCCCAGCCAGTGATGAGGTCCCAAAAGTAACAGTGCTTCATTTTTCATTTTCTTTTTTCTGATTTCAAGACTTACTATTTATTTCAGAAATAATTTTTTTGGCATCCTCTTATATTCAGGTCATTAAATCTGTTTACATTTCCATTTAAAACATTTCCCTATCTTAAATGAGCAAGATAAATAGCTCTGTTGTACAATTTCTTCATTTTACAGTGGTTTTGTGTCACTTTATATCAGTGGAAACAGAGATATGCTCTTTCTTCAGGCGTTTGAAAACTAAATAGCTGGTGCACATCTGTTTAAATTTAATTTGAACCTATAAGCTCCAAACTGAAAGTAAAATGGGGGGGGGGGAGGAATTGGTGTTTTTAAAAGAAAGTAGAACAGCAAAGTTCTCTTATTTCTTATTCTCCTACGTAATTATTAATTCCCCCAGACTTTCATGAAAATCTTTCTGAAATCTGTTACTTTCATTCCACTCTTACAGTTTCTTTTATCTTTTTCTCTACAGCTCCTTAGAGCTCTGTTACACCATATATTCTTTTCCCTCTGAGTATTACATTAATCCTCCCATCCAATGAACACCTGTAAAACGTAATTCCCCCTTCTAAAAAAATAGTGTTGAATTTTAAAAGTCAAAATCCTGTCCAGTAAACAACAAAGCTTGTTTTCCAAAGCAGTGACTTAAAAGCAGCCCAATAACATTACAGTTAGTTCCTGCAGCTCCAGCAGTGACTGGGAGCTCCATGGGGCTTGGGAGCAATGAGAAGACAAGAAGGTCACTCAAACCCTTGTAAAAGCCACCTGCACAACCAGGAGGAGCACAATTGTGGACACAGGCTCTGGGAACAAAGTGTGAAAAAGAGGTGCATAGGGGAAGCCTGGAAACCCCTCCCTCCCCAGGTCTGCTGAGAGGAGACCAGGCATGCAGCAAGGCATTTTCTTCCACCGGGAACAGCAGCAGGTCAAAAGCCTAGCTGCTGTGCCCACAGCAGATATTTCCTCCTGCTCCTCCTCCCTCACTAAGGATAAATGAGCAACCTGAAATGTGATTAGGAACACTAATCAGAGACCAAAGTACCCCTTGACTCAGCAACCAGCTCGTCAGCTGGAACAACCCCAGGCCTTTTCTAGTATGGGACCTTCCAGCTGGTTTCCCAGGTTGGGGCTGTCCGGCTTTGTGTGAGTAAGAACAACCAAGTCTCAGACAGCCTAAATATCCTCCTATAGAAACGAACACCCTACTCCCCTGTGGGGAGAGGCTCAACAAAGCTTTCATGACCCTTTCTAACAAAACCAGCCTCTGACTCAGTTTTTGGCAGATAAAGGAGAAAGGAGGGATCCTTCTCAGCAGGAGGGCTCCATCGAGGGAACATCAGAAGGACCCACCAGATGGACTCTTGGACTACATCTAAAGCTTTCTCACATTTCTTTTCCTTCCTCCCCGCCCTCCTTCCCCTCACACACACACACACACACATACACTTGGTTTACCTCTCCCCTACTCATCTACAAAGTGGCTGTTCAAAGCGCCGGGACGGTGATGGATGCCCACACGTGCACGCAGGAGCACAGCGGCTGACACTCTGCACGTGCTGGCTGCTGCAGGAAAGGCTCTTGGAGACCAGCAGGAGCCTGACACACCTTCCTCCTCCAGCCCAGGAGGAGGTTAATCACTTTGGACCAGGCTGGCCTGGGTGCCCTTCAGCCAAGCATCCTTCCTTTTCAGGCACGGCCTGGGTGGAATGGGACCTTGCATGGATGTGCTCCTTCCAATAGGCAAGACATCACATGGGCAAGGCATGGAGCATGCTGTTCCTGCAGACCCTCCAATGCCACCATTTTAATGCCATGAAAATGGCTGAGGGGAAGGAGAAGGGAGGAGTGGAAGAACAGCTCTGCACTGATTACAGTGGGATTTGGAGCTGATTTAATGAGGAAAATTACTCCCGGATCTTAAATTGCTATGGTTTACTCTTTGATTGAATGTTGGTATTCCTTTAAGCTTTTAAAGGAACAAATATGATTACAATATGCATTTGATAAGTGAGTATTTCTGGTTCTTTTCCATGTAATTTACCTTGTTAATCTTTATTCTCTCTCAAAACAAACAATGGTTTGACTCTTCTTCATATTGAGGGCATTAGTTTGCTAACGGGCTGAAAAGCATCAGTTCACCATTTTGAACAGATCTATTTTCTTCAAGTTCTTGGCAAGAAAAACCCCTTTGCTTTAGAAGACAGTGAAGTGTCCTGTCTTGTCTTGTTATTCCACTGGGAACAAATCATTCTTTTATGTATGCTTTGATGTTGAAATAAAAGGGGCTTTAAATACCATTTCACTGTACTGGTTATAAAAATGCTGTAATTTCCTTGTTATTTATCTTATTGGAAGTAAGTCAGCGACAAAAACACAAATACCATATACACAGAAACTTCCTAAATACCCCTTTTATCCGCAGTGCTGTGTTTTATTGAAAGGCTCCAAATCCATTGTCTGTGAATGAAACTCCATTGTCATTGTCTACATGTTGTTATTCTCACCCTGAGCCTGCATATGGACAAACACATTAACCTGGTCACTCTGCAGTAAATCACACCCTCACTCAGGCACAAATTCAACAGGAGAGGTGGAACGTGGTGCGGATCGCGTGTTTCCAGTCATGTGCTGCGCTAGGGGCTGCACAAGGCTCCTGTATTTGGCCTTGCCAACACTAATAGTCCTAGAAAGCACCTTGGTTCACAGATACTAACGTCCTGTTTGCCACTCCAGTGGCACTTGCACGGCAGAGGTCAGTGGACACATGTGTGAACATTTACAAGTCATGCATTAAATCCCACTTGGATGAAACCGGCGCACGGCGTAAATTCAGCCCACCGCAGATGTCTTGAGTCAGGAGCGCGGCTCTCGCCAAGAAAACTGAAGGCTATTAAAAACACCTTTCATGTGAAACTCAAAACACCAAGTCTTGCTTGTACTTATACAACTGCATTGACTCCTGCAAGGCTGCTCCCCACTTAGTCCAGCAGAAGCAAGGGAAGTATCAGACCTCTGTATTTATCTCCGTTGCAGAGATGTGTACAGACCTATGTTCAGACCCAGCGCAACAGAAAGCACGTTGTTCTCTTACCTCTGTGACACTGCTCTCAGAATGTGTTAGCACTTCACTGCCAAAAGCCAGCATGACTCCCCACTGAGACATGAAGTGCATGACATTATGCAAAGGAAGGTAATCAGACTGCTAATTCTTAAATAGATCTTAATGAAAGGCAACAAAAAATCAGTGTCAGGAAGAACAATAGCCACAGAAGGAAGAGGAAGATACACCTTTTATTAATTTTTGCTCACAACCACAAAGAGTTCCTCTTCTATAATCTGCTACTATTCATAGTAAATGGGGTAACTCCTCAGACATTCATGAAACACCACAATATAATTGTACTGTTGACAGTACAAGTCAGTAAATCTTGGACAAGATTCATGGTGAAATCTCAAATAAATTGTGGTTAAGGATGTGTATTGGTCATGGACTTTAAACAGTCATTGAGAAACAATGACTACCTTAAAACACAGAAACAGGTCTGCACATGCTGCTGCAAGACTAAATTGTGAAAAATTCAAGCAACTCTTTTGCTTTGTTTTGCAGCAAAGCTTGTGTCAGAATCACCATGGAATTAACTGAAATAATTAACCTCACATTCAGCGCCAGAGAAGGGACAGGAAGGAGAAAGAGGAGGAGTGGAGAAGGTAGTGTGACAGATTTAAAATATCTCAGAATGCTTTGTTTTAAAACTTACAGCCAATTATGCAGTCTGGGCTATAGGGGGCTGTCAAGAAACATACAGAATCAGCCAGGGTGGACACTTTTAATCAAATCTGCATTTGTGATCAGTGGACACAAGATCAGTGAGTCAAGGCGGAAAGAAATTTTATTTTTGGATTTTCAAATACTTTTGGATGAAAGACCAAATAATGAAAGCTTAGCTATATAACAAGTAACTGTATTTTACTGGTCTTTAAAAAATACTTCATAATGTTTAACTAGTAATGTAAGCCTGGTTTGGGTATTAAGTGTACAACCATTGCACAGCCAATTTTAAACACAAGAACCTGAAATACAGAAGAAGTCCAACAAATTTTAAATCAGGAACAATGTTTCATTGTTAGGGACCAGGTTTAATAGGTGTCTCTGGCATTTAGTATCCCAATATCTACATGTTGCTTGGATTCCTCAAGAGGCTGAGCTGCATCTGAGGCATGGAGAGACTTCCAAGCTTGTGGTAGAGCTCAGAATTCTAGATTTTCAGGTGCTTTAGCTCACTGAACAATACTGCCCCTTCTAGCTCATACAGTTCTTCTTTCCTTTGGGAGGCACCTTCTAATCTGAGAGCAGAAACAATTTGCCTGGTCTCTACCCAGTCTGGGCTGGCTTTGCCTCAGTCTTGTCCTCTGCTTTCTTCATTTCCAACCTGCAAGAGGGAACACAAGACTCTTACAGGCAGCTACCATCATACCACTCAAATTTGAAATTGGTGACATGTTAGTGCCTGCTAAGCTGCAGCATGGGATGGAGCTTGGGCAGCTTGTCTCCAGTATGGTCCTCTCTCTTCTGCTGGTATTTATCTCAGTTGGATGACCCTTGGGGGCCCAAAAGAGACACAGAGAGGGTCTTTTTACAGAAGCATGACAAGGGGCAGTGGCCCTAAATTGACAGAGGATGGGTTTAGAATAGATAATGGCAGAAAAATTCTCTACTGTGAGGGTGGTGAGATGCTGGAACAGGCTACCCAGAAAATTTGTAGATGCCCTTATATCAGGAAATGTTCAAAGCCTATTTGGATGGGGCTTTGAGCAACTTGATCTAGTGGAAAGTGTCTCCATACATGGCAGGGGGGTTGGAATGAGATGATCTTCAAGGTCCCTTCCAACCCAAACCATTCTATGATCCTTTATATACCATAAGTGCCTTATCTTATACACAGCATTAATACACAGATAAATGTTCACTTGGAGTGCTTGAGGTATCTTCTGATACAGCTAACTCCTTCCAGAACTTCTACAGGCTTCCAGGTGGAGAAAAGCAGGACAAAACCTGCAGGGAACATGAACTGATGTAGCTTCCAGTAAAGTGCAGATCAGGCCCAGAGAAGCCGTGCGTTTCCTCTGGAAAGGAAAGCCCCCCACCTCTTTCACTATAAATATACCAGACTTGTGTGCTTTGTTTTGAGCCCAGTTTCCTAAGGAAACAAGGTCTATGCAGTCATGCTGTGTCTGTCTGTTTCTGTTCCCCACTCCCAACTCTCATTAGTTGTCTTGACCAGATTCGACACTGGGGGCCACAGCACTTGAAGATTTTTTTGTACCTCGGTGACCAAGAGGAGAAAGGCATTTGCTGCTCCATATGTGTCCCCTGAGGGAAAAGCTTTATCATATGCTTTTTCTGAGACAAAATCCACAGGGGAAGAGACCTTGTGAGACAGGTTAGCAGGAAACCAGGTTGTGTTAGTTCCTCTGCTCCAGGAACTACTTGTTTAGTTTGCAATCTCCACAGGAAGTATCCAGCATGACAGATACCATGCAGGCAGTGCCCCAAAATACCTTTTTGAAGCTGGACATTTTGGTTTTCAAAAGTTACAGATCTTTTTAGAGATCTGAGAGGATACTCTGTTAGCCTTTGAAGTCTAAAGAACATCTGATGTTTCTCTGTCAACCACCTCTCCATCTTTGTGATGTCTTTAGCTTTTTGGGACAAGAGGACTTTGAGGGGCACTGGAGGACCTCCCTTTACCAGGTCCCCCTGCCAACACAAACCAGGACTTGCAGATCATGCAGACATTTGCTTCTCTGCAGATTCAGTGGATGGCAGGGGTCCGGTCATGGTAGCAATTTGTATTCACCTGCTTGTGTGCATTCAGCACAAATTAGAGGAAAATGAAACCTTAAGGATCCAATAAGAGAGCATTTTATAGCCAGTCTGGATAGAGTGAGAAATACACACAGAAAAATGCAGAAAATCTACTCTCAAGAGAGCCTTATTTGTTTTACAGCCATCTATTAATCATAGCAGAGTATTGTCCTGTGATGTACATGAATAGAATTGTCTCTTTTTTTTGTGTAATGATGCTGCTTTATCTGCTGCCTCTGCAGCTATGTATAAAAAGCACAAAATCCATGCTTAAAGAATGAAACACATATTAACAAGAAAAGAGCCAACAACCCATAATTCAGAATTGCATTACAGGTTCCATACAGGATCATATCTCATCTACTTTGCTTAACAAACATATCACACAGACATATCTATCTTAAGACAGACACGATTATTCATTGCAAAAACAACAGCTATTTTTATGTAAAGCAGAAACTAATGAAGTAAGAAAATGTATTGAGAGATTTTTGGCTACGAATTTTTGGATTGTGAGCCTGGTGTTTACATGGCAGCTGCTTTGCTGGATACTGCCTCACTGATGGCTTGTGGCATTGATTTATTGACATTCCCAAACTAGAAATTAAGGTAGCCTCAGGGGAGGATATCAACTGACCTGTAAATTGGAACATGTGTTTTGGGTTCTTTTGTTGTGCCTTTTTTTTTTTTTTAACAGGACTTCTGCCACTGACTTCAACTTTTTCCATATAACACAAAAAAATTCTTCCACATCCCAGATGTATTCAGAACATAACAATAAATTAGGACAATGGACTCATGCTGACTTCTTTCAGTGGAAGATCTAGCTCCTGTGATTGATTTTTTTTCCCTATACAGCATTAGAAAGAAGAGCTACCTTCTCTTTTTCAACGACTTTTTCCAAAGTCAAGATTAATCTCAAGTAACGAAATGTGAGGTCAGTGAATACTGAATTCTAGCCAGGCTATTAGCAAGCTGGTGAAAGAGCACTCTCAGGGAGCTGTCTGCCACGTCTGCTGATGTTCCACAACAGAAGAAACTCCCCAAAGTCCCCGTCTTGAATTACCCCCACACCAGGTTGCTACCAGTCAGTCAAATTTTATCTGAGTCATTTACCCTCCCACTCTGACAGGGGCGTGGGAGCAGTGAACAAAGGGCAGGCATCCACCGGGAGCAGAGCCAGAGTGCAGACTGACAGGCCACGCTGGGCCTAGATGATTTGATACTGCATTTTCGTAACCAAACTGTGAGGCAAGGATGCTGCCTGTCTTTATGCTGGCAGAATTCATCCCATGATGGGGCCTGATACTGCAGGGAAAGAAAATTATGATGATAATTCTGTCATCCAGGCTACGTATGAAGTATCTGCTAGGCATTTTTGAGGCAGAAATGGTATTTCTGGAGCAGCAGAAAGCTACAGGCAGGAGAAAGTTCAAGGGAACGGTTCACACTTAGGAGCAGAGTTTCCAGGGGATGTCAGTGCCTGGCCACCAAAATCCAGCCACCCTTCAGCCACCACCCGTGGCAGATAGCACAGGCACTTCATGGTGTGACCAACTCTGATGCCAGCATGGGCTGGCAAGAGGCTCCCTGTGAGTTCCATCCAGGCTCCACCCTCCTCCTGCATGGTCAGATGTCAGTGCTGGTGACAGACAGTGCCCTTGCAGCATCACACCTGTGCCTACACTGCAGCTTTTGGCTTGTGTGTGGTGCTGGCAGCTCATCAACAACGTAGTGCCTGGGAAATGGCTGAGAAGGACACGTGTTTGGTGACAAAATGTCACAGCAGCCATTGTCCTGGGGAAGAGCTTCACAGTACCTTCACTCCAGTTTTTATCCTTGCCTCCAGCCTCCTCATCTGGGTCATTTCCTGTGCACTCATACCCACAGGACAACATGGAGAAAATCATCTTTCAGTTTCATTTTTCCTTTCTAATGAAAAGGCAAAACAAATCCTAACCACTGTATTTTCCTTACGATGCTGCCTGACTTCTCTCAGTCAGATGATTTTCCATCTCTGTCACACATGGCTGTATTAGCAAGCATTATTTTACAGAATTACTCTGTTGTTATTGCTACAGCAAAATCTTCATTGATGCTGAAGGACTTCCATGTGAGTGGAAAAGACTCTGAAAGAGAACCTGAGATGACAGCAGGACACAATTCCTACATTACTGCCGCAGCTTCAGGTCCTGGTGGTTCAACCAAAACCTTCTCCAGCCTGATGATACTGGCCAGCCCTTCCTTGCTGTTTGCTCTTGGTTTTCTTAAGTGACTACAGCTGAGAGCCTCCAAGGCTGGGCATGGGAGAGTGCTCATGACTTGAGTTAGGGACATCAGGGTAGGAAGAAAAGCTCATGGTAAGAATCACATGTCAGAAGTTATTCAGTCATTATTCATCACTAAAAAGAAAAGAGAAAGTGAATTTCACAACTATTCAGATCTTAGAGTTTTAATAGCAGCAACATTTTTACTCAAATAATGGTTGAGCTCAGAGAAAAGGCATAGGTCTAAATTTGGCCTCCAAATGTAGAATTTCTAAGCATTCAGAATAAGCCTGGATGTCTGCATTCCAGTTCTCAAAACCAGTCATCAGGACCCCTTGCAAAGACCTGTACCTTCTCCAGGTCTTCTTCAAGCCAGCCAGGTTTTGCCAACTCCAACCCAAGCTGCCTTGATCTTGCATGGATACTGCCTACCTCCCCTAAAAGGTGTGTGAGCCTTATGAGCCTTATGAGAAGAGCATGAGGGAAGCAACTGTAACTTCTTCCTTGCAGAAAAGAAACTGCAGAGGTTTCTTATAAGCTGATGTATGTGAAAATACTGGCATCACAGTGATGGCCTTACTGCTGAGATGGAAAGCAAAATACTGTGAAGGGGTGTGATGGGGAATACTCTAATTAAAATAGTTATAATTTGTAGGTCTACAATAAAGGCATTTTAGTAGTTGAGAGCATCAGCAGGAGTCAGGAGACTGAAGCTCTACCCATGATTTGCTACATAACTTACAAACGTTTACCTTCTCCAACACTCAGTTTGGATACTTAGAAAAGAAAGAATTAAGAGCAGTAGGAGACACAATACATTAATGCTTGTAAAGTTCCTTCAGATATTGGCTCTACAGTAAATTAAAATATAAATTTTAATGGTCTCTTACTTATTGTGAGTGAGCTAGATGGAAGCAAGGCCTCTGGGTAACCTTAAGGTATTGCTTTCATTGCACACTAACAATTTATTAACGTTCTTTCATTTTCATTTCCCAAATCCATTGTAATTCACTCTGAAACATTTCTGAGTGTGCGCAGTCCTTTATCCAAAAAAGGTGTCCTCTCCCCAGCAGGCCCAGAAACGCTGGCCCGCGATTAGAAGGGTAAGTCTTTAACAATTTATAAAACATTTTTCTAGGGTTTTAAAGAGGTTCCTCGGTCCCCTCTGCTCAGAAACTTCTCCCCACTCGAGCACAAGCCTGGCGGGCGCGCGTTTCCGCGCTCAGCCTCTCGGCCGCGCCGGGGCTGCCGGTGGGCGCCCAACTTCGGTAAGCAGCGCTTTTTCGAGGTGGGCTGCAGCACACGGGGGGCAGGCACCAGACCTCCAGATTTATGGCACCGCGCGGTCGAGCTGACGGCGTGGCAGTATTCACACGACAAAAGCCGTATCACAGGAATGTCGAAGTCAGCAGAGAGCCCTGGACAGAAAAACACCCAGCAGCACGATGAGGGAGGAAGTTCAGGGTTAGGCATTAAAAATCCAGTGCCCAGCAACAACATGGCAGCATTCAGCTGGCACACCTCCCCCTCTGCCTCTCTGCTGGGGTCTTTAATCCTTGGCTGTGGGTTAAAAAGCCTGGGTTTTAGTGTGGCTTTAATGCCAGGCATCACCCCACACGCACAGAAGGTAGGTACCCACCCCACCAACACCAGCTCCTCACCACCTTCTCTGTGCCAGCCATACTGACTTCTTGGAGCAGCAGCCCAAAGAGGTTATGATTCATTTAGTATCCACAAGGACATCTATCAAATGGGAAAGGAAATATGGAATGCCTTCAAACCTGTTTTTAAAAAATGCTCGTCTCTCTTGCCTGCAACTCCCATCAATGAATTGTGTTGGGAGAACAAACAAGGATTGGGTTTTTGTTTGTCTCAGTGAAAACTACCATTTCAGAGGTATTTTCCAGAAAAAGCATGGAATTATTAAGAAGAGTAGGAATGAAATTACAATAGTAGATGCAAACAGATAATGGAGTTTTTTTGTAGAGTCGAACTTTAAAAGATTTGGATCACAAGGAA
This sequence comes from Notiomystis cincta, assembly GCA_013398075.1. Lineage (NCBI taxonomy): Eukaryota > Metazoa > Chordata > Aves > Passeriformes > Notiomystidae > Notiomystis > Notiomystis cincta. The sequence continues at coordinate 41,911 of VZRX01017782.1, read as the reverse complement.
ACTCAGCCAACACACGTACAGACACACACAGATGTACACACACATATAACTTTTTACACCAATTACAGGGAGTGGTCTCTTACTTTAGCCCAACATGAAATTCATCCTGGCAATTACAGGCTAGAGGAGTCAGCTTCATGTATCTGTCACTGATTCTTAGTCCCATAGAAGAAAAAAGAGCAGGTATCTCAAGAGCATTTCTCTGCTGGACCTTGTTCAGGAAGAACTGATCAGGAATACACTTGGAGAAGAGATTGTGCTAACCAGAGCAAGGAACCCTGTCTCAAAATTAAATGTAAAGTTAATTCATATTGCACTTTGCCTTGACACCTTCACATTAACCTGTGATGTAGGTGAACTCAAAATCCTCATGGACATAAAGGGTTGCAATGCTCAGTCCACCCTCTGTGTGCCCTCATAGGCCTGAGTGAGGCACATATAATTTTTTCCTGCCTGCCAGGGCAAGCTTTAGATATAAAGGGGCCCAGAGAGGATTTCTTGGGACCAAAGGGCACTTGGTCTCTGTCTTCCTGGGGCAACCTTTACTACCACCCCTTTCCCACAGCAATTTCCACTGCATCATGACAGAAAAGGGAAGCAAGAAACCCCCAAACTAGACACTTCTATATGGCAAAGAGACTTTTTGCTTCTTTGTCTTGATCTGAATTTTCTCTGTGCCATCAAAAGGGACTGAAACCACCAAAATGGACCTTAGCTCCAGTCCTGAATTGCAATAATGCTGTGGCTCAGACCTTGGGTACCTTCGCTTCAGCAGCCTGAGTTTGATTATCACATCCAAGAACTGCATAAGGCTACTGTAATTCAACAAGGAAACACTTCACACAGATACTGTGACTTGATCTTGTTTGCTCTAATCAGGCTTAATGCTGTCCCAGGGCAATCCAGAAAAATTAGGATTTGCACACCAGCACTCAGTTTCAGCAAACCAAATCCAGGACTCAGACAGCAAGCATTACCGTTCTGGGACCTTCTGTTAAACAAAACTAGCCCTGCTGTCAGTCTTGCAAGACACAATCACTTTGTTTCTTGCCTGTCCTCCCCTGACCTGGGATCTCTACAAAGCATGTGGAGAAGCTCACACCTGCCACAGATACCTGCAGCACCCCTGGCCCCCTCACAGCCATACCCAGCATGTCATCCCTGTGAGGTGCCACTAAATGTGCTCATCTGGGGCACCTCAGGGGGCCCAATTAGCTCCAGCAAAGCACGGTGCTAATGGGACTTGCCCTCCTAATTTTGTTTCTTGTAACTTAGTGCATTCAGCTGTCTAAACCTACCCAAAGCCAATTCAGGTGCCCTCAAGGAGTCACTCCTTCCAGGTGCAGCTCCAGAGCTCATCCAGCAAGCAGCTGTTTCACACTGAGAACACCGGGCTGCCACGAGTGCCAGAACAGACCCATGGTAAGGAACAGTCATGGAGCTGCTGCCTGCCATGCCTGTGTCAAAAAGCAGCACCTGTGCCAGGGAGAAGGTCAGGGTGTGCCAGGAAGTACGGTGGGGGAGCAAGGGCTGCTAACATAAGCTGGAGTCACTGTGAGTGATGTCCAGGCACACCCCACGCACCCCACTGCTCCCAGCATTCACTCAGGGTTTCAGCAGAGCTTGAAACTCTGCTGCAGCTCACGAAAAGGCTTCCAAAACCAGGACATCTAGTGAAAGCTCTCTACAGTAATGATAATAGAGATGAGTGTTACAAATAAACAGTTAACTGGCAGAATCTGGCCAAAGCACACCATGGACAACTTATCTCCTATGAAACAAATGGACGGAAGAGGACTTTTGTGAGCTTTACAGATGAAATCTACTGTTTGACCATTTAAAATACTTTTCCCCAACTACCAAAAGTGAATTTGGTCAAAAAATTTGCTTCCTCTAAAGACAGGTCAGTAATTTTGGTTTCTGCCGTATCCTTCAGGATCCTTTTAGGAATTGGAAGGCCAGTGTTCTGCCCTCAATATGTTACTTTGGGATACATTTTGGAGCTGACTCCCAGTGCAGATCTTGAACCTCTCAATCTTTGGGCTTCTCATATTTGGAGTGTGAGTTGGTCTCGTCTAAAGTGAGAAGAAGTCCAGCCATGAAGTTTGATGCAGATCTGGAGTCATGGGTGGATCAGGCCAATCCAGCAGTATGATGAGCTTTTAGAGATAGATTTTTATTTCCTTCATATCACAGGACTGAGAATTTTCAGATCAAAACCCTCCGAAGTATTTTAGGTACCTACCAATGACAATTTCCATACTATTCTTTTGTGAAAAATAAAAGTTTTCTCAGCCTTGAGAAAAGCAAGCTCAGGGGAAATCTCATCACTGAATATGAATACCTGATAGCAGACTGCAAACAGGATTGAGCCAGGCTCTTCTCAGTGCAGTCCAGTGATAGGACCAGGGATATTGACACAAACTGAAACACTTGAGATTTCCTCTGAACTTAAGGAAACACTTCCTTACTGTGGGGTAGCAGAACATGGGAATGGCGAGTTTGTGGTGTCTCCAACCTTAGAGGTATTCAAAAGGCATCTGGACATGCTTCTGGGCAGCTGGCTCTAGGTGGTCCTACAGGAGCAGGTGGGTTGGAGCAGATGACATCTAGAGGTCCCTTCCAACCTCAACCACTCTGATTCTATGAAGAATTATAGCCTGGAAAATAAAATTCACCTGAGGCATGAAATAGAGCAGGATCAGCTGTTCACACAGTGAAAGTGCTCAAAATAAACCCAGGTAAGCCCAAAGCAGCCAAATCACTGCATAGACACAGACATGGGAAAAGCACTGAGGGAAAAGCAGCAGCGCCATGAATGCAAATGAAAACTGAGGGTTGTCGGTACTCAGAGGTCCACCCCCACCACTCTCCCCGGTTCTGCTGGCCCAAAGCGTGCAGATACAGCTCAAAAATCATCTGACCGGCAACTCCGGAGCGCGGCGGCTGCAGGCAGAGAGCGCAGCACTAGAGGGCACCAGGAGGATGTGGCCGCTCATAGCTTCTGGAGCTCGCCAGCCTGCCTCGCTGGGGATCAAGCACTTCTCTTTCCTCCTCTTTTACTTAAAAAAATTAAAGAGACTTAACTCACTCTCGGAAAGAAACATGCACCTCTCTTCTGCACGGCCACGAGGAATCTGCTGTTAAAGAGAAAATTTGGGTGCTAAGACCCTGACAGAGATTTCGCAAGTCCTCACAGCTCTGCAGAGCAGCACAAAATACTCCAGGCATAGACATGAAGGGACTTCAGACTTCTGGGCAGCACGGCTTCCTTCCAAACAGGAAAACTGCCTATGTAGCAAAACTTAAAGTTTATTATATTCAGCACACGATGTGAGGAAAGGCAACCACAGAAACAAAGGAAGATAAAAGATGGAACTCAGTTAGCCAGGCTCTGTTTCCCCCCTCTGCTCCTGGGGGATGCTTCAGCATCCGCAGCAGGTGCTGCTCTGACCCCCTTGGGGTCCAGGGCCCCCACTCTGGGATAGCACTGGCTGTCCCACCATGCCCACACACAGGCAGCAGGATCCTGATCTGATCACCCCAGACAGTCCCATGCCAGCACTCAGCTCTCCACGGGGACCTCCCGAGCTGCCACCTGCCTGAGGCAGCTGCTCACCACTCCAGGGTCATCCCAGGGGTCACCCCAGCCAGCACGAAGCACCCCTGGTTTGTCACTGTCAGCAAGCATACAAGCCCAAGCAAACCACCCTCACCAGGCTGCTGCCACTCCTCTGCAGGCATCACCTGCTCTGTCAAGTCTCATCTTTTTTTTCTCTGTGTACATGCACTCTGGGGGTGTATCAGCACCAGGAAAGCCATCTCCCCCATCCCCACAGGAAGGCAGGAGAGCTGCACTGGCAGCCAGAGCTGTTCCCCACCTCCCTGTCACCTCCAGCCTCCACCTTCAGGGACTAGGGGTGGGTTTATGTGCTTGCTGCTAGGCCTGGGCTGAGCAGAGACTGCCAATTGTACTGCACTGTACTTAATTATGTAGTAGTTTTATGAGGTGGACTGCAGCACACGGGGGACCAACGTGAGACCACCAGATTTATTGCACTTTAACTTTGAGCTGACAGCATAACGGGCTCTAAGAGGTAAGTACTCAGTGCTTTATTCACTGATCTTTTGCCCTCTCCCTACATTTTCGTACAACGTTTTGGAGCCTGTCTGGGATGATGGGAAAGATCTGGAATAGTGAATAAAAGAAGAGAAAGGCAAGCAAACAGACAGACACAGAGACCCAAAATATAGGAGAGGGATGAAAAAGGAGGAGGAAAGGCAACTTCTTGCACAAACCAGGTGCTCCAGGCCCTGAGTTACCATGCTATTTTCTTTGTCATGAAATCACAAACTGGCCTTGTCAGCAAAGGCAATTCCCCTGCAGATGCTTATGACTACAGCCCTGTGGGACTCCTGGCTCAGTACCCATTTCTTAATAGCAACACTTACATTTTAACAAAATAGCAAGAGTAACATCTTCAGGTATTTCAACCGGGAACAGCTCCCTGTCACTGTCCTTCCAATGAAAAATGGCTGAAGAAGTTACTTCAACAGGACGTTTTCACCAACATCCTTTGACAACATGGGCTGGATTTAGCCACATGTGCTCAGGAGGAAAAGAAATACTGCCTGGTTTTGGAACGTGGTTGGCTATATGCACCAGGAGAATGGAAAAACCATCACACTTTTTTTTTTTTTTTATCTGCACTTGTTCAATATTTAAAATATTGCTTTGAATCTATACAGATTTTCAGTTATTGGACCACTTGGATTTTTAAACCTCACTGACTCTCAGCCAGACTGCCTCCGTCTGCATTGAAAGGAGCCATTCTTCTTCTTCTTCTCTTTTTTTTTTCCTTTCCTTCAGTGAAACTGGAGCCTTTCCCTTCCCGTAACTTTCAGCTGGCTGAGCCATTCCTAGATCTCTGCATTTTTCACTTTCCAGCCTGACCCCCAGGACTTGGGGAGACGCGTAAGAGAAGTTATGTGACACATTGGCTGCAGTGAAAAGCTGTGCAGCTGAAGGGAAAATGCTACAGATGTCAAAATAAAATAAAACAAAATTTTACCTCTACAAGGAAAAAGTAGGGTTCTGTGAGGAAAATGTTCTGTGAGGAATGGTATTAGCTACAATCCAATGGAAAAGCACAGAAACAGAGCAAAGTTGTGGTGTGCAAGAAATAAAGTGCATGTACCATTTCTCATTATACTTGCTTTTTCTAGAAGACCACTAGGAACTGTGTTTTACCTGTTTAAAATACAATTATAAAGAAATAATCACGTTATTAGAAAATAATCTAATTGGGTTAAAATTGTAACTTTAAACTAGTTCAAATTAACAGATGTAAATTGTAACAGACGCTTTATAGGGAACAGCACATTTTGCTTGGAAAAGTAAATATATACCATTATTGCAGTGGGGATAAAATTATTAGACTGCTTAGAGGGCTTAAAAACAGTCCCAGAGCATGCTATCAAATATGAGATCACACAAACCATTAAAATTTTCATGAGTCTTAATGTTTGAGAAATTTAATAAAATCCCCAGGATGTCTTATGATTTTTAGTACTGATTCGTTGCAAAAATACTGTCAAAAAATGAGGTCTTAGTTTATATGTTGCTGTGCAGAAGAGGTTCACAAAATTATTTTCTCAACCAAACACAGAGAATATATTTTCTTGAGTCCTATTCAGCCCAAATGTGGAAACTCACTTTTTTTGTTATCCTTTTCAAAGAGCAAATGCTCTTAGGAGCTGTTTCATCTAGAATAAAGATAAACCTCTCCATTGCACCAGCTTAGTAAACAGATAGATATAGTACTGGGGTTCTCTTTAATGAAACAGAGTTTTGAAACACTTCTCCAGTTAAACAGCAATACAACATACTGTAATTTTATTTCTGGAATTACCTGGGGAAGGACCATTACCGACCTTATCTCAAGAGCAAAAAATGAGGTGTTTTTAGGTTACAGAGAACTGTTGGTCAAGTACTGCCAGGACATTTATACTGTAATGTGTTTTGGCCTGGAGTTGCCTCTCACCATATATTTATATCGTTTGTAGCCCAAAAGAACCCTGATTTGTGTGGGGCACCTGGCTGGTATAGGAACATGAACGATGAATAGTAAAAATAAACTAAATTCCATGGCAGGTGATCCTATGTCACTGTAAAGGTTTATGGGAAAGCTTTTAATACTCTGCTACCTCATCTGAGATGATTCCTCCACACCCCAGATCTGCTAATATTGAAATTTAGGAAGGAAAAAGAAGAAAAAAAAATTAAATTATTTACATTAGGTATATAAGAAGTTGGTAAACGAGATAGCCTTCAGTCTTTCCAGGATTCTTATTTTATTCAACTTTGCACAGGTCACAGTGACAGATAGTTTCAAAGAAAAAAAAAATTAAGACAGAGGTGACTGTAACAATTAAACAGAAAAAACAGTTTTAACCGAAGTTCATTAATGAGATCTTACTTATCAGTGTGCAACAGATGAGAAGGAGAATCTTTTAAATGGTGGCAAAAAACCCTTGAAAGCTTCCATTTAGCCCCTTCACGCGTGAGAAAGGCTGCGCTGCACCTTGCTGCTAGACCCTTCAGTCAATGGCAGCATTAACGCGGCCGGAGCGCGGAGCAGCCCTGCTGGATCGGCGCTGCATTCCGGGTACCGTCGCGGCTGGAAGGCTTTGCCTATCCATCAGGGGCTAGGAAATGGGAGATAAGCGGACAGAGGAAAACGCCAAGGCACGATTAGGTAATCTCTTCCCTTTACGAAACGGTTTCTCCTACTGGGAAGATGAATGGGACTCCAAAAAGCACGTGCCCTCTCCTCTCAGTAGCAAAACATTTTTTTTTCCGAAAGCAGGCGTCCCACAGCTCTCAAATTCCTGGGCACAGAGGACGCGCTTCCCGTTGAGAGAATCCCGCCGATAACCATCCCCATCACCCAACAGCTACTTTGTGTCCCTCCTACGCTCGTCTGCTACAGTGACATGTTGTTTCTCATCTTCCACTTGTCCTGTTGCACTCACCGGGGCATTTGTGAACAATTTGGATCTGCATCTCAGTGATATCTTTCAGCACCACCTATGAAAATTAAATGGATGAATCATGCATACAGGCTGTGTCTAAGGCATGGGTGCCTGTGACTCCCCAGTAATTTTACAACCTGTTTTCCAGTTTCAGCCAAGTTTGACAGAGGGGCAAACACCTCCCGAGACACAAAGTTCTCACAAGTTCTGGAAAACAGGCATTCACATAGAAGAAATTGGTGCTGTAACTGCAGGAAAGGCAGCAGGACCAGCTCTGCTCTCACAAGAACAGAGTACACCCTTGAGACACAAGGAAGCCACTTTCACTGGGTCTGCAGCTCATGGAGGTACCTGATTCCATGGCAAAATGTGTCCCTGTGTGAGTGGTGGGAGACATGCCCTGTGTTTTCTTTCCTAGGGGTGCGTGACCAGCAGGGTCAGGCTCACACTTTCCATTCCCAGAGGTACCTTACCTGGTTCAGGGATGGAAAATGTAAAAGTACCTACTCCTGCTAAAGGGAATCAGTGGCTGCCTATTGGTGTGATTTAGAGGAAGCTCGAGGTGAAATTCAATATGTATCCCTTCCTCCTTCTACCTGCATGTAACCTGACTTGTGCTGCTGCCCAGCTTAGCCCACCAGGACTTCAAATTTAGGTTGTTCCTCCCCAAGTCCCACATTCCCTGCACCACAATGAGGTCCCAAAGCTTCATTTTAACACAAAGCCATCTTCAATGGGCTAAGGAATGGAAAATGCTCCTGTTATATCAGTTAAATCCAGACTCATCCACAGAAATTCAGGAGACACCTCTGGTAGGAAGAAAACAGAGTGGCCACCCAATAGATAAAGTTCTCTGAGAGAAGGATACACAGCTCTGTGCAAGCACCACATGGGCCAGAGCATCAATGTGCAAGTCTGTCAGTGACATCCTGTAATTCTACATGCACATGGATACACTCAAGAGTCTTCCACACTGGAAAAGAAACACAAATATATGGATCATCACTCACAAATTCAGCCTTTGAAAGGTCAGATCTTTGCTCAGAGGCTCTTCCTCCCCACTTTCCTCAGGACTATTTTTAATATCCATCACTTTATAGAACCTTACTTCTTATGCCCATGCTCCTGAGGAGCTCCCTCCTGTTTTTCTGCCAGAGAAATGCAAATCTTTGCCAGGACAAGGCATCCATTAGCAAAACTCCTCTGCACATGGAATCAAACTCATCCTTTTATTTTGGACAGTACCTGTTTTTGGGAAGGGGATGGCTATTGTTTCAGCCAGGTCATTTTGTAATGGAGTTGAATTCATTTGGGTCTTCTTTTTTTAAAGAGCTGTGGGTGGAGAAGTGATCAGGCCTGAGCCACAAGATCACACTGCGTGTTCCCTCTGGAAATAGCCAGCTTCACAGCTGTCTAGCTGTCTAGCTAGCAATAGCTAATTGTATGTGCAGAATAAGAGGGTTTTATATACAGGCATGGTATAGAGAAATAGATAATCAGCTACACAACTACACTCCTTTTCTCCAGAACTGCCCAGAGTTTTCTGCCTCCCTGACCATGACTCTGTGATTGCACATAAGACAGGTACACACAACAAAACAGAATTCACGTGCTGTGCAAACCTCAGTGACTATGAGTATCTCCTCTACCATGCACCTATACCACAAGAAGAACAGATCTCTGGGTATTCACCTTCAAACTCACAAATGTGCCATTCCTTACCTAAAGGGGAATCTCTGCTAGTGGTACCAGCTCTGTGGCTAAGCCAGTGACCAGAGACAGATGCAGATCTGACATTCCACCAAGCAGGAGGCAGCAGTGACCTATATACCCTTGTCAATACATTTCACAAGAAACTGCAAGTTGTTTCAGCAAAATATGACTCCTTTGATACTTTCCTGTTTAATTTAATACAGGCTTTTAGTATCCAAAGAACCCCACTGCTTTGAAATGAGGAAACTCGGTCAAAGACTTCGGCAGTCAGCCCACAGCTGGCAAGCACAGTTCAGGGGCCTGAAACACAACTGCTCACTAGGTTTGCACTCACAGACAATGGAGCTTTTAAAATTAAGGCTTGTATACACAGGCAAATTTATCAGCCTGATTACACTGGCGTAATTAGGCCGATAAATTTCCCTGTGTAGACAAGTCCTGAGACTCTCAAACTCATAACTAGGCAGGTCTTTCAGAGAGAGAGAGAGAGAAAGGAGAGAGAGAAAAGAAGGCAAAGTAGCAACTCCTGAAATATCCAAGGAATAATTTTTTTATTGGTCTCTCATTTTCCTTTCTTAAGATTTCTTTTTTCCCTACAAGTGAAGGTGTAATTTCTCAATTAAGATTTGGATGAGAAATCGGTACACTTGTTTTTAGACAAATTAGAAAAAATAACAATCATCACCATCCCTTTTACACAGAGGGGTCTATCTTCAGTGTCAGACAAGCCCACGGGCATTGATAGACCCCTGTCTGGCAGGCCAGTCTCAAAATTCCAGTTTACAGCACAGACTAGAGTGGGTTGCTCATTGTTTAGGACCATGCATCTGACATGAGGCTTGCAGGCACCCCTGTCCTTCCACAAGACTCGTGAGAAGCCCATGCTGTGGTGAACAGCAGCCCAGAGACACACCAGGAGCACCTCCATTGTTAATGTTCTTCCTTTCCATCCCTCCCTCACTAATGTTTTCACACCAGAGTACCCCATAACTCCCTTTTGGAACTGTCAGCTCCACAATGAAATAGATCAAGCCTGAACTGGAAACTGCCCAAGACCTGACCAGGATAAGATCCCTTGGGTGTCTTTGTGGATGGGAAGAGTCTCTCATCCCAGGCAGCTTCCACACGTCTTCTCTCTGCCTCCCTGTCCTGGTGCCCTGAAGCACTACTTCTGTAACAATAAGGATCATGTGAGCAGGAAAAGTCATGGCAGGACCACCACAGTGAGCCTAGCCTCAGGACCCTTCCTAATGGAGAGTACTGCCTGCGCTCTCCTGGCTTCCCACAGGGCGTGGTCCCACCCTCGTACTGCTAAAATAAAGTGACAAGTGCTTCTCGAGCTATGCCCACACAGCTGTTACCAAGCTTCATCTACAAGGGCTGACTTCAGATTCTCATAATCTCCCTCGAAATAATCCCTCAATAGACTTGGAAAACTTAACCTCCAACTTCAGCTACTTCCCCATCCCAACCTTTTATCTCCCACCTGTCTTCAACCTCCATGTCCTTCCATACCCCTCCTCCCCAGAAGCACAGCTCTCTGCCTTGCCAGGGGCAAAGGCTCTCTTGATAACCCAGCATTGTCCTCAGTCTCTCCCTCCCCTCTATGCACTGCTATCAACACAGCACCGAGCAGCTCGAAGGAGAAGAGGAGCCCCCATCACGCTGGGCACTGTACATGCACGAGCTAGAAGGGAGACTTGTCCTCTTGATCTTACAACCAAAACAAATAAGGCCAAAAGAAATGTTCTTCCCCTTTTACAGATGGGAAGCCAGGACCAAAGATATTAAATGTCTAGCCCTAGGAAGCCTGCAGCCGAGGCAGGAACTGACCCCCTGTTTCCTGAGAGCCAGCATTCGGTGTCTAATCGCACATGATCAGTCTTTCCTCTCTACCTCCCTGTAGGCACGAGGAATTTGTGCTCTACATCTCCACATGTTTCTTTTGCTCTGTACTGCACACAGCCATACACACCTAGATGGGACTCCTTAATAAATAATCATATGTGGATTCCTGCACTTCTCTTGTACTTGTCAACCCGTGCCTCCCTTATAGCACAGGAATTAGTCTTTCCTTCCTGTATTCCCAGTGTAATTATCAAACAAACTTTCCTCTGGCATAGACTTCCCACACCAAGGACACTTTAAATCTCACACATAAATCTCTTTAATTTCAGCAGGTTCTCTCCTGGAGAATGGCATTTAATGATGATCTTTTTTTAATCAGGTTCAGTCCCCTGTTTCCCACCCCCATCTGGTGAAAGCGACTTTCCACTTAGAAAGGAAGTCAGTCTTTGATTTCATAAATGATTATAAGAAGATTTAACATCCTCAGGAGCACAACTATTTTGATTAGAATGTATTTGCTCCAATACCTTTTCCAGCTGTCCTGTTTCTTGATACAAACCCCAAGATAGAGAAATCTTTCTGAATTCACCCGCAGACACTCCAGTGTGGAGACAAGCTGCTCACTCTCTCATCATTTGGACTCTGGCTCCATGTAATGCAGCAGAATAAAGCAGGGAACTGTCAGCACACCAGCTGTGTGCTGGTCTCTGCCTCAAGCCCTGGCAGGGGGTTTGCTGAGCATGGATGTGTGCGGGCTTGTTTGCTTTAGCTCGCTGACCTCCGCTGTGTGGCTGCAGCCCTGCAGCTTGCTGAGACTGCCACCACGAAGGGCAGCTCGCCTGGAAAGGCAGGGGAGCAGAGGAGTGTGCATCCACTGTCACTGCTGCAGGCAAGCTGGCATGAGTGTAACTTTTCCAGGCAAGTGTACTTTTGCAGGCACTACCCATTTGTGCACAGTCTGTCCCTCTTCACGTTGTGGCCAGCCGAAGGATAACATCAGATGCTGTTTGCACAGTGCCATAGCGGGTTGGAGTTTTCTGGCTTCAAAGGGAGATTTGAACTGTAAGATAAATTTTTTCTGCAGCTTTGCTTTCAAAGACTTTGTACCATTTTTCCTTTCAAATACTACCCCTCTGAGGATATGTGTATATGTAAAATGAGATGGTAACCTGAGGGCCACAGTCCCAAGTCACCCTCCAGTGTTCTCAAAGGCTGTCAGAAGCTCAAAGGGTTCTCCTTAGAAAACAGTAAATGAGATTCTGGCTCAGAAAGACAAGCTATGCAGAAATTTCCTGCCTAGGTCTCTTCAGGAGTGTTTCTGACTCTGCTACAGGTCCAAAGGGGTGGGACCCAAATGCGAAATCATTTTTTGATCAAAGTCTTCAGTATTCCATCCTGCCTGTCAGCAGCTGTGAAGCTTCATTTCAGCAGCACTAGCTTTGTGAAACAGAGCATGAGCTGTGCAAAGTCAACTTCACTTCTGAGGGCTTCATTTGGAGTCATTTCTTAACAGTCTGCCAGACTAAACCTATTCTCCTAGTACCAAAGACACTCTTTTGAGCTCTTGATAACACAGCTCCAGTTTGCAGGTAGCATACCCACCCAGGAATATGTTGGTTAAGCACAGGTTTTCTATCTTTCTATGCCACATTCAGTACAGTCCTCCTCAGATCTGGCTGGCCTATTTGGATTTGAGGTGGTGTGCCTGGAGACTCAAACCCTTACAAGCCACGTCAGCACCTGTGGCAGTTGTTCCAGGATGCAGAAATAAACTTCCCCATCCTACACAAATGCTTGGATGTTGAGGCCAGAGGGACTTACTGAGATCATTTTGTCTGGCATCTAGAGCAACATGGACTATAAGATTATGCTAAGTAATTCTTTTTTGAAGTTCCATAGCTGTGGTTGAACAACAACCACAACAAACACGCAATCGTGGAAAATCTACCACAATCCCTAGTAAGCTGTTCCAATGGTAAATCACCCTCACTAATGTTAAAAATGTGGACGTGGTTTTCAGTCTGAAGGTGCTTAGCTTTAACTCCTGGCCAACAACATATTGTTGTTACAAGTCTACTGAACTTCAGAACCCTTCCTATTTCATCGCTGATCATACTGAGGTATCTTTAACTTGTGACAAGGGACTGGTTTGAAAGCTAAATTAGTAGAACTCCCCTCTCATCTTTTGCTGTCATGAGGGATTTTTGGGGGGTTTGTTTCTTTTCACTCTGTTGCTTTTGTAACTTTTCCCTGAACCTTCTCAAAGTTTTTAATATCCCCCCTGAAACCAGTTGTGGAGCTTTCTGAAATGTAAGTGGCTCTCTCAACATTCACAGAGCTAAGCTGCCTCCTTAGGCTCTGTTCCAAAAATTTCCAAATGCATTCATGAAGTCCTTCCAGGCTGTATTTTAACCAGCCCTGAAAGCTACAACAGCATTTCCAAATCTTTAAGAACAAAGTCATATTAAGTGACATTAAGATGAAGCAACAAGCCCTTGAGTCCCCACATTAAAAAATTTAGAAAGAAGCAATCTCACAGCGGGAACAGTGAGTGAGCAGAATGATCTGTCAACTTCTCCCATTTCTATGTGTGGGCAAGGGCTTTGTAGCTACTGTCTGCTCATTCATGCTGATGGCTTTCACAGGGGCTTTGCTGTTGTTGTTTTAGATTTTTAGCCCATTTCTTTCTATCTGCCACTTTTAGGGCCTGAGGAGATGCAACATGTTCCAGACCAGCTTGCTTTCTTAATCAAAAAGCAAGCAAGCCTGCATACACGTAGATTGTTCATGCCTAAAACACTGACCTAGCCAAGCAGAGTCAGCAGAAACAGCAGCTACATTTGCAGCTGCAATAGCCTTGGAGTGACACATTAAAGAAAGGCCAGCACTTTTATAAAACCATGCATCCCAATCCTATGCTTTCCTGTGGAAACAGATGATCTTGTCTCAGCTTATTTTGTGGCAGAGCCTAGTGAACCCAACCTTCTGCTTTCAATGTCAGGATTGTGGTCCAGAACCTAAACAGTTTGTCCCCTCTTCCCCCTAAGAAGTATTTCTGTATTACAGCAGCACTCCCACCTAGTACAGTCAATCCCTACGTGCAACTTCACAGCCTGCAATGGTGCAACTAAAACCCCTGCTGTGGCTGCCTCTTAAGCTGAAGAGCTATGCTGGTCTGGCTGCATGGGACATCTTTGCTTAAGGAAGGAAGAGGAGAAGATACCCACCACACCCCAAACCCAGTCTTTCCCCATACACAGTGCCACTGCTCTCTGAGTATTAATAAACCAGGTGTTGAAAGCCAGGCTCAGCCTGAGGCATGCTCAGTGCTACACTTGCTGCTTGACCCACCTCCCCATCCTAGAGATTAATTAGGCCTGGCCCCTCCCTGCTAAATTGCCTCTCAGGCACATTGCTCAGTCTTCCTCCTCTTGCCTCTGGCATATTCACTCACTAACTTTTTATTTCAATATTCATGTTTTCCACTTTGTAAGGCCCTCCACTTATTTTCAGTAGGCTGCCCCAAGGACTCTGTTCCAGCAATAGGACGTAGGGGAGGAAAAATGTCTGGAACGAGGGAGGATGAACACAGCTGGGTTGGGATGGGGAGCTGGAGCTTCCAATCTCCTCTCTCTTTGCTCTCCAAGTCTTCCTCATTATGCTGTCCTGGGTGAAATGCACTAGCTGGGCTGAGAGACAGCACCACTTCTCATCTCCTGAAGATGCCCTCTTACCCGGGGTGCTCATTTGAGACATGCAAGTTCAGAGGTTCTCCAGCAGCGGTAGTGCCTGCAGCCAGCTGTCCCCTAACCTCGGCTGGAGCTTACATCTAGGGGCATTTGGCTGTGATATTTGGCTGCAGAAAAGGTGTCTAGGCTCTTAATCCTGCCTGGAGAAAGAGGATGGTCTGAGGAATAAACCTTCCTCACATTTTACCAGCTAGCTGGCACAGTGCTGTGTAAGTGCTGCCATTCCTTGCCTTAAATGCCTTATTCTTTCTGCATATCACCTGTGAAGTTCAGACACCTCACCCAGACCTGAGGATCACACTTTCAGCTTGGCACACCCTTGGCTAAGTTTAAATTTTAGCTCCTGTCTCCATCCCTGTTCATTTCTGCTGTCTGGAAAGACTGGAAGATGTTTGGGCCAATGCCTGCCTTTTGCTACACGTGTACAGCAATAAGCTCAGCTGAACCCTAATTGAGATCTCTGGACGCTGTTGTAATACAAAAAATAAATATTAATTAGTGGGATCAGCAGATTCAACACCAGACATATTGCAAGTCACGCCCCCACTATATTTGTACATGCTGATATGTGAATGTGCCTGCAATGGTTAATACCCCCACATATTTGTCTGTGCACTGTGTTTTTCATGTAACATCCATTCCTTTCATAATCATGTGTCACTTAATATCCTGACTAAGACAGAACATTCTGTAACACAGTAGCACATGTTTAGACAGAATAGTGAAATTATCTTTGAAATGTAGCGCAGATGGAAAGATCAGGTGATGAGTCTCCTTTACATTTCTCTAACTTTCTGCTGTGGCTACTGTGTTTTAATATTCTAAGCCATCAACGAGTTCATTCTTCATGCCTGTGATGAACTAAGTTATGCTCACTGCTATCTGATTCTTGTGTGCGAGTTGCACATTCCAAAGAAAATCCATAATGGAAAACATAATTGCAGTAACAAGCACCCTACAGGGGTGCAAAATTCCTCCAGAGGATCATCAGGGGTTAATTGGGCTCTTCTCTGCACAGTTCCACAGAGCCATTCCTATTCATATCGACTGAGCACTGGAGGGAAAGCAATAAAATTACCAGCTAAAGCCCAGGTTCCTGCCTGTTCAGTGTGCCATGCTAACTCGTGAGACAGAGCTCTGATTGTATGGCTGAGCCAAACAGGACGGCTGTTTTTAACACCCTTCTAACTTATGGTAACCATTAACTACAACCTGACTTCCCATTACAACATACCACTGTGAACACCTATTAGCAGCTAATTGAATCATCTAAAAATGGTCATAATTCAAACCTGTGCTTGTGTTTTCGTAATGGTTCTCACAGCTTTTGCTGTAGTACAGGAGAATATGCAAATCAAGGCTCTGTTTTAAAGCTCATGCTAAGATGGAAGTTTAAATGGAAATCTAATGGAGTGACAAAGCGGAATAAAGCCATATTGTATTTTTGATGTTACCCATGAGACATGATAGGAGAAACTAATAACAAGGCTCCCTATCTCTAAACGTTTTCCAGCTGTGAGCCACTAAAGAGCCAAAAGACCTCTCTGAGTCAACACCAACAAATGCATACACTCACATCATAATTTTCTGCAATTTCTATTCACAATTTCAAGCTGTACAGCATTTTTCATTCTCCCTTTCATTTAAAGAAATATAAGTATTTCCGCTCAGAGGCATCATGGGTTGTTTTTCAACCCACTATGTCCCGAAGCCTTCAACTTTGTTGTAGTTCTTTAAACATGATTGTGTTTTTATTGCATTATGAAAGGCAACAAAGTGCTTGTTTGCACAGTGCAAACAAGCACAGTGTTATTGACAGGTTTGTGCATATTTGCTGCCAGGGATTTTTAATTTGAATTATAGTCTTATTTTATAAAGAGTTTACATTAAACCTATGAAGAAGTTGTTAGACGCTATTTTGTGTAGAAATACGGCTACTTCAGATTAGCATAAATTATCCTAAACAGTCAAATCACTTTAAACCATTTACTTAAACTGAAAGCAGAATGTATTTCACCAATTGTAAGAGAACTGTAGAGAGCAGATAAAAAAGAGAATACACATCAGATGGAGGTTACTCTGTCTCCAGAGAAAAGACCTGCTCCCTTCTGCTGAGTTATGGAATCATGGTGCTTTCAGGCCCTTGCAATGCAAAGCAAGGTGCAATCACTCAAAGCTCACTTAAGGTGTCATTGAGGTTTGCATCAGTTAAATAAATCCAAGCTCAGTGGGAGGGCGGCGGAGGAGGAAGGGGTTTAGGTGAAACTGGGGCAGCTCCCTCCTACAATGAAGCACCCAACCGCCATCAAGTCTGTCTAATGTAGATATGTATTTGCATAAAGAAGAGTGAATGTCCTCCATAAATGTGTGAAACACTACACATGTCCCACCACGCCCTTTTTACACTTTATCCACTGGTCAGCCCAGGAAAGGGCTGCTCAGATCTGCAGGCTTGGCTTCATTGTGGGACACACCTGGCGTGAGGTGTGACCCACAAGCTGCATTCACTCTGCCAGCACACACATCATGTTCTTTTCATGTTTATTAGATGGGGCAGATGCTTATGTCTTGCATCAGCATCTGATGCACGCTGTAGCCTTCTTGGAATAGCCATCAATTTTCAACCAAAGAAGTTTTAAATCACCTGCCATTTGTCAGACTGTTTCCCAGCACTTAGCACAAAACATTTTGATGGATAGGGAATGGTGGATTGTCTCTCCAGTGAATGTACAAGAATTATGTGTTTTACATGGGAGATGGGAATTCTTTCCTGCAGACACACATGTGCAGCCCTGCTGGCTTTCTTGGAAGCTGCATACATACTTCTGAGCAAACAACCACCGCATTACTTCTCGCATGCTCAGAGATTGTGCTAGGTTACTCCAGCAAGTTTAGTAGTGTGCCAAAAATAAGCAACTGAACCCTTATTTGGGCAATTCAAAGAACACTATTTTGAATGTCCAGCCCCCAGACCTTTGTTTCAATCCTCACTTCAAACATTATGAAATCTGCATTTGTTAAAAACCACCAGAGTTTTCTGGATCAAGTAGCACAGGGAAGGCAGTGGCAGGGACAGGAGGCAGGGACATCTACAGCAATTGCCCTCTGGGTGCCAGATGGGCTCACAACATGTGTGTGTTTCTCCCCAGCTTTTGGAAGCCCCTATTGCCCTTGTTACCACCAGATCGCTAAGAATTTCTTCTGCTGATCGAGCTGTGGGGACTTCATTTGCTTTTAAAGCAGAAGGCCTCGTGCAGTTGCCCTTCTTGTGCCAGCAGAGTCAATAACCAAGGCACCAGTGCTGCCCAGTGAAGTCATGACAGAGTTGGCAGCACGGAGCTGTGGAGGGGCACAGCTGCACTTTGAAGCATGTTTCAAGAAGCAACCTGTTTGCCATATAGAAAGGCTCCTGCCATTGTGAAAAATGTCCTCATCCCATCTCCTGAACTGTAATGAGCTACCAGGCTTTGCAATTTTCATTCTAGCTGACATGGTGAAGAGAACAAGAGAATCAAGGGCAGAAGCAGACTGTGTGCCAGCCATTCTTTCATTTGGTCACCACTCCACGGAAGAAAGGAATTTTTTTTTTAAATTCTCAGTTCTGACCTATTAAGCTCTAGGGTCATGACCCCCATTTGGGAAAATCTACACTTTCTCCTCTTCCTCCTCCCTCTCTCTCTCTCTCTCTCTCTCTCACACACACACACATCTCCACGTC
>VZRX01017782.1:0-23744 GCA_013398075.1 Notiomystis cincta | reverse complement strand
CACACACACACACATGCAAGTCACGAAAACATTATCATAATGTCTGCTGACAAAAGAATGCCTGAAGATATGTGTCAAATGCAAGCATCCAAATAATAGAGCCAACAAAACATTAATTTCAATTTCAAACATAGGTTAATATTTTTTAAAAGCCCCCAAAAGCTGTACATTTTTAGTAGACAGGCAATTCAGCATTATGTAAATCGACTGAAAATTACTGAAAATGAAATAAAATGACAGCACCCAAGAGTAACCATTAAATCAGGATTCTTTCCTTTCCAAGACTTCATTCATTTTTCTGCCCCTTGATTTAATACTTGTATTTTTCTTCTCTCTTTTAGATACTATCTTTGGCTATTTCTTTACCTCTCCTTTCCATATTTCCTTGACTTTCCTCTCATTTTCTGTGGAGCCTAACTCTGGGTTCCCCATGGAGTTCATTCACAGTCAAATGTTTCTTAGTCAGCAAAACCTTCCACATCATCACGTTTTTCAGTGCAGTTTCTCCAGCTTTCATTATACCCTTGGGCTAAGGACCATGTGAGCCCCCAGTCTGGGGAAAGGAAGTTCACTCTTCCTGCCGTCCATGACAGCTGCCTTCAAGCATCCCAGCTGGCTTTCTTGAACCCAGAATGGGAAAACTCCAGTTTAGGTTCAGTCCATGAACACATTTCTTTCTCCTCTCAGGCATGCCATGCTGTTCAAAATTTCTGTCCTGAGTCCATTACTAGGAAGGCCCTGGTTATCATTTGCAGAGAGGTTCTTTTCATTGGGAGACAGCAACAAATAGAAATGTACTCAGCTCAGCCCTAGTACACCCAGATACACCATAAATCTGATGCAGAGATCCTACTCACACCCTCCCCTTCATGTAGCTGCCCCTCCTACTTTGGAAAGGAAGAAAATGTTAGATGGCATCCCTGAAGAGTGATTCAAATTCCTGAGCTGCACTTGAGGAAAAATGTCCCTGCTTATCATGTTAGTGAAATCCCCTGGCTCCATGAAAATTCTCAATTTACCACTATTCGTTCCATAATATTTACTGGTGATCACTTTCAGGTCCTGCTGCTTTCCATCACTAGTGATGGTAGAAAAGCAGTATTTTTCTAGCGCACTATTATCTGACTTCAGCGTGCTGTCGTCTATCTTCTTTTGGAACTCCTTTTTCATGTAATGCAATTCATGTTGTTTATCGCCCCCACAACTCAAGAAACACGGTGTTTGCTAGCCCAGAAAATATCCACTGGCCCTTGAAAAGCCATGGCCACGCAGCATCACACATGCTAGGAATGTATTCATGCCAGCCCCAGCGGGGGCTTGTGTGCAGGTGCAAGTTAAATGCTTGTTTTGGTCCTTTTCACCATAAAGCACTAAATCTCCGGATCCCTTAACACTCCCACCCAGCCTCACAGCAGGCATGTCTGAGGAGACATTACTGTAAGCATCTTGCAGTGCTGCTGCCGTACTTAGTTAAGCGTTCCCCTTTTGGGCCTCACTTTTGCTACTACGCACAATAACGCTCAAGGCTATGCAGCTGCACTCCAGTTCATGCAGGATCAGGTTCCCCTGCCCTCTTTCTCCTGGCTTAGCAGTCCTTTTTTTTCCTTTTTCCTTTCCTACCCCACACTCATACATGAACATTTCAGAGCACAGAGCACCATTAAGCTCGAGGAGAACACGCACGAGCATTTCATAGCTCTCCGCACGGCCCTTTCGCCAGCCCTTCCTTCCAAAGAGGCTGCTCCAAAGTTCACTGGAGCCAGCGAAAGTCTTCCCGTTGGCCTTGGATCAGGCCCAAAGCGAGGGACACAATTAGATGGGAATGGAGGCACTAACGAAAGGCAGCTTGCCTGCCAGCAGGCAAAACGCAGGGAGACCTACACGGAGAAAGGAGTGTTTGAGGGTCAAACTTGAGAGAGGAGCCTCTGTGCGGCCGCTGCTCTGCCAAGCAATCTGTGCGCTCCGTGACTTCCATGCGAGCGGCCTGTTGAGGCACTCAGCACTGCCTTTGAACCGCGAGGTGAAGACAGAGCGTGGGCACCCCCTCACTTTTTTTAATCCGCCAGATTTATTTGTTTAATGTATTTTTGATGTCTTGTTTATTCTTTTTATAAATCTTATTATTAAAAAGCAGGATTTTTAAAATGGCAGTGGAAAATATGTCAACTGATGATGTTTGGGAGAGTCAAAACCAAACCCAAATAAAAGCCTGTATTCAAATTTTGTGAATGGGCAAATGGGTATTGTTCTTCTCACTCCCTTTTTTCTTCTGGATGCACCAGTCAGCCCAGGAAGAAATATCTCAGAGCAATTCTTTCCATCTTTTTACCAACAAACAGAGAAATACAAGTCTTCACAGTCCAGTTCCCACTGCCTGTTACTCAATAACTTGCAAACACACACTGTGTTAGCACCACCCAAGTCAAAACAGTCCTCATTCAATGCAGATTGTCCATGGTTCTCTATTTTTCATAATGCTCTTTCTTGAAAATAGCTTCATTTGAATGATTTAGCTACCCTGTGTAGATCTCAGTGCTTTCTACTCACATTGACATGCAGCAAATACAAATGAACTATCTCATCCAAAAGAAAATCCAACAGATCCTTTTATCAGAGTTGTAAGATGATGTGTTTGGATGAATTGTCTAGCAGGGTCCTGCCAGAGCTCCAGTTTGTTTAACATTTTCAGCTGTTATCTGGAAGCAGAAGTAGAAAAAAATCATTAGTTATATTAGCACTTGACACCCAGACTGGGGGAGACGAAAGAAAACAAGAAATTTATAGGGAAAATGGAAATCAATTGAGAAGGAGTTGAGAATTAGATAAGCATTATCCAAATTATACAAATTTATAATCACATATGTCAACAAGACTGGCTACTTATCACGTCGGGATAATCTAATGCTACCTTGGAAGATACTTTGCATGGAATGACAAGATACTTTGCATGGAACCCTGTACCCAGAAAATGGGTTGTCCATTCTTTACACAGTATTTCAAATGCTGTAGAAATTCATAGAGATGTGGAGATCACAGCAGTGAACAGGAAAGAACACAAATGATGGAAAGACTTAAAGCACTATTGCATGTGCATTTTGCCCCTCCAGGCTAATGAGAAGAATTGAGTTCTACTTAATGACCAGGAATCTTCTGCAATACTCTATGCTGGTTCATTGTGTACATAAATTAAGATTTTCTGAACTGTACATAAAGTACAGTTCACTGCAACCCAGATTTATTTCCATGTGCAAAAGAAGAGGATGTATCTAGACAAAGGCAGCTGTTGTGCATGAGGTAGCTCAGGAGCATCACTCTATGGTGGAGTCCATGTGTGTTACAGACCAGGCTGTGCATGTGCCAGAGGCAGAACTGAGCCTCCCTGCTGGAAAAGCTCTCCTCAGCACTGTGAGCTCTTGCACTGTGAGCCATTGCAAAGTCCCAGAGACCTGCAGATGTTGGGAAAGAGGCAGTGAGCTCTGTGAGCGATGCCGAGCTAGAGAGAATCCAGCATATCACAGCTGGTGTGCATGGGCAATGGATTCTGTCCCATATCCAGCTTGAAGGCCCATCCAGACAGACATCAAATCAATATCTGAGCCATAAATTGCCTATGAAATTCCCTCCTTCTGGCTGCAGCCTACTATTTGTCTCTGGCTCATCATCACCAGCTCATAGGCCCCTGTCTTCCCTGTCCTCCATTTCCAGTGCCAATGCTTCAATGGCTCCTGGCCCATGGTCATTCCCTTGGTCTCTTGTTTTACCCTCACAGGCTCCCTGCCTCTATCACAATCCCTGGGCCCATCCTGATCTTTCCTCTTCTGAGCTCTGAGTCTGCAGGACAAAAGTTCCCTCAGGTCTCTGCTGTGTTGCTGCTCTGGTTCTTGACAATCCCTGCTGAGATGCTTTCTTTCTCTTGCAAAGGGCAGCACCTGGCACCTCGCTGGCAACTCGGATGCAGCACTATTTTTCTTTCAATAGAGTTTCCCACCTCTTTGTTTCCTCTCAAACTCACAGAAATTTCACCTCTGGTATTTTCATTGTGCGCTCTATTTTATTTCTGGGTTTGTTTTTTATTTTGTTTTATTTTATTTCCTGGAGTATTTTAACGAATTCTTACGAGTTTTCTCTTCTTCAGCCATTGGCATAGCACAGCACTGCCCTGACAATGTGTCCACAGCCATTTCCTGTTCCAAGTACTGCTGTATCTCATATTATATCGCTATGCAGAGCTCTTGCCAGGAAAAAGGGGTCTCAAATTGATTTTTCACAGAAAAACACGGATATATTTATTTGGTTTGCTACTACAAATTGTGATTTTTCCCTTCTCATCATTCAGCAAATCACTTAGGATTTGTACTCATTTGCAAGGATCTTAAGTTGGCAAGGGCCAACTGAACACGCTGGGCCTTTGAGCACCCCTTCCCTTGCCCTGTTATTGTGCTCCCAAGACACACCTCAGCAGAATTTGCCCCCCTTGTCTCATTTCTTCCTCCTCCAAGGTAGGAAAGCATGAATGTCCAGGAGCTTTACTGAAGTATCTGCACAGGCCATCAAATAGCTAACCTGCTCCATGCTGAATTCCAGTATGGCCCATATAGATCCCATGCTGGGTTACAGTTGAGCTGTGTCCATAACAGTGAACTAGACCCATTATGGCATTGGGACCAAACCTCCAGGCCAGCTGGAAGGAGGCCAGAGAACAGTGTGCTAGTGAATGAGCCTCCTAAATAAGGTGGCAGCCAGCACACCATCTACTGAGTATGGTGCCTGGCACACTCTCATTGCCAGACCAGACCCCAACAGTTGTTCAGACAGAGTATCAGTTGTAATGGGCCATGCTCATGCCAGAGAATGTGCTAGCAGGGTACTAGCACGGACTGTCATCTCCCAGGGCTGCCAGAGAATGTGCTAGCAGGGTACTAGCACGGACTGTCATCTCCCAGGGCTGCCAGAGAAGGCTGCCAGGCCTGCTTGGATTCACTAGCACAGGCTGAGTCTCAGCATCTGACTTTTCTGCCTCTGAATAATGATACAACAGCATCCTAGCATGTGGCAACCACAGAACTAGAAAAGGTTTGGGTTGCATCCTCTCCCTGGGAAGGTGGGAAGGTATATACTGAGTATTTCCTTCCTATTTGATCTCCCCAAGGTGAGATAAAATCCATCAGCACATTTGCCTTCGTCCAGTCTGCTTGGGATAGGTATGAAAATACACTTGATTACTTTCTTCAGTAAAATTTCTTTGGTTTACTTTTGAAGGTTTGCTCAGATTCTTCAAAACTGCTTCACCCATGGCTCTTTCTCAGTGTAAATATGTTTTTACTAACATATTTTGGCAAATGACACTCAGAATTTGCTTTCCTAACCCCCCTGGAGTGTAGGAACAGCTGAATGCAGCTTTGAATATATATATGTTAGGGACAGAAAGCTTTCCTCTCAGGCCTGCAGAGTTACACACAGAACAAAATGTATGGCAGATAGAAATATCTCACTTTGTTGTAATTCATGAGTGATTCTCTCAAAAGCAGAGTTGTCTACCTGCATAAGACTAGTATCACAAGAGGAGCAGTAGATCCATAACTGAGTGTGACTTTATAGCCACCCTGGCCAAATATCTTCTTTCAGCCCCAGCTGTGCCATCCACAAAGGGTGCAATCTCCAGTTCCCCTACCTACATGTCACTGCTACCAGCCACAGGTCTTTTAGTTCAAGAGAGTCCTCAGGCATCCTTAGCACATTGCACCCAGTAGCTCAAATGATTTAAATAGCAGGGCTCTTCTAAACCAGCTCATTTGACTGGAATGGTTCAAGAAGCTTTTACTTCAGCAAATCCAGAGGGATGTTCAGAAGGTAAATAGCAATCTGCAGTTGAAAATTGCAATATCTTCCACAGATGTGGTTCTTTGCTCAGCATCCTAGTTATTAACACGGTATGTCCCCAGCTGGAGGACAGTATTCCTGGGGCACCACCTCTTGCACCTTCCCACCACACACAGGTGGAGGTTGCAAGGAGAGTAAGTGCAAGGCAGGCAGCTATGCCTGAACTCTGTTGCTCTCACACATCTCCTTTGACACTTTTTAGAGCGTCATCTGGCTTTTCAGAGAGGCTGCTAACCTTACCTCCCACTACCGAGCCTCCTCATGCCACTGCAGCTCCTCCCAAAGGAGCTGAGGCTGTGAAGGACGTGGGAAGGACAAGAGCAGGCCCCAGAAAAGCACAGCTCATCCTTTCCCTTCCTCCCTGTTCCTGCCCAGGACTGGTAGCGCTTGGCAGCACAAATAACGCAGTCCTGACCTGCTCTTTCTCGCAGCTGGAGCAGTGGCTCAGGCAGTGGCAGTGGCTGAAGAAAAGGCTTTAAGGCAGAGGAGAGAGCAGGAGAATGCACCCAGGATCTGCCACTTTCCCCTTCCAACTCAGGCTGTCCTCAGGTTACTCACAGCAGTCCTGGCATCTGCTCAGCCTAACAGGGAAAGGGAGGCACACAGAGGTGATGGCAATGGGGGCAAGGGACGTAACCTCTTTTAAGTGACCCAAAGAAAGGGGAAAGGGGAAGATGAGCAAGCCTGAGACCTCAAAGCAGCACCTTACACATCTGTCTTCTTCCACATTTATTTCTAAACATTGTCCTTGAGCTGAGCTCACCCCTCAGAGAGGGAAGTGGCTGAGATAGGTGTGAAGTGCCCACATTACAGCTGAGGCTCTACCACTTCTTTCCCCCTGCACTCACTGCTTTGCCACTTATTGTTATTGCACCATTTACAGTTCAGGGTATCTCCATCACTCTCCTAACTTAAAAGCTCAGGAAAACAGTTTCTATGCTGCCAGCACCCTATTTGCTTGCCTTTATCCACCACTATTTCCAACACAACTGGCATAAATGAATAAAGAGAAATGTCACAATACTCCTAGTCACTGATATCCTGCTTTCCTGCTGAAGATCACTGTACATCCTTAGGTCATGGAAGACATTTTGGTATCTGAAACAGAGTCATATTCATCTGTATTTCAGACTAACATGACATCAGTGAAATCACAGCCCAGACTGCAAGGTTTGGGTTTGTCTGCTTGTTGCTGGCAACAGGATCAGTGAGTAGTTACCTAACCAAGGGCCGAGCGCTGCAGTGCTGACTCAGGCACAGAATGGGGTTTTCAAAGTGCCTGGGGAACTTGTGTTCCAAATGAAAATAGCACTTGTACCCACAGCCTCACAGCCTCACTCAGAGCTGTCTTTGGCTTCAACAGCACATAGGGACAGAAAGACCCTGAGTTCTCTGACTCACATGGCCTGGCCTGTCTCATAGACACTTTAATGAAGGAAAAAGTCACACAGAGCCCTAACATGCAACCAAAACCAGACAATGCTTTATAACCACAGAGTAGTCACCCTGACTCCTGAGCAGCTCTCAAAGGTAACTATATTTTGTCTTAACAGAGGTCTCAAGAGATAGGGGACATATTATCAAAAGGTGGGCTCCTGGAGCACAGACAAACACCTAATGCTTCAGGCTGTCAGATCCCAAACCACCTAGGGTTTTATGTGTCAAAAGGAGAAAATAAAAAGGAGGGGTCAGCAGGTACAAGTGAGCATAACTCCATTAAATTATCACTAGATACTCTATCTGTAGACTTGATCCAGTTGGAAAATGACCTACAAGTTGGCTATGAAGTTTAAAAAATCTTAATCCATCAGTTTTAATAAATGAAGCTGAAAATGCTTTCCTCCTTTTCTTTGTGTTTTTTTTTTTTTTAACTTGAAATGGATGTATACTTGGAATTACCATTGAAACTATGAATTCAAAGATGACAAGAGTAAAAGAGTAAAAGCCAAAGAGGTTGAGCCATGAAATCAAGTCCTATAGGACTACTGAAAAGAGCAGAAGTAGAGGGTTGGCTGGTACCTTCAATCCTTTGAAGCCACAGACTTCCACCTTCTGAGGCAGTTCTTGTTCAAGCCCCTCATCAACTGTTTGGAGGCTTGCTGCCAAGATCACAACAAGTTCCTGGGCCTAACTGCAACTCAAAGGTAACATTGAAAAACCAAATAAAAGGTAGAGGAAACCTTCTTTGCCCTTTGAAATGCAGAGAAGCCAGAGAAAGGGAATCAGAAACAGCTTTTTTTCGCCACCAAAAAAGAAGTCTGAGACCTCCACTCGTGTGACAGCTGAAGACTCTAAGAGATGTAAAATAGCTTGTGGCAACAGCCTGCAATGTCTTGCAATATCGTGTCCTCATTTTGCCCGGCCAGATGATGAAACCGCATTGCATTAACTCGGCGGCGCACTGTGGGCATTGTGCTACAGCTCCACAGGCTGTCATTACGTGGGGTGCTGCCTGCTGCCTCTGCTGCCTACATCTTCAGGGCTCAGTACAGGGCACAGCCAAACTTTCAGCTGGTGTAAAATGGCAGAGCCCCACCAGCTTCCCTGAGACTTCATTGATTTACAGCAGCTGAAACGATGGCCCCTGCTATGCTTGAAGTCTGAGACAGGCTTTCATTGGACACAAAAGAATACGCTTTGGGACACTTTGAAACCTGTGCTGTGCTCAAGCAAGGAGCTAAACGATTCCCAAAATTTTCTGTGAGACATGTACAAGCACACATTGCGCACCGAGCACGAGCAGGCTGCACCAGACACACAGACACAGAATCCGCTCCCTGGGATGTGCCAGGGTGAAGAAGAGTTTTCTAAGGCACTTCATTTTTACTGGAAACTCTGCGCCAGTCCTCCCACATACAACGCACTGTGCACTCCTCGTAACCAGCATTGTCTGAACTTGTGGTATTTTAATAAACCTTCCTGCCAAGCCAGAGACTCTCTAAGACACATCACCTTTGTCCAGAGGAGGATCCCAGCTGCAGTGAAGTCCAGAGAGTGCGAGCTCTGCTACAAACCAACACATAGGTATGTCAAACGAGTTCTGTTAAAAATAACTGCTCTCCGTACTGCCTGGAGTGGAAGGGGGCACAGGCTGCTTAGAGAGTGCACACGAGAGTGACAGATTGCAACAAAAAATCTTTTCACTGTACACAGAGGAAAATGAGGCAGTACAAACAAATGCCTCTTTTTTTATTTCGTAGGGACAGGTTGGCAAAAGCAGATTATTGGGATTGGGCTGCACAGAAGAGAAGAATTTTCTTTTTTTTCTGGAATCACAATTCATCTTCATTACTCAGTCACTCAAGCTTCCTTGGAAACAGAGTGCCACTGAGTTATGGCAGTCATAGATGAATTCAGCAGAAAAATATACATATAATAACGAAAGAAAGTAAAACTGGTCTTCTTGTGCAGCCCTACCAAGAGACAGCCAGACAAAAGCATGAAAAAATTGACTGTCTGGCCAAGAATGAAATTGCTGGCAAGTCTGGTTTCAACCCTGCTATTAGCTTTCTTGCAGCTGCTTCAACTACCAAGCAGTACTGAGATAAGTGCATTGTCTGAAATCCTTTTTCTTTCTAATTGGGGGTAGTATATTTATTTGCATATAACCTATTTCTGATTAAAACCTCATCTGAAAGAACTTGGGAGCTAACAGTTGGCCACCTTAAACCAAACAAAATAAAAATAAAACAAAATCCACAGGCTTTGATTCCCACCGAGGCACTCAGAAGCGTTCCTGCCTTTCAGGATGAGCGTCGTGCTTCCCCTGTGGGCAGAGCCCTCTCCAGCTGCATCGCACATGGGGCCCTTCTGCAGTGCCAAGGGGGCAGGACACAGGAGGCTGCGCAGGGAGGTGGCTGGGAGGGGGCAGTGTGCTCCTGCAATCTCCTTCCCTTCTTCAGCACGTGGACGGGCAGAAAAGAGCGGCAGGGGTGGATCTGCACCCCCGTGCTCCTGTCCTGGCGCTGCAGCCACCTCCACGACACAAGGAGCTCTGAGCATCAACGCTGTGTGTTCCTGGGGGAGAGGGGGGACTGGGGTGAAGGCAGGCTTGCATCTTGCCCCAGTCCCAGGAAGATCATGACTGAGTGCTGATGGATCAGGTCAAGGGAGGTCATGCTCAGGGTCTGGACCTCAGGAATATATTTCGGACCTGATCTAATGATAAGGTGTGACATTTTGCCAGCCTTCAGGCTCACTCAGCTCACAGGCAGGCCATTAAGGTTCCCTCTCCTCGGAGGTGTAAAGCACTTCTGTTGCAAGCCCAGTAAAAGAAGGTACTGTCTCAGGGTGGAACAGAAAAGGTTACGGAAGATTTGCCAAGAAAGTGCCTGTGCTCTTCTCGTTCCAAAACACGGCAGGGCTTAAAAAAAACTTGAAAAGTTTCGAAAGGCATCCAGCGATTGTTTTTTAGGAAACAAAAGAAGCACTTATGGGTTAGGTTTTCCAAGTTAACTGCATTAGTAGATACACTAAACAGACAGCTTGATCTGGATGAGTCACACAGCAGAAGAGGAACAATGACCTGTGTGTTCCTCCAGTAAAAATCGTTCATTTTTTTTCTCTGTCAATAAAGACTTTTTTAAAACATAATTGCATTTGGGCAGTCAATCGGGAGGGTGTGACTATCAGAAGATCACCCCCTCCTCCAGGGAGTCAAGTATTTGGCAGAGTGTCAGAATTTCAGGACACCCTAAGGCAGGCCACAACACCTTAAAATAATTTCAACACACCTCATACCATGCCTGGATGTTGAATCAGCCCCGAGATGTCAATCACATTCTGCCATTCATGGCAGTATCACCTCAGTTGCTCTGAACCTCACTTCTGAACTCACAGCTTCCCTTCACAGGAATCAGAGGAGGTGTGGGTATGTGTATGTGTGTGTGTGCTTGTGTGTGCCTGTGTGTGTGTGTAATTCCCCAGTCTTCACAATAACAATTCCACCCTTTCAGCCTCCTTGTTGGGAAACAGCACTTGTAGAACAGCAAGCTCCTCTTTCACAACAGCTGCTGAAAGGAGGCAGCACAGCTTGGCAGTGGCAGTAGGAGACAGCAAACCTGAGCCTTCCCCTTAGAAGTTTATGGGGCTTTTGGTACCGACAGGCCTGTCACTGTGATTTAACCCAACCCAGTAATCCTCAGCAAGACCCCTTTAACTTGTTCATGAGATGAGCAGGTCTCTGCTCCCTGAGAGCTTGGCTGGAGACACTGGGTCTGGTTTTCAGAGGGTCTAAGGTTCCTCTGGTATTACATTGTACTCTGCTGTGGTTGTTGCTGAGGTGGTTTTTTATCTGCACTGGAACACTATCCCACAGGCCAGGATTCTGCCATGCTGGATCCATAGGTGCTCTAAATCCTTACTGACTTCAGTTCAGTGCTCAGCTTCCCTCGAGAAGAGCACCCAAAAACAACGGTGCAAAAGAGATATTATTTGTGTAGGAAGTTTCTGCCATACTCCCTTGTATCTTGTTTTCTCCAGCTGTAAACTAAGGGTGAATACAGACATGTAAAGTGCTGTGGGATGTACAGGTGGCTGCCAAGCACTTTGTAAGCATAGCACAGTATGCACTGCCTTGCTGTTCAGTTTAGGAACACATGATTTTCCCTGCTTCACTTTGCTGTCACACCGTCCCTGAACTTGTGATCTAACAAATCACATCAATTCCCACGGAACTATGTCCAAAGAATGACCTGCACATACAAATAAAACACGGATTATTGTGTTATTCTTTCTGGAATGTAAATAATCCCCTGCTTCATATTAGGACAAGATTCTCTTCAAGCTTTTGTTGCGGACTTGGAAGCCCCGAGGTTGGAGAAATTGCCTTAATTTGTGCAGACCACTAGGTGGAAGTGCTGCTCCATCTCAGCCTTGACATCCTCAAGGTCT
This sequence comes from Notiomystis cincta, assembly GCA_013398075.1. Lineage (NCBI taxonomy): Eukaryota > Metazoa > Chordata > Aves > Passeriformes > Notiomystidae > Notiomystis > Notiomystis cincta. Next base: position 11,972 of record VZRX01017782.1, on the reverse strand, counting down.
CTGGAAGCAGCAGCCAAGGCTAGGGCAGCCTTGACAAAATCTTTTTTGTAAGGAAGCAAAAGATGAGGAACCAGAAGCTTCGGTCTTCCTTTTTTCCAAAGCAGAGATTCTGTTCCACTGCACTCAGGTATCTCAGGAAACATACATCAAGATCAATACATAATGAAATCACAACAACAAGGCTTGTGATAGTGAGGCAGAAAACCTAGAATGTGCCTTCAGAAGGAGAGACATATGAAATTATCAAGCATGCCATAACACAAGCAATTTATTAATTATTAGTAATTTATAATGCATTTTTAGGGGAGAGGGCAGAACCTGGGGAAATGAATTGGCCTTCTTGGCTTTTCTCTGAAATAACAAATGTCTTTTCTATCCCATTTGCCTTCTCCCAATTCCCAGCTTCTAGCCTCTGCCTACAAGCCTGCTTAGCATGAGGTAACACTATACCTCCTTCTTCTGCTCTCCTCAGAATGAATTATCTCTTACAGCAGCTGGCCAGGGCAGTGCCTACCAGAAGGCAAGTTCCAGGGGTGAAGTCCTGCCCTAAGTTTGGCCATTCAAAGCCATCTGCCCTGCAGTCTCACTCAAAGCTGATCTAGTAAAACCAGACAAACAACTCACTGCATCTTCCTCCTCTCTGCTGCCTTCTTCCCCTCCTCTCTATCTGCCTCCTGTGCTCTCGCCCTGTCACCTCAGCAATTTCAATTTGCTCACTCCGAAATCCTGGGACCACCAGGCACCTCATATGACCCTCACAAGCCAAAGGCAGAGAGGGGTAATCCTGAAGGGAAAGACAAGAAAAATGGCAACACAGGAGGGTTAAAGGCAGGCTGAGCCTAGCAAGCATCGTCTAGACTTTCAGTCTCATGATTCAGTGTGTCTGATGTAAAAGTATTTAAATAAGAGTTATGTAAATAACATGGCAGACAGATAGATTATTTAATATAATCAAAGTGAGATAAGGCCCAGGCCCCAATCCTTCCCTGAAGTAAGGCTGCTTTGTGCCATCCTCACAATGCAAACAGCCCTGAGGCTGGAAGACCCAGCCAAGGGAGGATCACCCCAGTGCAAGGAGATCGTCTCCTGGCCTGCCACCAGCACAGCAGCTCCTGCACAGCTCCTCCATCCCTAAAGCCAAGCAAAGGGGCATTTGTGAGAAACCTCCATATCCAGCTGGTCTCTATCATCATGCTAGCACCTTGGAGACACTGTCTTTTGGGATCATTTGGGTCAGACTTCCTCTGGGCTACACTGGAGGCTTTTGCCTGCAACTGAGCCAGCTGGAGACTGTGACCAAAGATAATAAAGTGAGCAAACTTATTCATCACCTCTTCACCTTCCAGCAGGGTTAGCCTCAAAAATAGAGTAGAAAATGGCCCATCAGGTAGAATAGAACTCCCCTCTCATTATCCTGTTACCACCTTTAGCATATTCATTGAGTTTTAGGTACTTCTTGATGTCCCAGGGCATGTCTGCACCACAGAAGTTGTATGTAGGATGGGCCCTGCTGGGCTGGGGGACTGATGGCAGTGTAAACCCAGAAGCAGAGGGTCGCTGTGGTCTGCAAAACCTGCTGGAGAAGGCAGCCCTGCACACAAGCAGCCGGGGCCCAGAGCATCGCACGCGAGCGCAAGGCTCGCTCAAGTTCGCTGACAAGGAGCGGGAGCTGCTGCAGTGCCAATGTGCCCTCGTGGGATGTAGTTGCCATCAGCTCCCCTAGGACACAAGGCTTCCCACTAATTTGGTTTGGTTTAATCTCCCACTGAGGTGACGCCACTTCCTGGATGTTGCCCCTCTCTTTCCCGTTAAATGTGTAGGCCTCACTTGACTATTCCTATGCTAAAATCAACACACAGGCAAGTCTAAGTAAAGTTTAAGTAAGGACTGTGCTGCTGGCACTTTCCACAGTACCACACCCTCTTACCTCTTCTTCCCATTCAGGTCACTCCTAACTCTTCCGACTACCTCTTTTTTTCCCCCATTTTTCTTAAGTTACTCAGAATCTTCTCCATCTAATCTTCTCATCCACTTTGAATGGGACCAATCAGTTCTGCCCCCAGACACAGCCTGGCCCACAGGTAATCCTTGCAGTTGCATGATTATGTCAGTGAAAGACAGTTTATTTGTTTTTTCTAAGACAGGAGAGTTAAACCTATCAGGGACAGGTGTACTGAGGTATAAATGTGCTTTGTGCAGGAACACCATGGTCTCCCTCCCACAGGGAATGCAGGGCAGTTGAAGCAATGCAATGGAAGCCAGTGCTGGTCTGTTTTACGTATGCACATCAGGCATGCATGGCTTTTGCACACACACAAAACCAAGAGGAGCACATGTGGGGCCTCTCCCTCTCTGCCACAGTCCCTCAGTGGTGGGCAGCAATTTAATGCATCTTCTTTCAGCCTGCAGACAACGGTAGCCATCTAAAGGCAGCTTGAACAAGGAACAGATTTGCTCAGACTTCCTCCACTCCTACCTTCTACCCAAATTAATGTTGGAGTAGATAAGGTTGGAGAGCACTTCCCTTCCCTTTTTTAAACCTTTACTTAGTTTAAATGGTCTGACTCATCAGCAACACAAAGATGACAAAATGTCTATTCTCCCCCCCTTCCCCCCCCCCCCCCCCCAAATATTTTGGCATGATTTTTGTGTCAAATTAGGGTACTCAACCCATGCCAGTTGGAAAAAAAATATATGGGCTCCCAGCACATGCATTGTATATGATTAGGATTTGGGGAGGGTGCGGAGCATAACATCATCAGAGGCAGAAAGTGAAAACAGCCAAAGGAAACGCCTACACTCTTCCTTTACAAAAGCTGCTTGTTGTGTCTGTCTGAACAATTGTTAAAAAACCTGGAGGGGAATTAGAAGGAAAAAGATAACCGACTTTATTAAGAGCAAAAGATTGATTGAGCAATTGATTGCACTTAATTGGAATGGTGCGAGCAAGGGAGATGATTTCAGGGTTGGTTGGGTTTTTTTTTCCCTCATCTTGCAGACAGTCCTGCCACAGAACTGTACAGGCAGGAGACTGAGTTACCAAGATGAGAACTTAGGTCTGCTCCTTCTCCCAGGGCACTGCTTGCCTGGAAGCAGCTTTCTGGAAGAGCTACCCCTTCCACAGCACTGCCAGTTGCTATAGTTGAGGCCTCAGAAAGAAGGAGGAACTTAAGAGTCAGAAGGTTAAACTACAGAGGTTGGTTTGTTCATGTGTTTCTTCCCAGAGCTTTTTTTTTTTTTTTTTACTTCTGAGGTATGCTTGCACTCATAGGATGCTTTCCTCTCTTACAAGAAGGTTTAGAAACTCTTTTTTTTTAACAGAATGGACTGGTTCTCTTCTCATCAATCCATTGCAGGAGCAGAGATCTTAGAAGAAAAAAAGCTATCCAATCCGTAATACTAAAAGCTGGAAGAATTATATTACTAAAATCTCACTAACTAAAGGGAGAGAAACAAAATTCTTATGGAGATTATTTTCATGAAGTAGAGACTTAATTTTCTGGAGCTGTGCACATATTAATGAAGCTGCAGCACAAGAGAGAACTAGCTCAGGGTTTCATAATCTTTTTCCCCAAAACAGTCCTCAAGGGGAAAATGATAATGTTCATGAACAGTTAAAATAAAAGCAAACCCTGAGCTAACCCCTTTGAATGAACCAATTCCTGTTAATGTATTGTTATTACCTTACTATATATCACCTTCATTTTCCTCTTAAGCAGCAGGAAGGACAGACATTCATACTGCACAGATAAGAGTGTGATTTCCAGCGAAAACAAAGGTTCCAGCAGTTAGGTTTGTATTTGCTTTGTTTAAAATCAAATTACAAGGTACGTGGGCCCCAAACTTATCTAAACAGTGCAGTCAGTACACAGACTCACAGGGTCATTGAAGTTGGAAGGGACCAGATCAACACCACCTTGTTTTGCCAGAGCGATCGCCTCACTTCAATAAATACAAAGCCCTCTTGGCTGTGAAGGCAGGGAGTAGAACTGGATGGTCAGGATGCCCTGTGGAAGGCTCTGCTCTGCCCTCCCAGGTGCTGGCAGCTGGTACCCTGTAGAGCTGCATGCTCTGGTGATGCATTTCACATCCACTAATCTCATTTGCCTACTCTAGGCAACAACAGAGGCATTACCCAAGCAGTTGTGGATGAGCAATCTCAGTAAGAAAGCAAAACAAGGGAGAACAGAGGGCCACCATTGCAAGAGCAAATGGCCAGTGCTGTAGATTGAGGCAATAATGGATGGACAGATGGCCATAAAAATGGTAGGACTGAACAACTGTCTTGTGACCTTCCTGCTCACAAAGACTGAAAAGCTGTCTTCTGTCCTCCTGCTTCACAAAAATAAAAACCAAAACCAAAACCCCACACATTAAAAGCAGCACCAATTTCTCTACTACTTCTTCTTGTTTTCCATTGTGAGCCAAGAGCCACTTGGGTACAGCAAGAAGACCAAAGAAACAACTAATGCCTTTTACAGTGACGTTTTTCATATCAAATTGACCAAGAGACAGACCAAAATGGGGATGAACCAGCATGGGCTTGTCTCTCTTGGTCAGATACACACCTCCTGTGGCAGCTGCCACTGTTGCCAGCCTCCTACAGGCCTCCTGCAAGCCTCTCCACAGTCACCTTCTTTCCTGTCCATCTGCCAGGAGTTACCATTTTCCCAGGTCTGATGGCTGAGCTGCTCATCCAAGCATTCCCTCATCCATTCCAGTGAAAATATGCCAGGTCAGCTAACATGGTTTACCATACAGGTCTTTCCTAACCAAGTTCATTGGGACTGAGATGGGTTGGGAAACCATAAGGTGAGTGATTCCACCAACAGACCTGAGAAGTCAGTGACCTCTGGCAAGGGCACAGCGACCAGTGATAGGAAAAAATCAACCCTGACAGCCAAGTGTTCGTGTCATTGAGCCTTTACAGTCCTGTTTGCTCTGTGCCCACCCTGCACAGGACCACTGGAGCACTCCTGGACACAATTCTCTTTTTCTTGCAGACGGCCACATCACTCTGCAGCTACAATTACCTGTGCCTAGTGCTTGTTAAGTGCTTTGAAGATTAAAAGCACAGATACAAGTGTTAAATATTGTAATTATTCGTACTACGTAACATTGCTGCACTGAAAGCAGGGAGGGGTTGTTTTTTTGTGTTTGTATGTGGGAATACCATGACAGCTGCTCCTTTCTGTATATGAATTGCTGCCAAGGACCTTGATAAGGGATTGTGCTTGAAGGAAAAGAACTGAGTCTGGGAGTTTTCTTGGAGTGCTGCATACCACAGTGAAATTAAACTGTGCTCTTACCAGGCTTCCACTGTCAGAGCTTATTTCTGTACGTGCTGATTACCCTGAGCTGCCTCTGGCTCCGGGAGGAGCAGAGGTGACTGTCTGCAGCACAGCAGGGCTTGGTCCTACAAGCAGTGCACAGAGGGAAACATACTCACCTCAGAAAAACAGCTCAGGAGCAGCCCTGCAAGCACCAAATCCCAAAGTCCATGTTCCTGGTGTATTCAGGTCACACTCGGGGCTTTAGGGAGGAGCTATCCCTGAAAGAGTCCAGGGCAGACAGGAGTGCAGTCTCTTCTTTCTGTGAAGGACACCTTCTGACCTTCCAGCACAGCAAAAAAGGCTTGAGCCTGACCATGGTTTTCCCACACACTGCTCTCTTCTCCTGCACTGTCTTAGTGGCACTGACTCACCCAGCCCAAATGCCCAGGGGCAGCAGCCAGAGTGTAAGCCCCTGGCTTTACTTCACTCTTCTTTATTGTCAGAAACAGGTGGGAGGATGAGGTTGTGAGAGCAGCACGTAGTTCATTACCACCTTGCTACTGCTCCAAATTATGTCAGGAGCTGGGCTGACACCTACACGGCTTTCTGTAGCCAAATACAAATAAGACTGGTCTGAATCTGGGTCATGTCTGAGGACAGAGCCATGAGTGACCTCCTCAGTCTGTGGCATGGTGTTAAGTATATTCCTGTGCACTCCTGGTCTCTGTGACACAGCACATATGGCCAAAGGCTGTAGCATTGAATCAGGCAGTGCTTCTCTACGTGCACCAGGAGCTCATCTGAGCTAAGATTGAAAAGAAATCCTATGAACTGCTGTTTCTATGCCTCATACCTTCCCTTCCCTTCCCTGTTCTGCAACAGCCCTGACCAGATCTGAGCCTGTCTGCATGAGGCAGCAAGTAGATCCCATGGCCCAAGACGAAATGATGCTATGACCCATCTCCCTCACACTGTCAGGCAGCTTTTGGCAAGGGATGAGAACTCAGAAAGGCTCTCACAAAGCTTCCCCTTTCTGCATTCTCACCACACATACACAATTCTGAAGATGTAAAGCCACAAAAAGGATGGGCTGTTCCCATTGGGAGAGAAAATATCAAAGTGAAGTAAGCACCTGAAAATTTACCCTGTTAAAGAGAATAAGCATAAGTACAGGCAACTGCTGATGGTGAGGGCAGACATCAAACCAATCAAACTCAGTTTAAGAGGTATTCAAGAACCTGCAGCTTCCCCTGACTCCCACAGGACTTGAAGGTGGTCTGGGAAATCCACAGTCACATTTCAGTCCCACAAAAAGCCCATCTTTTAATTTGAAACCTACTGACATCAATAGCCCTGAATTTGGGATTAGAGATTTGGGATTGTACTTTCTGTGTTTTGCACAGAAAGTAGATTTGTCTGTCTTTTAAAAGGGGTGAGGAGGGAAAAAAGGAGTATTAAAATATATATTCACTTTATAACACTTTTAAGCTCATATGGCATCTCAGGAGAAGGCAGGAAGGTAGCAGAGGATGAAGGACTAGCAAAAAAGAAGCCTGGGTGTGTCACAGGGGAAGGGAAAGGTTGTAGGAGGAAGCGTGGGAGGCAATGCAGACAAGCTTACTAAATTGCAAGGCAAAATGTGGATTTTGTCCCCAAGCAAAACACCTCGGTAGTGCTGTCAGGTCAAGCTAATAAAGACAGCTCTTCAGAGACTCCGCCGTCTGTCTGTATTTCCTCTCTCACTAAGAGGAAAAATAATTAATAAGCACCTTCTGTCTGGCAATCAGCAACAATTTACATCACCCTATGTGAAGATGGCAGCCTTCCTGGTCACAAAGCACACCTTCTCTTCAGCAGTGCAGCTCCTGCTCTTGCAGCCCTGTATGTAGCTGCTGTCTACAACGCTGCACCTGACTCGGAAGAAGCCCCTTGTAGAAGGGGCTGAAGGTGGTCAGCACGCCCTGGACAGGCTATAAAGAGAAACTAACTTTAGTGGTTTCTAAAGTCTCAGGTGTTTTCCTGCAGGAATGAAAGCCAAGCTCCAGTACTGACAGAGTCCTTACAACAGGGGATTTGCAGTAAAGCATAAGCCTTGCTGGCGAGATGCAGAATTCATGGTGAATTCAGTAACTAACAGCACAACTTCCTTGGTTTACTATGCAGAGGACACAAGAAAATTAAGCTAATTTGGTGCTTGTCCAAGCCACTGCTAAAAACATTTTTGACAAAAGCTGACCTCTTTGCTCCTGAATAAATATTAGCAACTTGTTTGTGCATTGTGCAGCCAGTTTGGTAGACAGGCAAGAAAAAACGAGCAAAGAACTCATTCGGTCATTTTTTTTCCCGCACCAATTGTCAAATAAATTATTCACAAATACAAGCTTCCATCATTCATCCAAGCACTAGACTAAACACTTTCTACTAAACTTAGTTTTCAGCATCATGTTTCAGTTTATAGTTACATTTTTCCCTGGGCAAAGTGAGCCAGTCATTAGACAACTCTCATAGGTTTCCACTAAACATGCTTGATTAAGTCTTTTAAGAAGGAGTAGGTGGAGGAAATTGTGCTTTAAAGTCAATGGGAACATTTCCATTCACTTCAATGGGAAATGCGCTGGAAGAGATAACATTATTTTGAAGAGTTAATGAGCATATTTAAGTCTGCACAAAAAAACAACTATGCCACTGTTGCACACTGCAGTTTGTGAGGGACAGCTTTCAGAGTAAGAAACCAATCTCCACACTGGAACTGCCTAAAGCAGCAGTTTTTCCTAACACCACTTCCTGGCACATAATGCACACACATGAAATCCAGCAGCATCGTCCAAGCTCCAGTCTTGCTCACTCTTCAGTGACTGAACTTCTGTGAGTGCATTCAGCTTGCTGGTGCTGAGCTGCTACAGGTGCTTGCCTTTAATTTCTCTGAGCCAGAGCCACAGCTGATGCAATTCAGTTTAATGGCTTGAGGATCTGGCCTCATTTGAAAGGGAAAGCAGAATATGAAAAGAAAAAAATAAAATAAAATAGTTTTCAACGTTAATTTCGAACACTAATTCAAATATTAATTTCTGGACTGATTTACTGCAATGCCACATAGCCTTGCAAGGTCAGGATGACACACAAGCAAGAGACCTCTGAGACTAAGCAACTACATGAAACTGCTACATTTGGAATTTCTACGGGTAGGCAAATTGAAAAACAGGCACACATCAAGAGCACACCTTTGCTGCAGGTCAGCAAGAAAACTCCACGTCATCATTTTCTTCAAAGACATTTAGATGGATGCTGCCATTCCCCTAAATTTAGGAGAAAGAGGGACACAATGTACTATTCAGTCTATGCAAATCCATGATGAACACTACTGAGTGCAACACCTGTGTTCACTTCTGCAGAAAGTGATGGTTTTAATTGAGTGGTTATCATGAGCCCTTTGCTTCCAAAGGAAATGGTCCCTTTTATGCCCAGTCCAATCAGTTCCGAATGAATCCTTGAAGAGGATCCCCCAAGAAAATTATGCTTATTCATTATTAGCACATCAGCTCAAGATCCCAGGCACAGTCAGTGTACAAATGTACAACACAAGGTAGTCCCTACCCTGCTGAGATTACAATCTCAAAAGTCATAGGTGAAAACAAAACAAAACAAAACAAAACCAAAATAGACAAACAGGCTCAGCAAATGTTGAAAGGTAGAGGTGTGGTGGAGGGCTCACATTCCTTCCCTTATTGTGTAGGCCCAGCCTCTGGAGGGAAACAAATGCATGGAGAGACATGAAACTATTCCCATGGCCCAGGCTGGCCACTCTTATCACTGCAACTTTCTTTTGCAGTGCTCTCTCTTCTCCAGCTGTTCCAGCTGTAGCTGTGCCTGTGGTGAATATTAAGTGCAACGTGGACAGATGTAAGCCTCAAAACTTTCTCTCCTTCACTCAGCACACTTGGCAGGTTAGGCTCAGAGCTTTCTAAAGGGCCAGTGTTTGGAAGTCTTGCTGTCTGCATTTTTTTTTCAGAACCTGTGCTTTAGACCTTCAAGCTCGAGGCCTGAGTAACAAGGAGAGAGGCAGTGGCATAAAAAGCTATGTGATTCCTGCCAAAATGTGTCACTTCAAGTCACTCCATCCAAGAATCACGAGGCTCTGGCCAGAGTTGAGACCTGTAAAATACAGAGATATGTGGTGCAGAGCTGATAAGAACCTTCCCTTCAAATTTGTCCCAAAGCCCAAGCCATTATCTCTTGAATCAGACCCTGCGGGTACTTAGACGCCACTCTGCCTACTTTTTGGATCCCACTGGGATTTAGGCTGAAAACAGGTGCCAAGATGCTCTGACTCAGGCGGTTGCAGGCATGCCCAGCAGCAGAGCTACCAGTGCTCAGGGAATATGCAGGTAAGAGATGGAGACACCAACAGAGGCTGGATGCCTTCAAGGTTAGATGTTGCTCATAATAGGGCGAAGGGGCATTGCTGCGATTTTGGGCTACAAGGCCTGAACTCCACTTGTGCCCTGTTGCAAGTGACAAATCTCCCCTCTGAAGCCAGCCCTTATAAAAAGCCATCCAGGTTTCCTCCACGCTGTTCTCTGCACTTAATTTAAGTGTGCCTAATCAGGAAATCTACTTAATTGGAATATCTCTGTTAAAAATCACGGGTGCTTACTAACAATGACTGCATCTTGATCGGGATGGTAATATCACTTAATTGGGATGCCTTCAGGTATCCTAGTGGTTTGGGTTTTTTATGTCTCAAGCTCAAGCTAGTTTTGTCTGTCTGCTCCTCATAAAACAGCTTTCAGTTCCTCCTTAGTAATGATACAGGCAAACGATGATGTAAGTTACTTTAACATTTTTTGCTCCTGGCTGTTAGTTGGTGTGGGAGGGGCAAATTACCTGTTTCTGTGGGTGTTCTTGCCACAGGGATGGTTACGGTAGTTGCAGTCTCCATCCCATGCAAACACTTCTGCCTCCGACAGCCTCCCTGTCACACGGCACCTCTCCAAAAGTCTCTAGTGAATAGAGAAATGCTGTTTTCTGCTACCTGGCAAGCTCATCTAAACGGCAGGAAAGACACCAACCAGAGTGTCCTATTCGGAGTATTCCCCTTGTAACTGACTGTTTCAATGTTTGCAGTGTCTACAACTCTTGAGAGAAAAAGCGTGTGCTAAAGGAAAGCTGTGAATCTGCCTTTGAACCAACAAACCACACTTATACCCCACAGTTACATATGTGCAATTATTTTTAAATGTAAGTCTTGGCTAAGAATCTCTGCCTCTATTTTTAGGGGTTATCAAGTTAGATGGATTTTTTTTTTTTTAATGAACTCTCAAGAGTCCTTTTCTTCACGCTACGCAATCTTGAAATACCTGTACTTGTATTTATCAAGTGTAGCACCTCTGAATTGGTCATCTGCCACTAAATGTAGTCTGGCAATCTCTCCTGCTTTGCAAAATGGGGAAACTGACCTTGTGTGGCTTGGCTGATGCCACCCTCATATGCAAACATTTGCCGTGTTGCCGTCACAGTTGGCCAGCCGGTCTCACTGGGGCAGGAATTGGGGCATGAGTTGAGCGGGTGAGGTGGTGACATGCCAGAGCCACGCACCCAACACGCAGCAGTCTAATGAAGGGGGCTAATGCCACCTGCATAAAAGAGAAAATCTGAAAGCTTTGCTTTCATTTGGTCAAAGATAGGACATTTTTTGGGGAGACACTGAAATACATACTGCCAAAGCTCTTTTCTTCTTCAGAACAATTTTTCTGTTCAAATCATGCCCACCAGTCAGAAATGGTACTGCGTCTGGCCTTATGGAGGCTGAGAGGGAGAGAAAGAATCAGAAACCGCAGTTGTAAGACACTCAGGGACTGAATGATGACTTCTTTTACCTTTAAATGGTAACTGCTTCATGTTGAGGGCAGAGACCTGCTAGAAAGTGGGGCTTGCCTGAGGTGACAACCCATGGAACTCCCGCAGCTGCGAGTTTCAAGTGTTTGTTGCACAAGGTGCATTTAAAACACCACTTCTTTTGTGCATTCCCTGTGGTCTGCTGAAAACAATAGTTACATCTTGAGAGCTCTACTTTTTAAACTATTCTTTCACCTCATTTATTGCACTTTGCTTTTCACAGAGTGAGACATTGTTTTCTGTATGTAAACAAGCACGGGTTACCTCCAGCAGTGCACAAATAACTGCAAAGAGAGTATCTGTGGCTTCATAAAAGTGCATATGCAGATATTTATGTTTTGTTACTTATATTACCATAGCTTCTAGGAGCCTTAGAGAAGACTAGTTCTTTGGTGTGATTGTACTTAATAATTATAAATGTCTTGTAAAATCCTTGAAATTCCTTGAAAACCGTGAGTGTGTGTAGCTGTGCGTGCATGTGTGTATAAATGTGTGTGTAAATGTACACATCTCTGTGGCAACTCTGTGAAGGCATCTGCCTCTGGGTTTACCAGACAGTTTTACAAAATTGCTCCTTGGAGGTTGAACCCATCAGTAATTGGACAGCAAGGGGGAGGTTAAAAAACAGAAGCACTTTTCCTGGAAACCAACGCTTTTTCACTCGCAAGTTTTATTGGCAAGCCTGGCAACCAATAAAGGCATTCCTCGGCAGAAGGAAGAATATAATGGCCTGGACACAGCTGGCATCCGACAACGAGCTGCGCCCCGCGAAACCCGCCCCGCGTGGCCGCAACTCCGCGGCCC
>VZRX01017781.1:0-50673 GCA_013398075.1 Notiomystis cincta | reverse complement strand
AATTATTAAATAATTTAATTATTTAATCCTATTTAATCTTGTGCTAAAGAGCTCAGGGACATCCCCAGGCTGCTGTTGTACCTCGGGTTGGATTTTGTGGGGAGATGCTGGTCCAGGACAGGAAGGAAGAACCAGAGCATTTTTATTAAGTAGGTAGGAGAGGATTTAGGGTGTCTGTGATTTACAGGAGAGCCTCCTGATTTGGGAAATAACAAGGTGATCCAGGAAGTCAAGGGATTTGGGGGTGTAGAGCTTTGCAGAGCTTCTCTGTGCTGGACTGGGAGCACAGCTTTAAATTCAAGCCTAATCTCAGTTTGGGTTGTATTTCTGTGAGTGCAGGGTTGATGCAGCTCTGATTTGGTGTCTCCCTTGTGAAGTTTGTCCCTGTGTGTTTGAACTCCAGGAAAATGGGTCGTGGAGGGGGGATTGTGGCTGCAGATGGCACAGGGAGGGCTGGGCTGTGTTCTGTGCTCCAGCATCCCCCTGAGGAGCGTGTGTGCACATCAGCACTGAATTATTCCCCAGGGATTCTCCACATCTGGGAGAGTGTGCAGAGCAGATCTGCCACATCACAGGTGCAGGGAGCTGCAGCTGGGGGAGGGGAGAGAGAGGAAAGTATCATCAGCTGAACCCTTTACATGGATTTTAATGAACTCAGAGCCCCCTTGACGAGCTGAGCTGCTGAAAACCTCCTTATTGTCACCACAAAGGGATACTTAAGAGGCAAAATCAGGAGGTTTTTGCTCTCTGTGGCCACATCCTTTGGCTTGACTTTAACTCATCTGCCTGGGACCATCCTGCTCTCCCTCCCACCCAGAAGCAGCTGCAACCAGCTTGTCCTGCTCATTCTCCACGGGATTTCTAGCAGGAAGATTCCTTTTTGGATTGCAGGAGCTGTTGGGAGGCATTAAAACCAGATTTCCTCCTCTCAGTGCAAACAGGAGACAGCAGGAACCGGCAGCAGGTGCGGCAGGGAAATGAAAATTCTCAGTGCTGGTTCTTACCCCGCGTTGTCTCGAGCAAACCTGTAGGTGGGAGGAGGTGACATGCTGCCTGGAGGGACTGGAATCCTTCAAAATGCCACCTCCCAGGTGATGGGAAAAGGATGTGAGGGTGTGGAAGTTAAGAGAACAGAGGTGAAATGTTCCCAAGCAGAGTTTCTTTTGTCTGAGAGGTGAATCCAGGACCTTTCTGCCTCTGCTGTTGGAAATCCAGCAGGGAGCATCTCTCTGTGCTGGAACTTCCCCTTGTAACTCCTTGGGAAGGAGTTATCTCGTGGGATAACTCATCCTAAAGAGAGAAAAGGAAGCTCAACAGCTGGAAGTGACAGGAGGGAGGTTTCCTGTGAGCTGCAGAAATCCCAGGGCTTTCTTGCTGGAGCTGAGGAAGCATCTGACAAAGGAGGAGGGAGCTGCCTGCTCCAATGCCATTCTCATTAATCACATTGCAAAGAAAGGAAATCAGAGAAAATCATTCAAATTACAGATGGCTAGATTTGGTAATTAGAATTTAGGCTAAAACAGATGTTTGTAATTAAGTGTTTATGTCATTGAATAAAATCCAGATTGCAAAGTCTATTTCACAGGGTTTTAATGGTTTTAATTCCCCGTGTTGGGTTTGGGGGCAAAGATACAGCTGATAATGTTTTAGGGAGAGGAAAAAACAACCCACATGGCAAAACCCAGAGTAGCCAAGCCTGTTCATGTTTCAGTGTCGAGAATTGTCAAGAATTGTCAAGAATTTGGCTTTGGGGATTGAGGGAAGTCCCCTGAGCCCCACGGATTTTCCATGGAGCTCTGATACTGCAGAGGGGCACAAAACCAGCAGGGCTCTGCATAAATCAGACGGTGCAGGAGAGGGAGAGAATCAATTTGTTAGCAGCCAAATTGGCTTTTTTGTGACAGAGGGACAGAGCTGTGGTTTAAAATGAGAATATAAAAGTAGTGAGAGGTTTTTATAGGTGACACAGAGAAAGTGGAGGAATGTACAGGAGGGCAGTGACAGATCCCTCTGGCTGGCTCTGCCTGGAGGACATTCCAAAGGTCTCTTTTCACTCCTCTGCTGAAGGCTGTGACCTCAAAACTTTGTGGTTCACATCTGTTTGTGCAAAGTCAGGCTGCAGGGAAGGGATTGCTGTTCCCTGCCACGAGGACTTAATCCTGTGCATCTCCACAGCCTCCCCAGAACTTAAATTGCTTGAAATCATAAAGGGTGCTGGCAGAAATCCTAGTGAATTTTCCAGAGCTGAGGAGTAAAACATTCCAATCAATAATGTCAAATGCTTCACTAAGATCTACAAGTCTCGTGCTCACCAACTAATAAGGGATTAGCTGCTCAGGGAAAATGGAAATGGAAACCCAGCAGGAGACAATTAAAAATGCTGGGCCAATATTCTGATTTGGTAGGAAATGGGTGAAACTTTGGGGTTGTGTTTGGTCTCATAGCAGTTTCTTTTGTCCAGCTGATGTTAATATGGTTCCTGATTCAGGGAAGGAATTGCTAATTGGGTGTGACATCCAGTAACCTGAACGGGATTGAGTTCATCATTAAAATTAAGTGCATTTAAAGAGCTTCATGGAACAGGGGCCAAGAGCAAGACAGGCTGGAGAAGCCCTGTTAGGGAAAGAATTTGTGTTGAAGAGGTAAAAGAAAGGTGAGGAGAAGGATTTATCAGCTTCTTTAGGAATCTCTGGAAAAGGCTTTTCAGGAGGGGAATGTTTAGCAGAATTTTCCCCAAAGAGAAGTGCAGGAGGGAGGCTGAGCCAGGGTAGGGACCAGGGTGCCCAATTCCTGTCTCCACCCTGCCACCGATTCCTGTTTTACACGAGGATTAAACTGGGATGTGACAGAGCAAATGTGGCTCTGTGCCAGGGCTGGAGGAGGGAGAGGTCACTGGTGCTGTCAGAGCTGGTGTTTGGAGTTTTGATGGCAGTGGGCTGGAGTTCTGCCTTTAAATTACGGTGCCCTGTGGGTTTTGAGGGGTTTGTGCTGCTTTTGAAGTGTCTAATCCCACACCACCATGGTCAGTGAGGTCTCACCACTGATCTGAGTACGATCAAGCAGGCTGAAGTCCAAATTAGCAACAGAGTGGAAGCCAAAGGTTTGTTGGGATCATTGAGCTGGGTGAGATTGTCCCTGCAGGGCCACTGGCAGCAGTGAATAAACCTGGTCAGGCTCTGGGAGGAGGAGGGGAGGCAGATGCCACTGCAGGGCTGGAAGTCACAGCCTGGGCAAGGTGGGGAAAGCAGCCCCAGGCTGGAGACTGAAGCCTCTGCCAGGAGCTGGGATGGGAAGAGGATGCTCTTGGAAGTATCCATGAGGAAAATGCAGCCCTGATAGTAACGAGCTGCAGCAGCTGAATTCCAGCAGAGTCAGGAGGTGATGTAATTAAAAGTGAAATCTCAGTCACAACCATGAGCAGGAGGGAGAAAATGGCTGATTGTTAATGAGCCCAAAGCCATGGAAACTGTTGTGCACGGGCAAGGAACGGGGTTTGTGAGGCTTGGTGGACAAAGAAACCCAGGGAAAGGCAACCAAAGCCAAGCTGGGAAGGAGAGGGGATGAGCTCTGTCACTCTGCACATTCCCTCAGCAGGGAACTGGAGGTTGTAGCGAGGGATGGGTGATGTCTGTGGGGTCTGAAAGGCAGGATTTGGCTGCTTGACAAGCAGATCTTGCAAAACCTCATTTCTTGTGAGCCTGCCTGTCAAAGAAGGGGTCGGAGAAGGCTGAAGTAGCACAGTCACTTTTCCTTGTGTGGGCGCAGGCACAGGATCTCAGGAGCAATTCCCCCTGGCAATTCCTGGTTCTCTCAGGAGCCTTCCCCCCTGGCCAGGAGATTGATCAGAAAAACCTCCCTCACTCAGGAAAGGAAAACTGCCGAACCTGAGATAGAAAGGACTGGGAAGGAGCATGGACAAACAGAGACGGGGAGATGGCAGAGATGGATAAAACAACCACGCATAGAGGATTCCCCAGCTGATCCCAGCTCCCAGGTGCAGCAGGGGGGTGGATTTTGTGCCTCCAGCTGACTTTCCCCTGCCTCCCCCAGCTGTCCTCGGCGCTGCTGTTCGACGCCGTGTACGCCGTGGTGACGGCGGTGCAGGAGCTCAACCGCAGCCAGGAGATCGGCGTCAAACCCCTGTCCTGCGGCTCGGCACAGATCTGGCAGCACGGCACCAGCCTCATGAACTACCTGAGAATGGTGAGAGGGGGCTGAGGGCTGCTGCTGCTCACTGCCAGCAGCTGGGCTGGCTCTGGCCGGGCTCTTTGAAGGCAGTGACAAAAGAGATCTGAGTGTTTGGGTTGTCACCGGCCTTGGAACGACATGAAACTGTCCCTTTCTCAGGCTTTGCTGCAGAAATGCTGGGATTCAATGGGTTTTGTTTGGGTTTTGTTTTTCTTTTCTAACAAGTATGAATGTTTCTGAGTGATTTGAGCTCTGACTTGAGCCGATACGAGATCGTGCAGTACAATTGCTCAGTGCTCAAGGGCAAGATGCGAGTTCCCCTAAGGGTTTGGGCTCCTTTGAACACAAAATTGTCCATTTCTGGAACCAAACAAGCCTAAATCTGGCAGGAGAACACTCTGAAATTCCATCCAAACAGTTGGAATTCGTGGCTCCTCAGAGCTGAGGTGACTGTGCAGCAGGAGCAGGTTTCTGAGTCTGTTTGGGTGTAAATGAGACAAGGAAATTTTATAAGGGTTTTTTTATTTACAAGGGTTTTTTTCCCCCAAAGGAAAGCTCAGCTGAACCTGAGCCCATTGTTTTAAATCTCACCTTTAGCCAGGGATGATAAAATCCTCCTGCTCCCCATAGCTCTGCTGCTTGGAGTCTTGGCCTTGGCATGGAGGGAGGCAGTGAAGGGATGTGGAGCTGGGTTTTCCAAAGCAACAAAAATCTCGTGCTGCTGATTCCCTGCTCCTCTCCATGAATGTTCTCCTCTGTCCAGACCCCAAAGCCAGCCAGGACTGAGATGAGAGGATTGCACTGCTGGGAATGTGGAGTGTGTATCCACTTCTCCCTCCCTGCTCCTCTCCATGAATGCTCTCCTCTGTGCAGACCCCAAAGCCAGCCAGGACTGAGATGAGAGGATTGCACTGCTGGGAGTGGACGCCCCTCCTGTCTCTGGGTGGGCTCTGGGCTGGGGCAGCCTGGCTGGGCGCTGTAACTCAGTGTCTCTTGGACAGGTAGAATTGGAAGGTCTCACCGGCCACATCGAATTCAACAGCAAAGGCCAGCGCTCCAACTACGCCCTGAAAATCCTGCAGCACACGCGCGGCGGCTTCCGGCAGGTGAGAGCAGCCCAGGGCTGGGCTCATTCCTTGTCCTTCCCAAGGGTTTGTCCTGTGTATTCCCCTGTATCACACAGGCACAGCACTTCCTGGTGCTCACTTTGGGGAGGATTTGATCCGTGACGGGCTCCACTCATTTGCAGCAGCGCTGAGTCCGTGGAATACCAGCTGAGCCCCTTCATTCCCAGATGATCCAATGGCCAGTGGGAGCATGTGCTGGTAACCATCCCATCTGTCCCTCAGCACAGGGCAGGATGCTCCCAGGAGGCTGGAATTGATCTGGGATCCAGTTTGGGGAAAGTGCTGCATCCCTCCCCACCTCTTCAATCTCAGCCTGTTGTGTCAGGGAACAGGGGAATTCATTTCTGCTCAGAGATGTTCCCATCCCCACACGTTTTTAGGGAAAAAATACGGAATTTCAGGTGCAAATCCCCCTTGGAATCGAGCAGGGGAGACAGCACATTGCTGGTTTGGGCAGAATTATTGACAGCAGGAAAGCACTTGCAGCATCCTCCTTCTGCAGGAGATTGTTTCCCCTGTGCCTACAGGACATGAGCTCTGGAGGCCTGAGATAACTCACCCTGGTACCTCAAAGTGAGATTGTTTCCCCCCTCAATCTCATCCATTAATTGGCTGTAAATCTCCAGCTTTTATTTTAATGCTCTCTCCACTTATTCCCAGGGCTGGGAACGTGTCCTGTGTGTCCCTGGCTTGGGGGATGCTCTGGGGACCAAAAGGGGCTGTAGACCCCTCCCTTGTTTGCACCACAAGATGCTCAGGGTGTCACCTTAGCTCTGGCAAACACAGCTGACACACCTCGGGATAATTTAGATCTGTCCTGATCCATCAGGCCCTGGAGGGGGTGAGGGCAGAGCCAACCTCTGGCCTGTCACAGGTGCTAATTCAGGGCAGGCAGGCTGTGCCAGGTACAAGCTCACACTCACAACCCTTCTGTTCTTAAGCTTTGCTCAAAATTATTTGGTTAGGGGCAAAATGGGAAGATTTTCCATGAAATAGGGAAAAAACCTGTGAGCCTTTTTGAACTGTTTCTGGGAGGGAAAGCAAATGGGGCAAGCCCACATCAGGAGCTCCCCAGCACCACTACCCAAGCTCATTTCACTCTCAGGTTATGTTCCTCTCTAGCAGGTTTGCTCAGCTCACACTCTCATTTACTTTCTGTCTCAGTGCTCGTAGGTTCCTCACAGCTTTCCTCTGCCCACAGAACACCGAGCAGATTTCATTAAAATCATTAATTTGAGTGCTATTTCCTCATCTCACACTTTCTGCCTGAGCCATATTTTCCATTTTGAGCTGGTTGAGGATAACTGTGTGGGGCCAAGGTATCAGACTGGTGACATTACACGACACAAATCCAAGGATTTTGCTGGTAAATCCAAAGCTCATTCAGGAAAAAAAAAAAACCAAACAACCCAAACAAAGCAGAAGTCCCAGGAAAAAAAGGAGTTTCATCTGTCTTGTTTCCCTGCTGACAGCTCCACAGCTGCCCTTTTCTCAGAGATTGCCACTTCTAGATGCTGGCAGAGAACAAAAGCTGTTGTATCCTGCCCTCACCAACAGAGTGTTTTGGCACCAGGAGCCCTCTCCTGGCCTGGCAGCAGTGAATTTCAGCCTTGGCAAGGATGTCACCTGCCAGTTCTTACCTGTCGAGTGACAGCTTGGCTTTGATGCTGCCTCTCCCTGGGCAGGGGGGATGGGGATGGCATTTTCCCCACAGTGAGATCTCTCACAGCATCACCGCCCTTTTAATCCTTTCCCAAACCCATCACCCTCTGAACAGAAGTGACAGATCCAAGCCCATCTGCATTAACAGGTTCAGCTGGATTCAGGGAGGAAAAGCTGCAGAGTTCCCTGTGACAGCTTTGGTTTTGATGTGTTTGAATGTGGCAGGGACTTCACATGAAACACACGGGTCCTCTTGGAGCAGAGCTTGTCCCAGAGCTCCGTGGGGACCTGTGGCTGCAGCCTGATCTGCCCTGAGTTTAAAGTCTCATCTCTTCCCCACAAACCCGGTGTGACAGGAGAAAACCTTTCCTGACCTGTTGTAACAGCTTGGTAAATCAGGAGCTTTGTGTCTGCGAGATGCCCAGGAAAGCTGCACTGGGATTAAGCTCCCCAGATTCCCCATCAGGATGCAGTTGGCACTTCCAGCCACGGGGAAAAAGTGCTGGCAGGACAGGGCAGTCCTTTGGGGGAGGCTGCAAGCCCTGCCCTGTCACAAACCCACCAGGAAAGAGCTGAGTTTTATGGAACTGTGACAGCTTTGCTGCCTCCCCTCCCTTTCTCAGGGATATTTGCTGACCCTCAGCAGTGCCCAGAGGAGTGTCAGGGTCCCTCCCAGCCTAAAGGAGCTTGTTGAGATGTGTTTAACTGGGACTGGATCCCCAGAGAGCTGGGGAGGCTCCTGCCCAACCTGCCTCCCCTCCACATTCCTGCAAAGGGGAGCCAAAGGCAGCTCTGCTGTGCCATAAATGGTTATTTTCTTGTTGCCAGCCCGGCTCCTTTTAATGAAAAGGCCTAAATAAATCATTAGAAATATTTTAATTAAAGGAACAGGGTAAGGAACAGGCATTCACATCCTGGAGACAATCTTGCTCCCAAGGGTTGTATTAACTGATTTGTTTGAAACACTTCTCTTCCCTGCTTAGTTTTAACCAAGCTCATTTTAACTCTGCCCATTCCTCTCTTCCTCTCTTTCCCTCTTTCTCTCTCCTCCTCTCTCTCTCCTTCCATCCAGTGAAGCCACAGGGACTTCCAGCTCATCAGCTTTGATGGAGAGTTCACCGAATTTTGAGGCTGATCCAGCCAGCAAGCAAATTAGAGACACTTAGATTCTCTAACTTGCTGCTGCTTTTGGGCAAGGAGAGGCAGGGCTTTTTGACATCCAATTTTTAATACATTTATGTAACGCACCAAAGACGTCTTTTCCTGATTTAGCTTAGCCAGAGGAATTTTTTCCACAGCCATATGAGAGCTGCTCTCCCTGCTCACAGGATGCTCCATAAAGCACAGGCTCATTAATGTGCTGGTGATCTATAGATCTGACAAGGGCTGGGTTTGGTAAATGTCATCCTTTTAATTTTTTTCCCCCTCTTTCTTTGCCCCTGTAAGAAACACCGCAGAGTTCCAGCAGAGTGATTTGCCCTAAATCACGAGTGAGGTTTGGGAACTTCCCGGGGAAAGGGATGAGGAGGGGCTGGGATTTAGGGAAGGGAAGGGGGAAGCTGCAGAACTGACCCCAGCTCTCCCCATCCTAAGTGAGGCTGATCAGGCTCCACTTAACCACGGGCCCTGCTGGTGTCCTGAGACAGAGCACTGGAGGTGCTGGGGCTGTTAATTGGGATGTTGATGAGATACAGATGAGTTCCCCGCCGATAGCTCTGGGACCCTCTGCAGTCCCTGCTGCATCAAACCTTTTTAATTTAGCAGAGGCTAATCAGCCTCGGTGGGACTGGTTCCTCTTTAGCTGGCACCCCCAGGAACAGCTCAGGGACATGAGCTCCATGACTTCTGCCCCCAGGACCTGACAAACCCAGCGTGTGCCTCCACAGCCCTGCCTGGGCTGTGCCAGCTGTCAATCAGGTGGTCCAGAGGGGATATTTGGGGAGGAGAGGACATCTGGGGGATGCTGCTGGCCTCAGGGGTGAGGTCTGTGTGTGTCTCATGGTTCTGAGGTTTAATAGTTGTGCTAATTTCAGTGGAGGAGCTCTTTCCTCCTTGCTGTGCTGGCATCAGTGGTGTCACTCAGGAATCCCAGGGCAGCCCTGGGCTGTGTCCTCAGAGGGATTCCCTTCATTTGTTTGTTTGATTCCCTTTTCCTCCTCCCCAGATTCCCTCTCCTTGGGGCACCTTGGTTGCATTGTGCATTCCCTCCTTTCCCTGGGGCCACAGAGAGGAGGAGATGATGGATGCAAGCTGTGGGACAGCACTTGTAATCAGAGCCTGTTGTTGTCTGCCTGTTCCAAGATCTGGACTCAGGGCTGGCTTTACCTTAATGTGAAGCTGAGAATGGGGATGGTAAATACCTGTGGTGCCTCTGAAGCTCGTGGAGAAGTCTTGCTCTGTCATCCCTGTGCCTACAGAAAAATAAGGAGAAGATTTCATTAAAATGATTACTTTGAGAGGTATTTCATCACCTCAAACCATGAGGAGCCTCAAAGGGTGGAAGGAGTGAGCCAGGAATGCTCCATGTGGGGATTTTCTATGGAGATGAGAAATCTTTCTGTGCCACCAACCCAAATTCTGTGCCACCAACCTTCTTCAGAGCAGCTAAATTAAGGCAACTCATCTGCCTGTGGGCACGAAGCAGTGGCACTTCTCTGCTCGTTCCAGGCTCGAGGCTTTTTGGGCTGGTTCATACTCAGAGTTGGAGTTTGTGTTTGCTGCCTGCCTTTACAAGGATGGAGAAGGCAGAGCTGCCTCGAGGTGCCTGCAGGTGTTCCAGGCAGGGCTGGGTCTCCTCGGGGCACAGGGAGATGCTGGCAGGGGCAGAGATGATGCTGTAGGGGTCACACAGCCCTGAGGACGTGGAGGGAACTTTGTGCACCCAGGCCCTGGGCTGTCACCTGTCACCAGGTGACACAAACCCTCTCACAAAGGTGCTCAGCTCCAGCTTGCACCCCGGTGGTTTTGCTGCCCTCGTTGCTCTTGTAGGACAGGTATCACTCCAGCTCCTCTGATCATTAGGAGCCTCTCCTCTGGCTTGTCAGCCTGTTTATTTCTGGCTGGTTTGTGTGTATTTATTTTTGTGCCAACGCCGTCGTTTCAGCTTCAAAAAGCTGTTCTACCTCTTTGCTGCAGACCTCCTCCACCTGCTGTATTTATACAGACCAATCACATCCACTACTTAAAAACCCTGAGTCCTAAAAACCCTCAAGTCCTTGTCCAGAGCCTTAACAACAGGCTGGTCTCATCCATGTCCACGTGCAGCATTTGATTGTTCTCTAAAAAACTTCTCAGATGGATATGTTTTCTATTTTCCAGAGGCTCTTTATATGTAGATAGAGATGATTAAAATCACCTTGACATCCATCTTGCAGAGGAGGGATGTGAGGAGCTCAGACACCCTCTGGCACTTGAGAAGCAGCAGTGTGAGGAGCTCTGCTGGCCTGTGAGGGGTGAGCTGGGACCAGCCAGGATGGGGGGAAGTGCCCCTGCACGTGGGACTGCGTGGCCTTGGTGCTTTTTAAATCAAGGTCAAACCCACAGCACTGTCAGAAGAGGAGGCAATTAGTCTCAGCACATGCCAGCAGGGGAGGGACAAATTGGAGAACAGCAAGGGCTGTTAAAATTAAAGTTAATCTGTCACTAATCTCTGGTTGAGAAATCCAGGAGAGAAGAAAAATTAGGTGATGTTTGTGAGTGATGAGTCGCTCTGAGAGGCGATTGCTGTGCAGCAGTCAGAGCAGGAGAGACCTCCGTGCAGAGCTGGGATTCATCCTGCATGGATGCAGGCCCTGTGCAGGCCACTGGGAGCTGTGCTCCAAGGGCTCCCTGCCTGTGAAATAACTGGGAATTCTCCCAGTTTGGGGCAGTTTTGTTCCCAGAGCTGAGTCCTGCACTAGGAGTGGTCACGGCCCCGAGGCTGCCAGAGCTCCAGGAGGGTTTGGACAATGATCCCAGGGACAGGGTGAGATTGTTGGGATGTCTGTGCAGGGCCAGCAGCTGGACTTTGATGATGCTGAGTGCAAAGCTGTCCTGCTTGCCCTTCCCACTGCTCCCTGTGCCTTGAGGAGGCGGGTTTGGGGCTCCTGACACATTCCCATTGTGGCTGGTCAGTCACTGGGGCTGGATTTGCAGCAGAGCCTGTGAGAGGAAAGGACTTGGCCCTTCCCTCAGCACCCAGAGGGATTCAGTCTGTGAGGGTGTCTGTGCTGGGCTCAGATCCAGGTGACCCCCAAGTCCACACCAGAGGCCAGGCACAGAGTCAGCCCCAGGGCTCCACGCCCCTTCTCTCCCCCTCCTGGGACACAGCAAGATTAACCCCTGACAGAAGGGAAAATCAATTGTTCCTCCCCCCCGACAGCGAGAGGATCACCTGCCTCAGCCCCAGTGTCACAGGAGAGAGCTGGGCATGGATTTGCTCTGCAGGAGCTCTGAAGAGCCCCCTGCACCTTTGGGGTCACCCAGTGCCTCTCAGGGCCACAGCACCCCACTGCAGCATGTCAGGGGACACCAGCAGAGTGTGGGACCTGATGGGACAGAGGAGCAGAAGGGAGTCCAGAGGGAGCTGACCTCCCTGAGCCACCCCGTATCCACCAGGAAAAGCAGGGGAGGAAAAGCAGAGGCTATTTTAAGGACAACAAGAGAGCAAGAGTTTAATTTGCATGCTCTGAACAAGCTGCTGGAGGTGCTGATCTCCCTGCCCAGAGCTCTGAGGGAGGGAGATTAGGCTCTTGAAGTTAAAATTAGGTTTTGTGGAATATTCCTCCCCCCCTGGCTGAAGGCAGTTGTGTCACAGCTGAATCACGATGTCCTCCCGAGCGCTGGGGGGACTGGTCCCTGCCATCCTGGCTGGGAACTGGGTCTGCTGCAGCAGCACTGATGCTTGGATGGGTAAATTGGGCTGTGGGCAGAGCTGTTGGGTGTGAGGAACCTGCATCAAAGGACTTGGGAGTGCTTAATTGTGGTAGTGAGGAGCTGGAAGAGCAGATGAGTCGTGGAGAAGGTGGCTTTGTCCCATCACCTGCCACCAAGGTGGAGGGCAGAGGCTCCCAGCACCATGCTGGGAGGGACAAGCCCACAAATTGGGGATTTCTGGCTAAGATGGACCCATTTGGTGGCACTTGGTGACAACACTTAAGGCTGTGTGGCTGCCAGGGAGGCACCCAGCTCATGGGTGTGTCCTTGAGCACGGCTCTGCAGGGAGAACTGGTGGGAAGGGAAGGGAGGACTGGTGGGAAGGCAGCACAGGGCCAGGCTGGCAGCACTGCAGGGCACTGGGGGTGTGCAGAGTGTTGACCTCTCTGCTGACCTGCACTGGGACACGTTGTGAAGGTAACAGAGCACCCCTAAACAGGCCAGCCCGAGGGCTGTCGCTCACCAGAGCCATCTGGGCAGTGACTCGCCCTATAAATCCCCTCATTGTGCCATTTGTCCCTCCAGATTGGCCACTGGCACGTCTCCCAAGGGCTCAGCATGGACAACAGGATCTTCTCCTCCAACATCTCTGACAGCCTCTTCAACACCACGCTCATCGTCACCACCATCCTGGTAAGGGAGGGGGGCACCTGCAGTTCCCATCAGCTCCCGGCCAACCCAGCCCTCAGGGGATCACCTGGAATTTTGCTCCCCCAGCATGGCACACTGATGTCACAGAGGAGAGGCCAGCAAATCTCTGATTACAGGCTGGGGGGACAATTCCTGGCAGTGTAATGAAGCTAAAGTTGTTGTTTCCTGTGGAAATGGTATTTGATGGGTTCAGAGGCAGCTGGGATGGGGACACGCTGCCATTTTGCATCCAGCTCAGAATGGGGTTCTTGTTTGGCACACAGCCACTGAGTTGTAAGGGACAGTTGCCCCTCCTACCCATAAAATTATAAAAATTGGCCAAGATGGACACGATTTTTGTGAAGACTTCACATGTACAGGCACCACTGTCCATGTTTGACAGGTTCCCCTTCCAGGTGCTGCTTGTCCAGTGATTTTTTTACTCTTCCTTTAAAGACACCCCAACTCCTGACTGTCTCCTCACGTCCCACAAAGTTTGTTGAGAAGGGGACAGGCTGGAGAAATGGCTCTGTGCCAGCAGAGATCGAGGTCTGGATGTCCTGCCACGACTTGGAGCAGTCACTGGGCTGCTCTGCCACATCCCACTTGGAAGCAGCCCCCAAATCATGATCTCTGAGCTCTGCTTTGTATCCTAAATCTGCTGCACCTCCACACTGCAGAGGGAACACCAGAGTGGAGACAGCCCTGAGAGCTTGACACCACCTGAGCTCCCAAACCTTCCTCATGCAGCTTGAGAGGGACACATTGGGCTGGGATGTGCTTTCTGGGGTTGGATTTTGGATGCTTTTTAAGCTTTGTTCTCAATCAACCCACCCCATGAGCCCCTGGCTCTGCCCTCCCTGCTCTGTGCTAAGATGGGAATGACAGCTGCCCAGTTTCACTGCAGGAAAACCCTTACTTAATGCTGAAGTGGAACCACCAGGAGCTGGAGGGCAACGACCGCTACGAGGGGTTCTGCGTGGACATGCTGAAGGAGCTGGCGGAGATCCTGCGCTTCAACTACAAAATCCACCTGGTTGGGGACGGTGTCTACGGCGTCCCCGAGGCCAATGGCACCTGGACAGGGATGGTTGGGGAGCTGATAGCTCGGGTAAGTGGATTAGCTGCTCGTTTTAACCCTGCTCTGCTGGGGTTTGGCGCTGTGAAGCCCCCGCGCTTCGTGAGGCGCTCTGGGAAGATGAGGATGGATGGGGGTTTTAGTCCGTTTGGGAGGCTTGGAGCAGAGGATTTCCACTTAATGTGTTCTCCCCATGGGAAATGTGTTTGTTGTGGCGGTGTGGGAAGAGGTCAGAGCAAGGACAGGGTCCTGGGATGGTGTCAGGAGTGCTCACTTTGTTGGAGAGGAAGTTTGGGCTCTGGGATCTCGTGTAAAAACTCGTTACAGGATGGATTATTTTTTTTTCCCAGTGGAAAGATTAACAAAAACTTGCAACAGGAAAATGCAGGGCTTGGTAGAAGATGGAAAAAATTGACTAAACCACACTGGGATGGAGGCAAGTGAGAATCCCATTTCTGCCTAGGGAAGTTTTGGCAGATTCAGTTCAGCTACTTAACTCAGTGTTGCTTTTGGAGAAGAACATTTCCTATTTCCTCGAAGTGCATGGCTCGAGATCTTTGCTCTGCTCTGCTCTGTGGAGCTGCTGCCCAGCAGCAAAGCTGAAAACAGAATTATTTTGTGTGGTTTGACAATAATTCTGTGTACACCTGGGCTCAGCCAGCCTGTACCTCCTCCCTGCTCTTTGTTTTCCTCTGTGGTCCTTCTCAGGCTTCCTGAAGCTTAACTACAGCCCACAAAATGCTCTGAGATCCTTTGGAAAATAGGCTTAGCCACAGCTAACAGTGGGATTGATGCTGTTTAAGCCAATACTTCCTTGCTGATTTCTACTCTGCCTTGTCATTGCTGACGTGCCTGTGAGAGCCCAGTGCCACTTTCCCAGCTGGTGACAAATCCATGGTGACGTGGATTGGTGATAATCCCCCCACTGTGGGACAGGACACCCTGAGTCATTTGTCTTCTGCAGAGCAGGGGAACAAGGGGCCAAATCCATCCCCTGAGGAGCTGAGGCTCCTGCCAGATCTTTCCTCCCTGGAAAATGAGCATCACTTCACTCTGTGGTTGATTTGGCACAGTGGAGTTTGGTGGAAGGTTGTGCTCGAGGGTTTTGGGGGTCTTCTCCACAATTCTGTGCTCCTTAATGGTTCCATGATCTCTAGGAGATGCCCACAGGCACCTTCTGCTTCTTCCCCACATGGTGAAGAGTGATGCTCATCCCACTTGAGGAGTTTCAGCTGAGTGTTTGAGGTCAGCTGGGATGACTCTGTGTCTGACAGAGAGAGGGATTTTGGGTTCACAGCCAGGGCACTGAACAGACTGGAGACTCTCCTGAGCTCTCTCCCTGTCTCCTGGGTCACCCTTCCCTGAGCAGTCACTCTTAATGCCAGCTGAGATCCCACCTCCATCTGCTCCTTTAAAAGAGCTTCTGTGAGGCTGTTTGCAAATGCTCCAGGCTATTGGCATCGTTTTTCTCCATCCTTGTGTCTGTGTGTGTGTGTACACACACAATTACACTCCTGCAACATTCCTTTGGGGAGGCAGGAGGGAAGGAGCTGAGAGCAGCATCTGATCAAAGGAAGGGAACAGCCATCAAACTTTTGGCCTACTAACCTTGGCAGTGCCTCTTCATTAAATGGGACCTTCTGGAGGGTTGTTTTTCTCCAGTGATGAGTGTTTTAACTTCATCTTCACACAGAAACCATTTGTTTCTTCTGCAGCCTGAGCTTATTTAGGAGGATTTTTTTACTTCTCTTTCTGCTGGGCAGAGCTGTCAGAGCCTACAAGGCTGGATCACAAATTGGGGAAGAGAAACAGCTTTGTCTGTTGTTCTCCCTATATCCCTGAGAGTTCTTATAATGGTTTCAGCAAGTTTTTGATCAATCCCAGGGACTGGGCTCAGGTCAGCCAGGGCAGAGCTGCGTGTGCTTGGTGTTGTGTTTATTCAGAGCTGCCTGGGATGTTGTTTTTTGAAGGCTTTTCACAGCCCAAGGGGCTTCTGTCCATCCTTGACAGCCAGCCCCCATGGGAGTTTATCCTTGATTCCAGCCCCTTGCTCATCCCTGTCCCGAGGGATCCGGCACATCTGGTGCTGGGTGCACACATCCCTCTTACAGTGGATTTATCCCCTGGGCACCCTGCTCCTTTAGGACAGAGAGGGGATCAGCTGGGGCAAAAACCTCTCACAAAAGCCCCAAATCCCTCCCAAAATCAAAGCTCTGCCTCTGTCCAGCACAGTATCATTGTAGAAAAGTGATTCCCCCCTTGACCCTGATCAGCCATCAGAAAATGAGGTTTGACTCACACTCACTCAATGTGCAGGACCAAAAGGTCACAGAATTATCCAGCTCCATGCAAAGCCTTCCCTGTAATCCCTCTGTGGCACGAAACCTCCTCAGAGCAACTCCAGGCTATTTGGGAAAAAATGTTTCATTTTATTGCTTCTAAATTAACCCACTATTGATTTATTCTTAAGCACTGGGAATTCCATCACAGCTAATTGTGCACCCTGATATGACTGAGCAGGATGCTGTGCAAATATACATTTGTTTGTTGACCCAAACTCACCAGTACAAATCTTACTGACCTGCTCACCAAACAGGCTGGGAGATAAGGAAGAGGGGGACTGGGATGGCTTGGGAAGGAACCCTGGACAATTTGTGATCAGCTCGTGGAGGTTCAGCTTGGGAGAAATCACTTGGAAGGACTGAGAGTCACAGAATGGTGATTTAGCTTCAACCCCTTTGCACCTTCTGCTATCCCAGGTTGCTCCAAGCCTCATCCAGCCTGCCCTTGGACACTCCCAGGGATGGGGCAGCCACAGCTTCTCTGGGAATTCCATCCCAGCTCCTCACCACCCTCCTTCCCAATATTTCACCCTCCTCTCTTTCAGCTCGAAGCCTCTCCCCCTTGTCCTGTCACTCCAGTTCCTGATGAAGAGTCCCTCAAGCTTATTCTGTAGTGAAAGATGTCCCAAATCCTGAAAAGCCTGGGCTAATTTGTCCCTCTGAGAATGCAGGGCAGGGAGATTGAGCACCCTGCTCGTTCCTGGAGTGAGCAGGGCAGTAAAGCCACTCTCCCTGTCAGCCTTCCTGGCTCTGGCACAGACAAACAAACAAGGGAGAGCAGCAAATCTTCCCATCTCCTCCTTTCTGGCATCAGAGACTTAAAGGGCATTTGGGCTGGAAGAATTACATCCTGCTCCCTGCTGCTGCAGTGCAGTGTCTGGCTCAGAGTCCCTGATGGTCTCAGCTCTTCCCCTTCCCTCTCTCTCCAGCACATCCTCGAGCTGAAATGAATTCTCTGGCATGACACAAACCAAGGGATGTATTTTCACAGCAACATGACAGCCCTGGCCTTGTCCCACCACGCCTGGATTGAATCTGACCGGGATCAGTGGTGATCAAAGCTCTTTTTAAAGGGAGGGATGTGAAGTTGTTCATCTTGTCCAACCTCAGGAGCAGCAACACCAAGAACAGGAGACCCCTTAAAGCTTTGGTTTTTCCTTGCTGGTGGCCAGGTGCTGCCTTCCCTTCAGCTGCTCCAAAGCTGTGGAGTGGCAGGAAGGGGAAAGGAGAGAGAAGACATTCCAGAGCTGGTGGAGTCCTCACAGTGGTGGTGGTGTGTGGAGAGAAAGCTGTGTGTGGGTGAAGGGAGGCAGGGGGAGGGTGTTAGCAGGCTCCAGGAGAGGCTGGGAAGCGAGGAGCTGTGGGATGCTGTGCAGAGGGGTCTGCAAGGCTCTGCTGGAAAATCAAACACAAGATGGGGAGGGTGGCGTGAGCCGGGCTGGTGTCACTGCTGTCCCCGTGTGCTTTGGGCCCCCATTCCTGGTGCTTCACCTCAGCTGGCTTTGCCACAGGCAGGGTGAGCACCTGGCACGGGTTTGTCCTCCCACCCACAGTGTCCAGGTGAGGAAAGATGGGCCAGGGCAGACTGGAGGCTGACATCTGCACCGAGAGCTGCTCAGCTGCCCTGCCTGTGGCTCGCAGGGAGAGCTGCGGCCTCGGGGGTTTTCAGGCTGTCACTTCTGATATGGCAGAACACACACTTGTCCTTAAGAAAACCCCAAACACCTGTTTGGAGTGGCCCTGCTGCCTCTAAATGCAAAAAGAGGCATCTGAGCACCACGGAATAGCAGAGACCCTCTGGAGATCATCCTGCAGAGAGCGGGGCCACCTCCAGCAGGGCGGGTTCCCACCGGGGCAACAACCCAGTGTTGCTGCTGGGTCTGCGTGGGGTAATTAATGCCTGAAGCTTGAACTGCTATTTCACCTTCCTGAGAGGCTTTTGGAGCCCAGGGCCAGTGTGGAAAAAGGTTTTGCTGCCCCTGATCTCGCTGTCAGGGCTCTGTGGGCAGCGCTGGTGACAAGGACACTGCCACGAGCAGCCAGGGGATGCACAGAGCTGCTCAAGCGAGGGGCTCAGCTGCTGGAGGAGAGGCCAGCCCTGTGCTCCCAGCGCTGTCCTGGCTCCTTTTCCAGCTGTTTGCCACAGCCTCAGCCCCAAGCCACGCTCTGCTGCCGCCTTCCCCCTGCGCTTTGTCCCCGCAGCCCGGCGGAGGGCTGGGAATCGCTGCGGGGCCGGAGCCGGGCTGTCGTCCCGGCTGCTTTCCGCTATCCCAGGCCGTGGGAGGCTTCGCTGGGATCCTCTCCGGGCTGGGGCTGACGTCAGGGCCCATTCATCACCATTAGCGCCGAGCTGAGCCCTGTCAGAGCCCGCGGCGAGGGGGCGGATGCCGCCTCTGGACTGGCAGTCCCTGCAATTTGCTCCTGAAGGATGCTTAATTGTTGTTCCTCCTCGGGAGCCCGGCTCAGCCCCCGTGTTTAACGTCCTTTCCAGAGCCCTGATACAGGCAGAGCCCACGGGAATGCCAGGTAAGGCGGTGGTGGTGGCAGCTTTTGTCTCGCTCGCCAGCCCACCTGGGTTTCCTCTCACCTAGCGAGGGTTTGGCCTTGTTTGGGCGGTGTTTTGTCAAGAGCAGGGGCTGTCTCCACTCCCAAAAAGCTCTGGGTCTTTTTCTAAGCCTATTTCATGCCGACATTTATAGCTGCAACTGTGCTGGGAGGATGAAACCCAACCCCTCTATCCCCCCATCTTTTACCTGCTGTTTTTCCCTCTCTCCAGAGCCCAGATGTGGACAGAGTGCAGGGAAATCCATTTCTGCTCCCCCAGGGCATCCCTTAGCCCATAAAACCCCAACACCTGCCTGAGCTCAGGTGGGGGAGGCTGCAGAGAACTCAGGTTTGCAGAGCTGAGCTCAGTGAATCACAACAAGTTTTGTCGGGAGTTGAAAGCATGAAATGGATGAAATTCAGGCAGAGAGTTCTTTGCATGCCATTCCCAGATCAAAGTTTCCTGCTATCAGAGATCAGCTCTTAACTTGCATGACTGAGCCTGCAGAGAGAAAAGAGAGACAGTGATGAGGAGCTGGGGCTCTGCTGCAGAAACTTCTGCACCTCTGATGTGGCAAAAGCCCTGAAAAGTTTGCAGGGACTGGGCAGAAGGAAATAACTCTGATGGAATGGCAGAACCCTCTGGAGATGAGAGAAGGGAGCTGGACACAAAATCTGAGTGCCCTGAGTGTGTCTGCTCCGTGGGCAAAGGGAGGGGGATGGATTGGAGTTCTGTTTTGTGCAGGGAACAGCATTTCAAGGTGCTGCTGCTGATTCAGCAACACTGAGATGTTCAGGGAACAACCAGGGTGTTGCTGCTGCCCAGAGAATGCTCAGGACCCCAAAGCTGGGTAAACCTGGGGAGGACGCTGCTCCTTCCATCGGCACCTTTGTATTCCCCCTGGATTAGGAATGAAAATTTCCCAGAAGCTTTGGCATGGTATTTCCCCCCTCTGTTTTAGTCTGTGACTTTGCTGGTGGAGCTGTGTTTAGTTGAAGTGGGAGAAGAATTCCATTGTCAGGCTAAGCTGTATCTTCACCGGGGGCTTTGCTGGGAGAGCTCTCCCCGGGACAGTGGCACCTACAAACCTTTCAAGCAGAGACAAGAGAGCTTTAGGAAGCTTTAGGCTGTTTTCCCAGATAAAATTCTCCACACTCCACGTTCCAGAGATGAGCTGATCCCGTTTCAGTAATCTGGTGTTCACACAGGGTTCAGCTGCTCGCACACCACGCTGGGATTATTGGTGGCTTTTAAAAAGCCCCTGGGTGCATGTCTGGCTATGCAGAAATTCTCCTCAGCTCATAATTCATTCCAGCCTGAACCTCTTAGGAATCTGTAGGAGCTGCTTGGAAACAATTGCTGGCACTGGGCTTGTCTGAGCTGCCCTGCACAGTCTGGGATGTGTCACCTTCTCTGTGACCCCTGCCTGGGTGGGACCTCCTGGGTCACCTTCCCTTTCTTCTCCCTCTCCTTCTCCCCTTCCAGTCATCCTGCTCTTCCTTCTGGCATCCCCAGCCTTTCCCAGGAGCTCCACCAGGCCCGATGGTGCCTTGGCATCTGCACAGACCTTGTCAAATTTAGGGACAAAAAGTGCAAATAGCTTTTCTTTCCCACCCCATCTTCTCTTTTTCCACATGCATAATCATCTTCCTGCAAAGCAGAGAAACAAATGGATAAGGGAGTGGAGGTTTCATTTTTACAGAAAGCAATTACAGACATTAAAAGAGCTAAAGTAATAAAAATAATATTTAAAATTCAAATCCCTTATCTATATTACAAGGGTATTAACATGGGAAGAAGTTATTTTTATTTTTTTCTCCCCCTAATCTCATTTGCCTTGCAAGTCAATCTGCAAACTTTAATGCCAATCCTCTGAAGTTGGATTTTTTTTTTTTTTTGATTTTTTGTTTTTGGAGACTGATCTGCAATTCTGGAAGTCTGGGTTTGGCAGGTTTGTGAACTCAGAGGATGGGGGTGATGCTGCTGCTTTGTCACCTACCTGTGGTGCTTGTTTGTACCAGGAGGGACAGCTGTGTTCAACAGGGAAGGGGGAGCTTGCATTTTCTATAGATTAATATAATATTTATTGGTTTATGGCTCCAGGTTTTAATGCATTAAATGAATAAAAATGGCAATCAGGCTGTGAGCATTTGGGGGAAAGAGCTGCTCTTCTGGTGCTGCTGCAGCCTGAAAGGGAAGGAAAAGTGGGGAAAGGGAAGGAAGAATGGGGAAAGGGAAGGAAAAATGGAAAAAGGGAAAGAAGAATGGGGAAAGGGAAGGAAATAGGGAGAAAAGGAAAGAAAAGTGGAGAAAGGGAAGGAAAAGTAGGGAAAGGGGAAGAAGAATGGGGAAAGGGAAGGGAAAATGGAAGGAAATAAGAAAAGGAAAGAAAAGTGGGGAAGGGAAAATGGAGAAAGGGAAAGAAAAATGGGGAAAGGGAAGGAAAAATAGGGAAAGGGAAGGAAGAATAGGGAGAATGCTCCAGAGCACAGGGTGGGCTAAACTTTGGGGTGTGTTTGAGCAGGACTTGTGTGAAACCCACATGTGGGAGCCCCTGGATGCCACCACTCCTGCTGTTCCCACAGTGCCCGGAGCTGGGGTGGCCCAGGAAGGTGGGACATGCCCCTGCATGTCCTGTGTGGCCCTGGGTTTGCTGCTGTGCCAGGCTCAGCTCCTGACCTTTTCCATTTCCCTCCTCCCCAGAAAGCGGATCTGGCCGTGGCGGGGCTGACGATCACGGCGGAGCGCGAGAAGGTGATCGACTTCTCCAAGCCCTTCATGACTCTGGGAATTAGCATTCTCTACAGGGTCCACATGGTAAGAGCCTGATTTTAGAGCCATTTATGTCCCTCCATTATTTGCATGCAAACCTGCCTGGTTATAGGAGAATAATGAACGACTCATAAAAATATTTTGGTTTCTTATTGAAACGCGAATGTGCTCGACCTTTATTTCCTGCTTTTCTCTGTCCTGCCCTGTGTCAGGATTGGTGAATTCCATTCCTATTCAACCCTGCACTCCTCACAGGGCTCATGATGGGTTTTTTAGCATGGTGGGGACCACAGGATGGTTTAGAGTGGCTTTAAGTGGTTTTAAGGCCACTGGGTGAGGGGTGCTGAGGGCAGGCTTGGCTGGAGGGGTGCAGAAGCGTGGCTGGGTGGCCCCAAAATTGCAGAAATCTGGCTTGGAGTCAGCATCCAGGTGGATTTAGTGGAAAGACTGGCTGGGAGGCTGAGCTGGGATATCTGTGGATGTACCTCACTGGTGTCAGGGCCATCCCTGATCTCAGCTTTGCTCTCTTGCTGCCCTCTCCCACCTGAGAATCACATCAGGAAGGAATCCTGGATTGCTTTCCTTGCTGTGAGCCCCTGGAAATGCTCTACAGGGAGAAATGTCCCTGCCCAGGGCAGGCAGGGTGCCAGGCTGGGCTCACAGCCCTGCCTGGGCTCTGTCTCTCAGCTCTCCTCATTTGTTCACCCTTAAGAGCAGCAGCCTCTGCAGCCCAAGGAAAGCTCCTTCACCCCAGGGGTGCTCTCAGCCCCCCTTGCCCACACAGTTGTGGAATCACAGGATCCTGGAATGGTTTGGGTTGGGATGGACCAACTCAGCCTTGGACACTTCCAGGAGTGGGGCAAAATTGTGTGTTTTTTAATCAAAACACCTGGGGATATTCCCAAGGGATCCATGTGTGCAAGGTTCATGCTTGTGTCTTTTCTCTCAATTCCCATGGATCCTCTTTTATTTGCACCCTCCACTGTTCCACCTTCTCCCTGAAGCCCAGGGGAGGCCAGCTTTCCCCCAGTGACTCCCAGATTCCCAGTGCCACAGAAGCCAAGCTCCTTCTGCAGCCTCGTTACTCCCAATCTGCATTTTGGAAACGTGCTCTGCACCGTGTCAAGTGTGACATGAGTGACAGTGCCTTGGTTTCTGTCAGCCCAACAATAGCAGCCAAAAGGGAAAAATAAAAAATCCCATTCAAGCTGCCTCTCCCAGCCCCCTCTCCACCCTGGAGGCTGTTAAGGATGCAGTGTTGGGGATGAACAGAAACAAATTCATGCATCCATCTCTGTGCTGAGTGGCTCCTGCCAAGAGCAAACAAGTAATTAAAATCTAGTTAAAATTCTGGTTCCTCTGCTACGAGCAGAATTTGGGATCGATGACTTAACTGATCACAGAAAAAAAAATAAAATTAAAAATTTAAAAGGGGTTGACTCTGACAGCTCCTGGAAATCAAATGGAATTGTCCCTTCCCCACCACAGTTGGGTTTTCACATCAGCTGCTGCCTTGTGGAGCCGGGACCTTTTCCTGCCAGTGTCTCCTAGGATTAAAATTGGATTTGGTGGTTAAATACTGAGTTATATTAGGAGGGAATTCTTCCCTGTGAGGGTGGGGAGACCCTGGAATGGATTTCCCAGAAAAGCTGTGGCTGGAAACACCCAAGGCCAGGTTGGATGGAGCTCTGGGACAGGGAAAACTGTCCCTGCCAGTGAAAAAGGATTGGAACAAGATGATCTTTGAGGTCCCTTCCAACCCAAACCATTCTGTGCATGTCCTGCCTCAGATTTGCACCATCACCTTCATCAATTCCCTGAGCAGAATTCCTGAGCAGCATTCCCTGAGCCCTCCAGAGGAGAGGCAGGAGTGCTGGTGCAGCCTTTGCACAGGATCTCTTCTGAGAGCCATTTGCTGCTGCCTCGGGGAGCTCTGTGGGGTTGTCTGACACTTCTCCTTAGGGTGGGAGTTCCCCAGGAGCATCTGCTGCCACCAGAGGAGCACAGCCCAGCCCTGCCCAGCCTGCCCTTCAGGCCTGCACCAAACGGAGCAGATCCATAATTACAGGCTCCAGAGGGCTTTGGGAATTCTCTCCCTGCTGCCAGCAGGGCTTCAGCTGCTCCACGGAGGAGCTGGTGTGGATGTGAGCACAGCAGCTGCCCAGGGACCCAGGCAGGGGGGCAAAGACATCTCCCAGGTGGGGTCACCCCACAGTGAGCCCCAGTTGGCTGCACTGGGGGATGTGAGGAGTGATGGAGGGGCAGCCAGGGCTCCCACAGGGAACCTCAGAGCTCCCCCTTCCCTGTCCAGCCCTTGGATCTCTTCCTCCAGACCCTGGAGAGTGCCTGAGAGCTGTGTGGAGATTCTCACACTGGTAAATATTTGTTAAACCAGGCAGTTCTGGTTTTCCTTTAAGGATGTGGTTTGCAGAGCAGCCCCTTCTCCTTCTCCCCACCCCAAAAACCACCTCTGCAATGTCAAAAATTGCAGCTGACGTCTGTTAATCACGGCTCAGATGAGATGGAGCCTAATAAATAACCACAAATGAGCCAAGGAGTTGTCTCCACACCCTGGGCTCCTCTGAAAGCGATGACATTTTATTTTAATTTCCATGTAGCTCCAGTGGCAAGTGATTTCTCGCCCCTTTCTCCTCCCCACGCCGCCAACCCAGCCACCACAGAGCCTGTGCCTCTTATCACACATAACCAAATATGGCAGCTTTAACCAGGGCTGTCATTTTTCTCAATTTCACTGCTTGTGATACAATCAGGGCTGGATTTCTGACACGGGAGCTCTAACAGGCTTCCTGAACTCGCAGGCTGCTCAGAGAAAAGGCTTGGTTGGTGTTTCTAGGTGCCTCTTCTGCCCAGCCAGGGGGATGTGGGGATGGCAGGAGATGGATGAGGAGCCCTGAGCAGTCCCAGGGCTGGAATCAGCTGCCCAGGGTTGTTCTTGCACAGAGGAAAAGTCCGGATTATTTGTGTCTTACACATCTTTGCTCACATCCTGCCTCTGTGGCAGGGAATGAGGGGCTGGAGACCACCCTGGCTCCTCAGCCCTGAAAGTCCTTGCCTTCAAAATGAGCAAATGGAGACTGGGAGAGTGCACAGGAAGAGCTGAGTTTAGGCCAAGTGAGCTGAGGCTTAAAGTGTTTCAGCTTGATTGCTGCAGAGGACACGAAAAGGGAAGGATGGACTGAAAAGCTCCCTGATTCCAGCCAGAGGAGGCTTGAGAGGGGCTGAGAGGGGCTGAGCCCCCCTCCTGACAGCTCTGCCAGCCAGGATCCCTCCCCAGCAGGGCAGGGTGGGAGCAGCTGCTGCCCAGGGCCCGTGGGATGCTTTGGCTCGTTATGAACAATGTGATGGCTCCAAATGAGGCTCAAGGTTCACAGCAGCCTTTGCTCAGCTTTTATGGACTCCAGAGGGAAAGGAGGGGTCTGGATCTGCCCCTGGATCAGATTGTCCTGGGATACACCCTGGTTTGGTGCCCTGCAGCTGTACCAAGCACTCCTCAACATTTCTGCCCCTCCAGGCTGAGTTTTCTTCCTTTCCCTCCGACTTCCAGAGGCAGAAGAGAGTTCTCTGTGCTCCTTTTTCAGGGAAAACACCTGTGAGAATGGCAGGGATAGGGCTGGCTGGGGTCCCTCCAGATGGTGTGTGCAGAGCAGGGAGTGCTGGAAACAGCAACTCCAGGGCTGTCCTGTCCTTCCCAAATGTCCCCCTTGTCCAAGCTCATCAGTCACCAGTGTCTTCCCAGAAAACTGCTGCTCACTGGCTGAAGAAATGAAGATTTCCAAGAACAACTCAGGAAGGAGGGTAAATTAATCTCTCCCACTTCCATCTGAGGATTTGCAGGAGGCCTTCATCAATTATTGGACATTTTGAACATATCTATTCCAGGAAAAATAGCTCTTCCAATTAACAAAGCTCTACTGGGACTGCCTAAAAATATCTGACAGACTCCAGATATTGTCATTCCCATCTTCAAAACAGACAGATAAGAGAGAGTTTGTGCCCTCCGTGGGAACAGAATATCTTTATTCTTACCCACAACTGTGAATGAAAAGAATATGTCCCAGCAGCCTGGGAATGACTGTAGCTGAAAAGAACCAGAACTACTACAGCTGTAAAGTCACAGGAGAGATTCATCACCAAGCTGGAGACTTAAAGCTTCCAACACAATTTCCTAAATGAGAGCACTTTATTGACAAACTGCCCCAGAAATATAAAGAAGACATCAAGGCCTTAATTGCAGAAAGGAACTTTGTCATGGGAGCTTCTCGTGGGGGAGGCTCAGCCAAGGCTCTGCCAGGGCCTGTGAGCTCCCTGGCAGCTCTGGGGTGCCAGGGAGGGTCCTTCCCTGCCCTCCTGGAATGATGTGCTCCAGGAGCTCCAGTCTGCTCAGCAGCCTGTGCCCTTCACACCCCGCAGGTTCCCCGCGGCCTCGCTTCATCCTGGAGCGTGCAAACAGCTGGAGGAGTGAAGAGTTATGGAGCCAGTTCAGCTCCAGGGGAGAAGGGAACCAAGGGCATCCAGGAGGGCTGTGAAGGGGAGAGCTTTGGCGGTGCCACCCTTTGGCAGTGCCATCTTTTGGGGTGCCACCCTTTGGCAGTACTACCTTTTGGGGTGCCACTTTTTAGCAGTGCCACCCTTTGGCAGTGCCACTCTTTGGAGTGCCACCCTTTGGGCAGTGCCACCTTTTGGGGTGCCACTTTTTGGCAGTGCTACCTTTTGGCAGTGCCACCCTTTGGGATGCCACCCTTTGGCAGTGCCACCTTTTGGCAGTGCCACCCTTTGGCAGTGCCACCTTTTGGCAGTGCCACCTTTTGGGCAGTGCCACCTTTTGGGCAGTGCCACCCTTTGGCAGTGCCACCCTTTGGCAGTGCCACCCTTTGGCAGTGCCATCCTTTGAGGTGCCACCTTTGGGCAGTGCCATCCTTTGAGGTGCCACCCTTTGGCAGTGCCACCTTTTGGGGTGCCACCTTTGGCAGTGCCACCCTTTGGGGTGCCACCTTTTGGCAGTGCCACCTTTTGGCAGTGCCATCTTTAGGGGGTGCCACCTTTTGGCAGTGCCACTCTTTGGCAGTGCCACTCTTTGGCAGTACCACCTTTGGGCAGTGCCACCTTTTGGCAGTGCCACCTTTTGGGGTGCCATTCTTTGGCAGTGCCACTCTTTGGCAGTGCCACCCTTTGGGGTGCCACCTTTTGGCAGTGCCACCTTTTGGCAGTGCCACCTTGGCACGGATGCTCTGGGTGGGATCAGGGCAGAGGGAACAGGCCGTGGCACCTGGGAGTGCTCTGAATTAACAAATTTAATTTGGAATGGGAATCCCACAGTGCAGCTTCCTGCAGTTCCTGGGGCTCTGAAAGCCCTCGGCTTGGCAAACCAGGACACAGCAGCAACTGACCAGAAATCTGGGAAAGGACAAAAAGGGTGTAGAGTCTGCACTGTTTGTACCTCCCCTGTTTATGGAGGATAACCTGGGACAGAAGGGAGGCATTGCCTTAAAGGGAGACTCTGGAATTAAACCCAGGAGAGGCTGAACTTTTCCTTGGGAATTGCCTTAAAATTAATCTGAGAATGGATGCTGAACTACTGGTCCTCAACTCATCTATTTCCTAAAAAGCCTCTAAAAATCCTCATCCCAGAGTGGTTTGGCTTGGAAGGGACCTCAAAGAGCCTTTAGTTCCAACTGTCCCACCACAGACAGGGACAGACAGATCCCAAAATCTTGTCCTGAAGGATGCAGGAACAGGTTGTTGTGGTGTGCTGGGTTTCTCCTCCATGCAGGGTTTGCTGGGGAAGGTTCCTGACACCTTACAGGTTCCCAGATGGTGACTGGAGCTGAGGATTTCACAGTCTCCTGGATATTTTTAGCAGAGGAAGATTTTTGTGCAACAACTGTTGCCTTTTCTAGCAACAGCTCGAGTCTCCAGCAGAACTGCCGAGACCTTGTGAAATTCAGGTTTTTGCATAACATTCAGTAGTAAAACAGCGAGGTTGGGATGGAAATGGAATTTGAAATGCTGGTCTGTGGAAGGGAAAAAAAGCCTTTGCAAAGCTCTGACTCGTGGGAAGCTTCCCAGTTACAGGTGCTTGGGGAAGCTGTGGAGCTGTTTTAGGGATGCCAGGACTGAGTTTGTGGTTTGGGACAGAAAATAAAGGTTCTTTGAGCTAAGGGATCACATCCCTTGTGCCTGTGCTGACTTGGGTGTGCTTGAGCTGCTCTCTCCTTTCAGGGGAGCTGCATCCACAGAGCTGGTGGTGAAATCCACTCAGAATGGGAGGTGTTTGGCTTTTGAGAAACTTCTGCAAGAAATTAATCTCCCCCTTTGCACAAATTTTGTGACGTTTGACAGTTTTCCGGTGGTGGCAGCATCCTTGTGGAAATTTAAAATGCTCTGGGAGAAGATCAACCTGCTTTTTCTAGCAGTGAGGCCTTATTTTTTCAAGGAAAGGTGGTTTGCTGAGGAAAAAAACAGGAAATTCTGACGCATCGTGGAGATAAAAATATCCTGTTCCCTGAGATAAAAGTAATAATTTTATTGGGGTTTTTGTAAAAGAAGAAACATTTCAAGGCCAGAGAGAGAAAAGTTTTGAAAATATATATATATATATATTTTTCCCTTCTGATGCACAAATGTATTTCCCACCCACCTGTGAGCTCAGGTGTGCCCTGCCAGGTTCTGCCCAGTCAAGTGTGGGGTGGACAAGGATAGGGGGACCCCCCCTCAGGGTTTAGGGTGCAGCAAATCCTGCCAGTGTGCTGTGATTGCATCTTTTTTCCCTGAATTCACCTCTCTCTTTGCCTGGAGGAACAGAAGTGGAGAGAAGAAGAGATTTAGGGGATGAATCCAGCAGGGAGATGCTGCAGGCTCAGTCATTTGTGGGGTTGATGTCACTTGTTTGCCCTGCAAGGCTGTTCCAAAGCCTGGTTCATCCCCCTTCTCCCATTTATCCCCTTTGCCCCACTTATCTCCCTTCTCCCATTTATTTCCATTTTCCCATTTATCCTCCTTTTCCCATTTATTTCCCTTCTCCTTTTTATCCCCCTTCCCCATTTATCCCCCTTTTCCTTTTTACCCCCCTTCTCCCATTTATTTCCCTTCTCCTGTTTACCTCCTTTCTCCCATTTTCCCCCCTCTTCCATTTATCCCCCTTCCCCATTTATCCCCCTTTTCCTTTTTACCCCCCTTCTCCCATTTATTTCCCTTCTCCTGTTTACCTCCTTTCTCCCATTTTCCCCCCTCTTCCATTTATCCCCCTTCCCCATTTATCCCCTTTGCCCCAATTATCTCCCCTCTCCCAATTAACCCCTTTGCCCCATTTATCCCCTTCTCCCATTTATCCCTTTTGCCCCATTTATCCCCCCTCTCCCATTTATCCCCCTCTCCCAATTAACCCCTTTGCCCAGTTTTCCCCCCTCTCCCATTTATCCATCTCCCTGCTGCTGTGCCACCCAAGGGCAGGTGCTGTCCCCTCGTGCCCTTCCACAACTACTTTTCACCTCTCCAAACCCAACCATCTCCAACTCCTTTGCTTTTCCCTTCCCAGGGCCGCAGACCCGGCTACTTCTCCTTCCTGGATCCCTTTTCTCCCGGCGTCTGGCTCTTCATGCTGCTCGCCTACCTGGCTGTCAGCTGTGTCCTCTTCCTGGTGGCTCGGTAATGTCGCGGTGCCTTTCCCTTCCTCGCGGTGCCACCTAGTGTCACACCCGTGGAGAGGGGACGCCCAGGGGGACGCGGGGACATCCTCTGCCCGCCCAGCTCACCAGGAGGGGCTGGCAAGAAGCGTCCCGGCCCTCTGCCAGCTGGGGACTGAGGTTTGTCACCGTGTCCCCGTGCTGGCATGGCCATCATGCCATGGTTCAGGATGTGCTTGGCCACGGAGCTGCGTGGGAAGGGTGGGAATTGGTTTTGGAGGAGGTTTTGGAGGAGGTTTTGGAGAAGGCTTTGGA
This sequence comes from Notiomystis cincta, assembly GCA_013398075.1. NCBI lineage: Eukaryota > Metazoa > Chordata > Aves > Passeriformes > Notiomystidae > Notiomystis > Notiomystis cincta. Next base: position 21,457 of record VZRX01017781.1, on the reverse strand, counting down.
GAAGGCTTTGGAGGAGGTTTTGGTGCTGTTTAAATGCTCCCTGCAGATGTTTTTTTACCCCTTGTCCCGAGCAGGGAGGGTGGAGGCTGTCGGGAACCCACAAACCCATTCTGAGGTGTCGACACAAATCGCACGAGTGATGTCTGGCTCCCCTGGCCCTGTGCAACCCAGTTTGTGGAGGAAAGGAAAGTTCATGAATATCTTTGAGCAGCTGACGTGCAGAGCCTCGCCTGGCAGCTCTCAGCTCAGTTCCCCTATGACTAATTTAAATCAGTCTTAAAATACCTCGCTGAGTGCTCGCCTGCAGCGTGGCCCCATCGAGGCCCCGGGGTCTGGGCTCCACTGCTGCCCCCCTGACCTCCCAAAATCCCCGTGGATGGGCTGTTCCAGGCAGAGGGGAGCTGTGTCCTGGCACTGTGTGCCAGAGGCTGCTCAGGGCTCGATGGCTCCTTTGGGACCCCCCTTATTGCCCAGTTCTCATTGCACAAATTGGAACTGCGCTGTCGCTCGCTCCCTCAGCGTGGCTGAAGTTGTCATCCTGACAGGGCTTTAATGGGTTCTTCGAATGCTGTTACAGCCTCAGAAACACAGTTCTGGAGGAGCCATTGAATAATGCAGAGCTGGTGCCTCTTTAGCCCCCTCCTCATGTTTTAAATATGATCCTCCAAAAAGGTGCCTTTACCCAGCTCCTCACTGGAGAGGGAGCTTTGGCTGCTGCTCCCTGCCTGGCACAGCAGGAAGGAGCTTCTGACCCTGTGAATTGCAGGCTCTCCCAGAGCACTGGGTTCTGCTGCCAGTGCTTGATCCACCATGGAAGGTCTGTAGGAAATAACCTTCTCCTTCTCCTCCTCCTCCTCCCTGGCACCACAGCGAGAGAGGAGATGCGGGGATGAAAATAACCCCCTCATTCTGGCTAAATATGATGTGAGCTGGCAGAGCCCTGCAGCTGTTTTGGCAATAGCCCCAAAATGACCCTCCCAGGCCCCAGCCTTCTTAGCCAGAGCAGCATGATGAGCTGTAGCACATGAATTAGCAGACTTTCTTAGCAACCAGGGACCTGGGGACTGGAAACAGCAAAAAACAGAGAGAGAGAGAGGTGCAGTCAGAGCAGTGACAGGCTGTCAGATATTCCACATTTCCATTCCTGTCCCTGAGGGATGAGATGCTTTGAAACACCAGCACTCGGCTTCCAGCTACACCTCAGACCTTCTCAGAGCAGCCCTTTGCACCAGCAGAGTTTTCCTTGATGGTTTAATGCAGCCAGGGCTCACACACTTTGCTTTTGAACTTCCCATCAGTGCTCGTGCTCTGGCAGAGAGCACAGCCCAAGATGTTTGATTTCTCCTTCCCATCAAGTCCGTGCCCATCTGGAGTTAGTGCTGGGCTGTGAATCTGCACACAGGGCTGCAGGGTGCACGCAGAGCTGCCCAGAGCACGGCCTCTCAAAGTTTCTGCAGATCTTTACAAGAAAGCCTCTGGCTCCTGAGTCTCAGAGCAAACGTTTCACACAGCTCTGGGCATCAACTGACAGCAAAGTGTTTCCTTCTCAGAAAACTCTGCCTCCAGGAGAGCTGGAGCTTCATAGCTTTCCTCTCGTTTTTGGTTTGTTTTTTTTAAGTGTCCCATTTCCCAGCTCATTCCCTGAGCTCCCTGTTTCTCGTCCTTTCAGGCTGACACCCTACGAGTGGTACAGCCCCCACCCCTGCTCCCAAGGCCGGTGCAACCTCCTGGTGAACCAGTACTCCCTGGGGAACTCGCTGTGGTTCCCAGTGGGGGGGTTCATGCAGCAGGGCTCCACCATCGCCCCCCAGGCGCTGTCCACGCGCTGCGTCAGCGGAGTCTGGTGAGGAGGGCAGCCCTTCCTTCTGGGAGGGTTTTCAAGTGGATGTGGAGGAGGAATTCCTTCATGGAAAGGGTTGTGGGACATCGGAAGGGGCTGCCCAGGGAGGTGGTGGAGGTGTTGAAGGATTGACTGGGTGTGGCACTCCTTTGTCTGGGTGACAAGATGGGGATGGGTGGTTTCGGAGGGATTTTACAACCTCAGTGATTCTGGGATTCTGAGAGGCAAAGGGTGGGGATGGAGAGCAGATTTCCTGAGGGAAACCTCATCTCCTCCTCCCTCTCCCAAGGTGGGCGTTCACCTTGATCATCATCTCCTCCTACACGGCCAACCTGGCCGCGTTCCTGACCGTGCAGCGGATGGACGTCCCCATCGAGTCCGTGGATGACCTGGCTGACCAGACAACCATCGAGTACGGCACCATCCACGGCGGCTCCAGCATGACCTTCTTCCAAGTAAACCCCATTCCTTGGCTGCCTGGGGGGCAGGGGGTGCACAGGGCAGATTTGGGCATCCCCCCCAGCCTGTTGTGTCCGTGTCACTCCAGTTTCTGGCACAGAGGAGACCTCTGGAGTGACTCCTGCATGGGACCCACGGTGGGGGATGATGGGATGAGTGGTGGGAGAGGCAGGGTGGAGGACACAGAAGGGAATTGGACAAGGAAGCCAAATTTTCATGGGTCTCCACATGGTTTTAGCTTTATTTGAGAGTCTTTCAGGTGGGATAAGCAAAGCAACATTTGCATAGCCCAGACAGGCTCACAGAAGTCAAAGTGCTGGAGCCTGCGGGAGGTCAGTGGTACTGAAAATAAATAAGTCAAGTGTATGCAAAGTTATGTGGGCCATTTAGCTCAATTTAATTTTTATCTTCCCTGCTCTGCTCAGAAGGGAGATAAATGAGTGAATCTTTTTCTGCAGCGCTCTGAACGCACAAAGAACTGCTTGAGGATTATTTATTTATTTATTACTTGTTGAAATTCCAAAAGGAGAGAAAGCTCTTTCTCACTCTTTCCCCCCACTCCGAGCCTGAACTGAATTTGGAAGGCTGGGAAGTCTCTGGAGTGAGCCTGAGCTTTTCAGCCCAACTTTATGCTCTTCAGGGGTATGGAAAAGAGCTACTTTTAAGCCAAACTTTACATCTAAAAAGCTGAGCAGAGCCTAAGTGAGTGAGGTTGTTGTATACAAGGGGCTCACTTGAGGAAAGCTTTCAAGTTTAAACCCCTGAGTGTCTCTGCAGTGCCTGCTGGGTGCTGCAGATCAGAGAGGAAATTAGGAAAAGAGGGTTTTGTCCCATTTGTGGTGTTTTAAGTTGTGTTGGGATCCATTTGCCCCTGGCTTAAGGACCAGGAGGCCAGAGCAGTGATAGATAAAACTGCTCCCATCACCCCTCCCTTCCTGGGACCAATGTTTGTCCTCTCCTGAAGCACCTTGTCCTGGCAGTGCTTCCCTGACACTGACACACAGTTTAAGGTTTAAAAATGCATAGAATCAGGACCAAACCCCCCCACACTCTCCCCCCTGCTCATCTGTCTCCTGCCCAAGTGGCTGCACCCAGAGGGCAGAGCTGGACAGATGAGGACGGGAACTGGGTCAGCAGCAGATTCCCCGAGGCTCTCCAGCATCGCTCGCCAGCCACAGAAAATGAGCCCTTGACAGTGTGAAAATCCTGATGTAGAGCAGGGTGTGTTTAAATTCAGTCCTTGTGCGAGCAGGTCTCACTCTCTGCTCAGTGCAGGCAAGAGAGATTAATCATTCTCAGCTTTCTTTTCATCGGACCGGGGTGGTTCAGCCACCGGCAGACTCTGAGGATTTGGGGCTGGCTGAGCTTTAGTTTATTGTAATCAATGACAAAAACCAAACCCCAGTTCTTTTCAGCAAGCACTTTAACTTGCCTCACAGGGGGGTGAACCAAATCTGGATTATTTTTTTGAAAAAAAATTTGTCGGGACCAAACTCCAGAGAGCTCTGGTGCTGCTGCTGCCAGCCTTCAGTGCCCTCCTCAGGGTGCTGGAGTCTGGCTCTGACACTGAAGAACTCTTGGGACAATGTTTGAGGGATGGTCAGTAGGGTGTGAGCTCTACAAGGAGCACCCAGAGGTTTCAGTTGACCAAGCAGGAGCTACTTCTTTCAAATTGTTTTGTGTGTTTTTGATACTGAAACTATGATTTTTTTTCTAAAGTTGAATTTACACCAAGAGTTTTGCCAGACCCCATTGGAACTGGGGCATTTCATGCCCAGCTTTGCCAACAAACTCCTGACATATTTGGACCCCTAAACCTCATTGAGATAAATTAAGATGAGGCACCAAAATCCTTTCTGAATCTGAAATCCGATCCGACCCCTTCCTCCATCGCGGCCTTTTCGCAGCGGCGCTCGATACAAGGGTTTAATTTTAGGGGTCTAATTTACCCCAAATCTCCTCCCTGAGCTGTGGCTGCCTCTCTCCTGCCCGCAGAACTCCCGCTACCAGACGTACCAGCGGATGTGGAATTACATGTACTCCAAGCAGCCCAGCGTCTTCGTGAAGAGCACGGAGGAGGGGATCGCGCGCGTGCTGAACTCCAACTACGCCTTCCTGCTGGAGTCCACCATGAACGAGTATTATCGGCAGCGCAATTGCAACCTCACGCAGGTCGGGGGCCTTCTGGACACCAAGGGCTACGGGATTGGCATGCCCGTCGGTAGGCAGTGAAGAACAATTCTAGTCCTTCTCAGCTGTCGGCAGAGGACCGGAGCGTTCCAAAGGCTGCGCCGGCTCTGAAAGCCAACGTTGCATCTCACAGCTCTGCCCAGGGTCTTTTTAATTCTTACCTGTTGCCCATGCTCAGAGCCAGATGTGCGAGACCCTGCTCTGGTCCAGAGCCAGATGTGTGAGACCCTGCTCTGGTCCAGAGCCAGATGTGAGACCCTGCTCTGGTCCAGAGCCAGATGTGTGAGACCCTGCTCTGGTCCAGAGCCAGATGTGAGACCCTGCTCTGGTCCAGAGCCAGATGTGTGAGACCCTGCTCTGGTCCAGAGCCAGATGTGTGAGACCCTGCTCTGGTCCAGAGCCAGATGTGAGACCTTGCTCTGGTCCAGAGCCAGATGTGTGAGACCCTGCTCTGGTCCAGAGCCAGATGTGTGAGACCCTGCTCTGGTCCAGAGCCATGTGAGACGCGACCGCGGCTCTTTCAATAATTCATGTGAAAGATGTCTCAAAATTGCTGCTTGTTTTCTGCATATCTGCTCTTTGCTGACTGTTTCCTTCCCCAACCAGTGTTTGTGCATCGTTTTGTGCTCCTTGTTTTAATCCCAGAAGTGATGTCAAAGTAATGCTGTTGCAACTCTGGTAGTTTTTAGCACGGATGTCTTAACAGCTGGTGGTTCTTAAAACTGCAGGACAGAGAGTTGTGCGATTCAGGGGCTTTCTCAGCTCATCATCAGGTTTAACAAATGCAGGGGTTTAGTCTTTCAAATGTATGAGCTCACAGAGAACACCACCACTAAATAAGGATTTAGCCGTTGTTATTCCAAACGATCTGCTGATCTTTTGGACAGCCTGGAAGCCTCGTCCTGACCTTTAAGTCCCGGCATTTAGCAACACAAAGTTGAGGTGGATTACATAAGGCCCCGTCACACAAACAGCCACTCTAGTTTAGAGAACATGGGTAAGCTTGTAAAGTCACAGCAACCTGATCAAAGTGAGTACAAATCCCTACCTTCAGGGCTAAATTTGTTCTGACATTGTCTTGTTAAACAGTGAAACCGTAGCAGATAAGAGGAGCAGAAAGCTGCTGGCTGGGACAATAGTGCAGGGTTACTGGGAGAAGCGCCGTCTTTCCCACGGCCCTTCCTCGGGATCTCTGGTGGCAGACAAGGATCTCTGCTAGCAGACACTGGGACTGCAGCAGAGCTCCATGCCCAGCACAGCACTGAGCTCCTCCACCATGGGCATTTGGGCTTCCATGATCCGTGAGGTCCTTCCTTCTCAGGATTTCTATTCCATGACCAATTTGAGGGAAGGAGTGTTAGGGCAAGGTTGAATTGGAGGTGGAATGACAAGAGAGGGACCTCCGTGGTGTGCAGGAGCAATGATACTGAACTGCTCGTTCAAAAGCCAAAGCTCCCCTTGTCATGGAGCTCCTTCAGTGCCCTTGTGGGTCCTGGTGGCCAGGCAAAGTCACCTCCTGCAAGTGACATCTACCAGGTGACATTCCTGGCGGGGAAGCTGCAGCTTTCCATGGCTTGCATGGACTGACACCGCCTCCAGGCCCCCCAGAGCGGAGCCGTGGTAGCTGGGCACACTGGGGTGGAGCGAGGATGATGATGATGATGATGATGATGATGATGATGGGGAGGAAGGCGGGGCCCTACCACGTCCCTCTCGGCGTTGCAGGCTCCGTGTTCCGCGACGAGTTCGACCTGGCCATCCTGCAGCTGCAGGAGAACAACCGCCTGGAGATCCTGAAGCGCAAGTGGTGGGAAGGAGGGAAGTGCCCCAAAGAGGAGGACCACAGAGCCAAAGGTAAGCCCTGCGCTCCCAAGGGCACCAGGCACAGAAATACCCTGGCTGGAGGTGCAAGGATGGACGCCCAGCTGCACATCTGGCAGGTTTTCTGCCAGGGAATCGCTTTTTTCCCCTTCTCCTGACCTGAGATTCCTTCCTTCACAATTCAAGGAGAAAGCCAAACAGCTCCGCTGTGCCTCACGCTGTGTGTTTTTGCCTGGGGCAGAGATAGCGGGAACAACCAAATGACAAATATTGGAGGCATATGGAGGGTAAATTAGCTTCTAATGAATGTCTGGGAAAATGGATGGCTAAAGGGATCAGACCAAAATCCTGAGTTCCTTGAAGGGAGATGGATCTCCACCACAGGCCCGCTGGTTAATGGCTCCAAGTGAAAGCGTCTTTTAGACAGCCAGGGGAAGGGACACAAGGACTTTATTAGTGCATTTGTAAACTGAGGAGCAAATTCTTTTGGGTAATGCTATGCAAATTGCCATAAAAGCCACCACATTAGGCTGATGTCCCAGTGTGAGAGCAGTTGCCAGCTTAACACAGTTGCTGCATTTTTTAGTATTGGCAGCCACCCCTTCCTCAGCAAGTGTTTTCTGGGAGGCCAGCAGGCCCCCCAGTTAAAAGCACAGCTCTGTGACCTTTGTGAAAGCAGGAGAAAGAGCCAAGCCAGGTCTGGAGAAGCTCTCTTGGGGTTTTTGAGCTTGCAGCAGGTATAGGTGTGCACATCTGTGCAGTCCCACGGGGCTGGGAGGTGATGCTCACTTGGGCAGTGCTGCTCCACAGACAATCCCAGTTATTAATCTTCAGGCTGAAGGTGTAAGACATCAGGTTATTGCTATTAAATGAGTTACTTTTGAAGGTGGAAGGTTTTTTTGTGTCTCCTTGGCTGTGTCAAAAGCAGCTCCAAGGTGGAATCTAGACTGGGGACTGTTTTGAGATGGCTTTGGGCAAGTCTGTGACCCTGGGCAAGTTTTTCTGCTGATTTGTTCCCTATGCCATGGCTCAGTTCCTCAGTTTGGGAGATGAGGAAGGCTGTAGCTGTATGGAGGAAGGAAACACCTCTCAGTGAGCTTGAGTGTCTGAGATGGCACCCAGACAGACTGACAGGAGGACATAGAGAGAGGTACAAACCCTAAATTCATACTTGTGAGCTGCTGGGAGGAGTGGATGGCCTTTACCTTTGGGTCTCAATTGTGATTCCAGGCTGTGTTTTCTGCCTTGCCACTGCTGTGGAAGCATCTCTGCAAAAGTCCCTGATTTACAGACTCCCTGCATTGCTCTGGGGGTGGTGCCAACAGAATGACGGAGGAGGAGGCAGAAATGTGACCTCCTAAGTTTTAGAACAAAACAGGTCAGCGATTTACAAGGATTTTGGTGAGGTTTTATGTGTAAAAGCCACGCTGAGATCAAGTCAATAAATCATCGATTCTTACACTTTGATTTAATGCTACAGGAGGGAGAGGAAGATTTTTATAGATGTTCTTATTGAGGAATGGCCTTGCATGGCCAGCCCAGTGTTTTTTACATGTTTTTTTTAGTAATCAGTCCAATTTAGGGACCTAAACCAAACACAGGAGAGGGGAACCCTGTGCCAGGACAGCAAATGTTGAGGTTGGCTCATCTCAAAAGCAGATGGAGGCAGAGTTTTGGGGACCAGGGTGGTGGTGGCAAGTGAAGTGATGGCCTTAGTACATGGGAAGCTCAGGTTTTTAAGGGATGAATTTTCCCTCAGCTGGTGAATTTTCTGCAGTGCAGGCTGGGTAGGCATGGTGGTCATCCCACTGCAAGTGAGGGAGGTGGGCTGAGTTACCCCATGGAAGGAGCTCTTTCCTCCTCATGGACCAGAGGTGCTGGGCAGAGAGACCCATGACCAGGTACCCCTGGGTGGCAGGGACCCCATTTTGTCTCCCTGTAGTGTGACACAGCATCCTGCTCTTGTTCAGAACCTCTCCTTTCACACTGCAGTCCAGGCAGCTGGAATCACCTTCCTGCAGCACTTTGTGATGCAGTCAGAGGAGCTTTTTCTGGTGCCAGCCTCCTTTAAAGTCCTTCCCTGTCTCCTTCATCCCTGCTCCTTTAACAACCTTGCTCCTCTTCCTTTGCAAAGTTCAAAGCCACTGGAGCTCAGTGAATAATTTGCAGGGATTAATGTGCCCCATTGATCCCGCATTTTCCCCCTCCTGTTTTCGGTTTGTCCACAAATTGGTTTGTGCTTCCCTCCAATGTTCTGGCTGTTTATCTGCAAAATCATCATTTCTGAGAAGGCATCTTCGATCCTGCAGCTATTGCAAGTCACTCACTTGGGCCATCTGAGTCATGCAGGGAGCTATTAATAGGACACTCCTGGCTCCGTGGTTCTGGTCCCTGGCTGGGCAGCTACAATGCCAACAAAACAGCAAAACCTGGGGTTTCTGTGCAGTGATACTTGTGATTTATGGCTCTCCAAAGTGTCTCTCCTGCTTTATTTTAGGCTTGGGGATGGAGAACATTGGTGGAATCTTCGTGGTGCTCATCTGTGGCTTAATCGTAGCAATTTTTATGGCAATGCTGGAATTTTTGTGGAGCCTTCGACACTCTGAACAGTCAGAGGTAGGAGCTGGGAGTGTCCTGAGGGGACAGGATCTGTTCATTGCTGTCTGTGGGGTGTCCTAGAGCAAGTCAGGTGCCCAGGCTGAGGAGCAATCCCAGCCAGGACACCTCAGACACAGGAGCAGGCTTGGTCCTTTGGGCAGGGTCTGAAATCCACGAGCTTCTCGTGCACTCCCACTCAGAATGAGGCTGTAGGGATGCTCCAAGGGTTCAAAGCTGTACACAATATCCAGATACCTTTCCTGGAGACAGGATTTCTACCTGCAGCAGGTTTGGATCTTGTGTTGATGCAGGGATGAAGAACACGGTTCTGATGAGAGGCAGAGTTGGGTTAAATCAAGTCCAGATGTCTGAGCATTGATGTTGAAAACCAGCACCACCGAGTCCATAAAAATTTGGTGTCAGAATTTTATCATGGAATCTCAAAATGGGTTAGAAGGGACCTTAAAGCTCATCCAGTTCCACCCCTGCCATGGTCAGGATCACCTCCTGCTATCCCAGGTCGCTCCAAGCTGTCATCACTCCGGGACCCAGAGCCTGTGAGGGACCCAGAGCCCGTGAGGGAGCCAGAACCTCTGAAGGACCTAGAGCCCGTGAGGGACCCAGAAGCTCTGAGGGACCCAGAAGCTCTGAGAGACCCCAGAGCCCGTGAGGGACCCAGAGCCTCTGAGAGACCCCAGAGCCTGTGAGGGACCCAGAGCCCATGAGGGACCCAGAACCTCTGNGAGCCTCTGAGGGACCCAGAGCCCGTGAGGGACCCAGAGCTTGCTCAGGTGAGCAGGACAGCTCTGTTGTGCCCCGCAGGTGTCGGTGTGCCAAGAGATGGTGACGGAGCTGCGCAACATCATCCTGTGCAAGGACAGTTTCCACCCCCGTCGGAGGCGGGGGGCGGTGGTACGGACTCGCCCCGCTGTGCCCGAGGAGCGCCGAGCCCGCAGCACAACCACGCTCAGCAACGGCAAGCTGTGCAGCGGGGGCGAGCCAGACCCCCTGGCGCAAAGACTGGCACAGGAGGCCGCCCTGGTCGCCCGGGGCTGCACCCACATCCGCGTGTGCCCCGAGTGCCGCCGCTTCCAGGGGCTCCGGGCGCGGCCGGCCGCGGGGTCGCCGGCGCGGAGCGAGGAGAGCCTGGAGTGGGAGAAGGCCACCAACAGCAGCGGGCCCGAGTAACGCCGGGCCTGGGGGCGTCGGGGTGGGACGAGAGGGTCCTGTTCCATTTTACAGAACACGGACTTGTACAATGTCAACTCGTTTTTAAATCAATAGCAGTTTCCCGGCTTCTCCAGAGCAAGGTGGACCCTGGGGCGGACACAACGGCGGGCGCCTGGCGGTGGTTTGGGTGTCCGCTGCGGCCTGGCGTGGCAGGAGGGAGGTCCTCAGGCTGCTGGGTGGCCAGAGGTTGTCTCTGGGAAGGAGGGACGTGGTGGGTGGCTGGTGTAGCAGATATTGCCCACCCAGGGGCAGGAGGGGTTCTTGGAGCTTCTCCCCCCTCCAAGGTCAGGAGAAAGGACACTGGCGCTGCCTCTCCATCACTTACTGGGGGATGTTCTCCAAGGGCAGGGGTGGGACTTTTTATTTGCCGTGGATATGGGAAGGGAGGAGTCATTATTTTGGGGTTTTTTGTTTAATTTGGGTATGTCAGGACCCAGTCTCCAAGGCACCAGGTGCTGAACTCTTCTTTCTTTTCAGAGGGTGGCAGGTGGGTTGAAGGGGGAAGAAGAGGATGGGATGGGACACGGTCCCTGTGAGAAGCAGCATTTGCTGGAAGTCCATCTGAGGAGTTGTTAAAATTACATATATAGAGAAAGATATCTATAAATAGATATATATATTAAAATGCCAAAAAACAGCCAACAAACACAGTGAACTCAAAGAGGCCTTGAAACGCCTGGAATTTCAGGGGTTCTGTGTCTTTTGTTTCGTTCTGGGGTTATCTTTTGCCTTTTTGTTTTTCCTTTTCCTTTCTGTTCTTGGGATGGGGTGGGAGGAGCCTTTTGAGGGAGGTGAAAGCCCTGGGGGGGAGGCTGCCTGTCCCCAGCAGCCGAGGGAGGAGGTGTTGGGACCCCCAGAGCATCCCTGGCTGTGCTCTGCACGCCCCTGAAGTGACTCTGAGCTCTGCCCCACGAGCTCCCCAAATCCATGACCCCACAGAGCACCCTCAACTTCCAGGGTGAGTTCCAGCCAATCCAGAAAATCATTAGCCTGGGATCTCGTGTAAAGGAAAATATTGACTGCCCCAGAAAGAGCAGCAGCTCATCCTCTGCTTGGTACAGATGTGGGGTTTACACTGGCGAATTTAATTTTCTGATTGAAAAAACAAATTCTATGCAATTTCTGGTCGTAAAAGGAAAGAGATGACAATGGAGAGGGGCAGGGGAGATAAAGCCTTGAGTGAAGGTACATCCTGTTCTTGAATTGTTTTCTTTTCTTTTTGTCTTGAATGTACTGAAATAAAAGATGTCCTTGTATAATCATGTTTTTTTTTTTCCTCTCTTTCCTTCCCTGTTCAGAGTCAGGAAAGTTGGGAGACAGTTTGAGGCCCGTCTGCTCAGGGAGAAACCCAGCAACTTGACAGGCAAGAGGTGCTTTGGCTGTTGCAGGTCTCCACTGCCCGAGTGTGGTGTTGCTGTTTCCTGTAGCTGAATGGAAAACGAGTTAAAAAGCAAAGGTCAATGAGAAATAAAGCCCAAATAGCTGGTGATGAGGGAGGAGAGAACTCAGAACTGACAGCAGGGTGAGCAGGGATGCAGTTCCATCCTTCTCACATCTGGTGGTTGGAGCCTAGCTGCCCAGGGGTGAATCCAGGATGACTCCAGAAGGTGTTTCTGAGGAGGATGCACAGGGAATGGGGTTTGATCCGTGGTGGTGGGCACAGTAGGGTTGTTCTGATAATTCCAGCAGGTGTTTCTGAGGAGGAATGAACAGGAAATGAGGTGTGATCCGTGGTGGTGGGCACAGTAGGGTTGTTCTGAAGACTCCAGCAGGTGTTTCTGGGGAGAGTGAACACAAATGGGGTGTGACCTGTGGTGGTGGTGGGCACAGTAGGGTTGCTCTGATGACTCCAGCAGGGTGTGAAGGGAAGCTCTGCCTCCCAGTGACTGTAAAGCAGGCAGCAAGGAGAGGATTTAGCGCTTGTTCCTTAGGATGTCATATGAGATGTTCACAGAGGTCCTTCCTGGCATTCACATCTGCAAGTCCACAGGATGCTCCCCTCTCCCTGACTCAAACAGAGCAGTGAGAGTTCCCCAGAGCCATGGGGCTGGAGAGGCAGATCCTCAGCTGAGGTAAGTCAGTACAACTCCCTCCAACTCTGCAAGGAGCCAGGCTGGGCTTTCAGAGCCCTGACAGCAGCACTAGAGACATCTGAGAGTGCCTGTGTTGTGCTTAAAGGCCAACATGTTTCTACGAGCTGCAGACTATATTCATCAAAAGGAAGCTGCTTTTTAAAATTTATTTACAGATTAGGAGAAGAAAAGGCTCCATGAATCATTTATCAGACCTGATGTTTTTTTCACTGCTTCCCTGCATTGAATAAAGAGAAATCTTGACAGAGCCAGACATTATTCTGCATCTCCAAAGATCTTGCAGTCATCTGCTCAGACAGAGGATGTCAAGGAAAAACAATGATGAGAAACCACCTGGTTTCTGAGTGTCTTTGCTTTTTATCTCTCCTGTTAGCTTGCTCCACCCACATGGTATTTTATATCTGGGTCTGTATTTTAAGGAGATTTGTTTCATGTCCCTCTTGCCCTCCTCTCTTTTTAATGTTGTTTTTTTTTTTCTTTTAATGTTCAGAGGCTTTGCACTCATAGCAGAAATGGACCTCAGATGAGGAGAATAAAAGCTGCTGTCATTGAGATGCCTTTTCTAATGTGCCTCCGTCCTGTATTTTCTGCTCCCTGGTAAATCCTTGCAGAGCCCACCCTGGAGGGAGCAGGCAGCGCTGTGCCTGTGCTGGGTTTGTGCTCACACACATTTGGGTGGCCAGGTGGGTTCACATCTCACATCTTCCCTCTGTGCCCGGGTTTTTTTGCCCTTTCCTCTCATCTTTGAAACCATTGTGGGGGCTCTTTTTCACAGCCAGCCCCGATGCTAATGCAGTTCAAGATCTGGAGTAGTTTGCCTTGCAAAAGGCACTTTCCCAGTATTGCTGTCTCCTGATAAACCCCGAGTAATTCTAGTACGGTATCTCTGCGAATTCCACCGGGAGCCAAAGATTAGATCAATTCAAATGTAATACTTTGCTTTATCCCCTCTAACCGGGCTGTTTGAGCCTCCTGCTGCCCTCTGTTTCAGGCTCACGTCTCTCCCTGCCCTGACAGCCAATTCTCCAGCCCTGGCTCAGTCGACAGCAGCCTGGCAGCTTCCTAACTAAAAGGCCTGGAATCTCTCCTCCTGGGCTGAAACCCGTGTTTGTGTTGTTTTTTCCAGGCAGTTCCATTTGCACCTAATGATAAAAAGCTGTTTTCTCCCCGGAGGTTGCATGGGTGAAGGCATTAACGAGGCCTGGACTAACCTGGGGGCATTTCCTGAGCTGAGCCGTGCACAAGAAATAGAAAAGAGTTGTTCTGTGAGCACAAAACCTTGGGAAGAGAGATGCTGAGCTATAAATTATAGAACAGACACTAAGCCCTCCGTGGTCCTGAGGCAGGAATCTTTTTAACCATTCCACATCCACAGAAATCTTCCCTGCTTCTGCCCTTCTCCTTGAGCCCTTGAGCCTCACCAGGTAAGTGGCCCCAAAAGGTGGAGGAAGATCCACAGGGAACAGCTTTTTTTGCAGGGATTTGGAGTTACAGAGAGGGTCTGGAAGGGGTGGGAGTCCCTGTAAGAACTGGCAGGGAACTGGGAAGTGCAGGGAAACTGGGACAGATGCAGGAATGTGGGTAACTTAGGATGGTTCTTGATAAAAATGAAGGTAAAAAGAAGGGACCTGTGGGTGAGAGCTCTTCAGTGGAGGCTGGCTGCTGCCTAAGCTGGTTTCATTTCTTTATGAAAGAGCAAATAAGCAAAGATGGACTGGTTTGAGGTGAAGCTGTCACAACTGGGCTGTGAAATGCCCACTATGAGTGATCAAAGCCCCTCCATCACTTTAGCTTCATTTAGCTCTGCAGTTAATTACCTGCAAGATGGGTGTTTCTTATGCTCCATTTGAATTCCAACGAAGGTGATGGAATTTCTTGCAGTGACTTTGGCTAGAGGGGGAAAGCAGCACTGGCCATCAGGAGGAGAGTGAGGCACCACTCCAGGGCAAGGGAAACAGCCCCAGTGTGGGCACAATCAGGCAGAAGGAGCTGCAAACCGCCCTCAGGAATGGTAAAAAGCAGGTCTGGGCTCACATGTGACACTCTCAAGTCTGCTGAGGATCTAAGAGTGAGGAACATCACATTCACCTGGAGTGAGGGGCTGAACACAGCTCAGGGAAGAGCTCAGCAAGCTCCAACACCTGCAGAACAGAGCATAAAGCACCCACAGTTCCAGAAACCCCATTAGGGTCTGATGGCCACTAACTGATTGAAAACACAGAGCTGAACTCTTCTGGGCACAAAGTGGCTCTCATGAGTTCTGTATAAATAGGCTCCCCTGGAACCTGACACCACACTGGGAAAATCAGCCCTGCATCAGGACAATGGGCAGGTTTATGCATCCTTCAGGGAGGGCTTTTTCCCCTCCAAGGGGGGAATCTGCTGTGTTCCAGGTGAGTTATGAGTCTGGCTGGTGGCAGGGCTGCAGCATTTCCTCCCAGGGAGGATTCCAGCCACAGGGTGAGGATCTGCAGCTGTCCTGGCTGGGAGGGGGGGACGTGTGGCACTCATCACCAGCACAAAGGGCCACACAGCAGCAGCTCCCCGAGAGCCCTGCCGGGGCCAGAGCAGTATGAAAATGAAGGGAGCTTAATTAACAAAGGCTCTCTCCTCTGCTGTTTGAGGTCTGCAGTTATCAGTGTAGCTGGCAGTTCTCAAAGACTGAAATGACAGTAGTTGGCTGTAAAAGAGATAACTGTCAGATTAGCTGGGACATATCTCTGCTGAGGTTTTCTATATCATACCTATCTTGAAGCATCTCCATGTATCAAAGGGACTAGTTGGCCATTTGCCTCTCCAAAGTACCCTTTCCACTGTGATAAATAAGGCTCTGTTACAAGGGAAAGGCCTAACATTTCTTGTGCCTTGACTCAGGCTGGTTCAGAGCAGTTTTCAGGGCTTTGATAAATATGTGCAGACGAATCCTTTCTGTTGTTTTCAGTGTTTGATGTATCCAGCACAGCGTGCAAGGGACAGAAAGTGTCTGTTGGGGGGTGAAGATGGGGAGAGGGGACATTCCTGGCAGGTTCTTCACAGGGTCAGTGGGGTTTCCACTGCCATTGGTGAGGAAAAGGCACTTTAGATCCTTTTATTTTCAGACCTCTCCTCTTCCATCTTTCCCTGTATCATCAAATCCCAGATGGTTTTGGTTGGAAGGGACCTTAAAGGCCCTTGTTCCATCCCTTTTTCCATGGGCACACTCTGCCTTCCAAGCACCTGTCCCTTTGCTGCTCATCCCCAAATACTTCTCCTCATGTTGCTCAGTCTCAGAATAAAGGTCTCAGCCTGGCTTTTGCCTGAACTCCCAGGGAATGTTCCTGAACAGAATCCTCTGCCTTTCCAGCTCTTGCTGAGCTGAGATTTAAAGCAATTTCCTTTCAAATCCAGAAATGAACACAAACGAGGGGAAAGAACCAGGGGAGGAGAAGAAGAAAGACCTTTTTATTCCCAGATGAGCACCCAGATGTCTGAGCTGCAAGCCTCAAACTGACTGTTCTTCCAGAGTCTACAGCAAATGCTCCTGTGGGTTGGAGAGCACAGCCAGGGAGGATGCTCTGACTGCTGCTGGCTGAACTAAAGTGGAACAGGGAGGAGAACACACAGCCCCTGGTTTTATTGAACCACTGCTCAGCATCCTGAGCCTGAGATAGCTGAGATGGAGCTCATGACATGGTAGGGAGCCAGACATGAGAAGAAAATCACCAAAAGTCTCTGCTCTGAGGTCCTGGGAGCCAGAGTGTTGTCCTCAGTGAGGAAGGTCTGTCTGCTGGCCATTTCTAGCAGCCCTGGAGTGCTGTGACTGGGTCAAATGGGTGATATTTCTGTTTGGAGCCAGGCCTGGAGTGGGGAACTGGAGTTTTGTCAGGAAGTGTCTTTGAGGAGGAAGTCTGCACTTCTAGCAGATGTAATTTTCTGCTCTGACCAACCTATTTCATTCTAATTCCTCTGTGTGAACACTCTATTTCACGGGGGCATCCCTATTTTGCAGTGGAACCCTGCTGCTTTCAGGTTTGTTTTGGACAAGATCACGTCCACGAGGAGCTGTCAGGAAACAGCAGCAAGGATGGCAATGCTGGGAGGCAAAAAGGCCACTGAGCCATAGCAGGGACAAGAGGAGCTGCTGTCACAGCAGCCTGTGCCCTGTGCTGTGCTCAGGGTTATTTCTGGGTTAGTTTCTGCCGTGCCCCAGCAGTGAGGACAGAGGCAGAACTATCCCTCCCCCAGTTTGCTGATCCATGACAGACACTGGGCTGAGCCTGCATCCCTTTCCTGCTTGGGCTCTCTTGCCAGTGAGATAAGGATGAAGCCCTGCCAGGCAGAGGAAGGATGGGGCAGGGTTGGAGGCCACAAAGACTCTTGATGCACCAGCAGTGCTTGCTGGGGCTTTGGAAATGTCACTTGGTCACTGCTCTGTGGAATGGGGGTGACCTGGGTTCTTCCCACCCTCACCCTGTTTGCTAAGTGCTCCATCAGAGAATAGAAGTGGAGGCAAATCTTTGGATGAGTGTGTAGGACTGGAGGGGGCCTGGCAAGTTTAATCTGCTCCTGTTTGCAGAGCGCTCTGAGAGCGGGTGGAGATTTGCCAAGTGTTTGCCAACATTAATGGTTAATTATTATGAATTCTGGCAGCCCACAGACACAGCCAGCGTCGTTCTCCGAGCAGGATCCAGACCTGTAATGGAGTTGTTACACTCAGAAGATGGGAAGAGACAGCTTCTAGCTCTGTTCTGTCCTGTGGTGCCAGCCAAAGCCCCATTCCAAAATCAGACAGCAGTGGCACCTCTCTGTCTCATCAGAGCTACAAATCCAGGGCATTTGGCAGAGGGAGGCTCAGCCTTTTCCATGTCTGGGCTCGTTTCTGTCTGCTGGTGCCCTTTGTGTCTGAGCAAACAGGATGGAAACTGTGGTCTGAGATGAGATGTGTCTGGAACAGGTGGGTGCCATGCCAGGGACAGATCCAGAGCTGGCTGGAGAAGGGCTCTGAGCACGATCCATGCCCAGGCTGGGTCAGTGAGCTCCTGGCCGTGCTGTGGCACTTCCGAATGTGAGGATGCCACGCTGAGCGACCACAGGAGAGCACAGGGCTGGGTTTTTGGGGCTCTCCCAAGCACAGCAGGGCAGCTGCACCCTGCTCTGAGTGCCCAGGAGGGTGCCCACCGTGATGGAGAGGGGGACAGCAGGCAGCAGATTTGATTTGCCAGCCCTCATCTGCAGCAGCGCCATCGCAGCGGTACCTGAGAAAGCTGCCTTGATCTAATAGTAGCCATCCAGAAAATGAAATCAGCTGCATAAAAAGCTCAAGGTCCATTTGGTCCTCTGAGCATGCCTAGCAATTGCCAAATTATGAAAATGCAATAGATCTTGAGACTCCAGCGGCGCTGATTTATTCCTGATTTCTCCGTCTCAACGCGCAGCCTCAATTTCTGAAGCTGAGAGCTGCACTGTCCCAGTCTTTGGGCCACTGACAATATTTTAGAATTATGGCCACGGAGAAATGTTTGCTCTAAAAGGTAACTTCAAGGTGCATTAGTCTGGGATAATTGACAGAGACTGAAGAAGTGATTTGGGGAGCGTTTATGTGGAACCAAAGATCCCAGAGAAGAGTTCCCTTAAATTAATGGTGGAGTGAGGAGCAGCTTGGGCTTGATCAGCTGGCACTGGTGCCAAATGAAGTCAGGCTCTAAAGTTATTAGCAAAATATCTATGAAACAGCTCTGCTGTGGATTTATGAGCTTGCTTGAGTCTTTAGAGGGCCAAATCTGCAGTGTGCTCAGCATTCCCTGGCTTGGGTGGGAGCAGGGAATGCTCAGCATCCGTCAGGATTGGGCTCTCCTGGAGCTCAGGTCAGGCTAGCAGGGCTCACACCTTTAACTCCCTTCTTAATCCCCAGATGGAATGAAGGGTCTTCTCTCCACACTTAGTAAATCTCCAATTTTATTTCTCATTATTAAATCATGGAATCGGCCATAAATGTTTAAATTAAGTGAAAGGAAGAGAGATTTGTGAGAAAATTGAAGCCTCTTTGAGGAATTGAAGCATAATCTCCAAGGATGAAGAAAGTTGCATTTGCCAGACCCAGAAGTGAAAGGATCAAAAAGCTACAGAAAAGAAATAGAAAATTGCATGGTTTAAATCCTCTCCCCTGCCCTCCCTCTAAAACCTCTGCTGTTTTTAATATAGGGAGAATATTCTGACAAGCAGCAGAGTCTGACAGATGCTGCTGCCATTATCTCTGTGTGTGACCCAGGGAAATTCGGTGACCTCGGTGTCCCCGTGTCCCCAAGTGTGACAGTGACACTCCTGCTCTGTGTGCAGCGAGACCTTTTGAACATTATTAGTGTGGGCTGGGAATTGGTTGGCTTTAGATGCCTCACTCTGACTGGAATAAAGCCTGCTTTGTTGATGGTTTTTTTTTTTTTTCATTAGCACGTTGAGTAATTAACTGTTTGATTTTTCACTGATTCTCCATCTCAGGTAATTTTTCAGGAATACATGGGAGGGGGTTTTTTGCCCTTCAGACCAAATGGCAGTGAAATTAAGGGAGTTTTTGGCTTCTGGTTGTACCAGTGGTTCCCTTCTGGCCTCAGTTTGTGCAGTCAGACCCTGGTAAGTGCCCCCAGTGACAGTGGGTGACATCAATTTGTGGTGCATTAGAAACACGAGTAATGAGGGAAGGCTTGTGACCGGATTATTTTCAGATATTGAGGATGTTTTGCTTGCTGAATTTAATCAGATCCAGCTCTAAAAATACGAAAATGACTCTGATTTGGTGGCTGGACGTGTCAGTGGGGTGAAAGTGGGTGTGAGGTGTATCTGTTGGTGTCCCCTGCACAGCCAGGCAGCAGGGAGGATGTGCTGCTCCCAGTTCACCCAGTTCCCATGGCCTCCTGAACCCTGGGGAAGCGGCTGTGGGAAAGGGGAGCCTGCCAGGGAGGGGCCAGGGCTGGCACAAGCTCCGGCAAGAGGATCCTGTGTGCCAGGGAGGAGGAGGCTGAGACCCATCAAACCCGAACAATGAGACAGCCCACGCCATCAGCGCTCCGAATCTGGGTTAGCCTGGGCTCAATTCAAACCTCTCCCTGGAGGGGACGAGTTTATTGTGTTAACAATTCCCTGACCTGCCCAGTCTCCCTGGAAATGGGCTCTAAAGTCAGCCCGGGGGTGCAGCAGCCACTTTCTCACACTTGCAGCCCTGCCCCAGTGAGGTTAGCACAGACTCTGCTCTATCCAGCCCATCTGTAATCATAGAAAGCAGCCCCTGAAATGTGTTTCGAACCCAACTGTGGTGCCACTTACCAGCTAAAATATGCTCTGTCTGCCTTCTAGCAACTGAATACACAGGTGAGCTGTGCAGAAAAAAAACCATGGGGATTGTTAGGGAAAGAGTGTGGCCTCTGAGTGCAATGGAATTCTTTATCTGACTGAAACAGATCCGAGAAGCAGAGGGGGAAGGAAAACCGAGAGCAGACAAAGCTCTCTCCGGAATGTACTGAGAGAACCAAATGAGCCGTTCAGAGCACGGGGAGAGGAGGTTTTTTGGGGAGTGTTAGCAAGGCAATGTTCAGCCCTGCTGGCCTGCCAGGAGCCAAATAAACCCAGCCTTGTGTCAGCAGGCTAAAAACAAAGAACACCCAAGTGGTTTTCTCTCCCTTAAAGGGCAAACAGGCCCATGAAATGCATTGCTGCTGGGCTGGGGGGAGAGTGAGGGTGGCAGGAGGGCACAGGGCACACCTGGAACCCCCCTGAGCCCTTTCACAGGTGTAAATTTGCCACAGGGGGTGCAGCAGGGATGTGAGTCTGTCATGGCCCTGCATCAGGCAGGGCTTCCTCCTCCACAGCCCTGAAAATGCCCCCTGCTCTGTTCAAGAAGTTGCTGTGAACCCAGCCCGAGGAGGAGCAGGGAATGGCAGACAATGTTTTAGTTGTCTGATAGGTTTGGGCACCTCTGCTCCGCTCATCAGAGTCTGTGACTCAGCCCATTACAGCTTTCCACTTTGGGCTGGGGTTAATGTCATGTGCTGATGGCCCCAGCTCTGGCAGAGGTCTCACTTGGCTTCTTGGGAGGGAGATTTTGTGCTGGGGAGTCCTGAGCCCACCTGGCTGAGCCCTGGGCATCCCAGAACTGCCTCCTTGAGCTGAGTTGCTCCCACCATGAGCTGAGCAAGTCCTGTGGGTGCAATCCAGGCAGGGAGTCCCTGGCAGAGCAGGAGTTGACTGTGCCCCCGGGCTGGTGCTGGTCACCTGCTGCTGTCCTGAGCCTGGCTGGCAGCCACAGTGGTGCCACTGTGTCCTCGGAGCAGCGTGATGGGCGGGGAACAGGACAGAGCTGATGTTCCCGGCCGGGAGAGGCACTGCAGCCACCAAGGGCAGCTCCTGCAACCCCCCTGCCCTTGCCAGGCCCTGTTTCAGGCAGTCTCTGATTGCTGCCCTGTGGTCCCGGCAAGGATGGAGGTGGGGAACCAGGCTGGGAGGATTTGTCCTCACTCCCAGCATGATTTGTCACCAGGTCTAGCTGGTCCAGAGGAAGGCATCCATCCCTGCCCATCCAGAGGGNGCTGGGAGGATTTGTCCTCACTCCCAGCATGATTTGTCACCAGGTCTAGCTGGTCCAGAGGAAGGCATCCATCCCTGCCCATCCAGAGGGGTGGGATGAGCTGTAAGGTCCCTTCCAGCCCAAATCCAGCTGGGATTCTGTAATTCTGTCCTTCCCTCTGGGGCTGTGACAGCCACTGCAGAGAAGGTGGAGCCAGCAGGGAGAGAATGGGTGGGCACTGCCAGCAAAGGGGCGTCCCCAGTGCTGCTGGCGTTTCACATCCTCACCGTGCAGTGCGGGTGGGCTCGCAGGTTTTAGGTAATTTTGTGCAGCAGGGCCCTGGGGGCAGAGGGGGTGCAGCCCTGACCATCCTGGGGGCAGCTGCTGTGCCCAGAGCTGGAGCCAGGGGCTGCAGGATGTTGGCATCATCTCTGGGTGACACCACAGAACCACAGAACCACAGACTGGGCCAGGGCAGAGAGCTCAGGAGGCCACCTGGCCCTCCCTGCTCCGGCAGGGCCGTCCCGAAGCACGGGGCTGGTTCTGGAATATCTGGAATATCTGCAGTGAGGGAGACTCCACACCCTCCCCGGGCAGCCTGTTCAGGGCTCGCTCACTGAATATCAAAGTTCTTCCTCTGGTCCAGGTGGAACATCCTGGGACCAGCCCCGGGATCAGTCCTGGGATCAGTCC
>VZRX01017780.1:8810-22521 GCA_013398075.1 Notiomystis cincta | reverse complement strand
AGGGATGGGGTTTGGAGGGATGGAGATTGAAGGGATGGTGATTGGTGGAGTGGAGTTTGAAGGGATGGGGCTCACAGATACAGGAATTGGAAAGGTGGGGTTTGGAGGGACAGGGATTGGTGGGATGGGGTTTGGAGGGACCGGGGCTGGAGGGATTGGAGGGATGGGACTGGAGGGATGGGATGGGAGGGACAGGGACTGGAGGGACGCTGTCTCGCAGGGGCTGCCCCGGGAGGGCGGGAGGAGCAGCCAGGGGCTCCGGCCCTGCCTTAGAGCCCTTTTCCATGCCGGCAGCCAGAGCCCATCCCATCCTTGGACAGCGGGAGGTGCGAACAACCCTCTTATTTAACCCCCTTATCCCCAGGGCCTTGGAATCCTTCCCCTGGGCTTGGGCTTTGTTCTGTGCTGCCAGTCTGTGACTCCCAGATCCCGACAGTGGTAACAAACCTCTCCTGCTCTGCTGGGAAGAGTTTTCCCAGTCAGGCTGAAGGGACAACCTGCTGTGCCGGGTTGCTCCAGGGCCACCAAGCCCTGGATGCCCTCCCTGTCCCTGATCCACGCCAGAAATCCCGGCTGGCACGGAGCTGGGAGGTGGCTCTTCATTCCCCAGCCAAGGCACGGCCCTTTTCTTGTTCCTGGGACAAATATTTCATGTTAATTGTCGCTGGGTTTTGTGGGATGGGCTGCAGTGGGAAGGCAGGGACAGGGCTCTAAGGGGACAGGAAAGGAAAAAGGGATGGATGCTTGGGAAGGGAGCAGCTCCCAGGGGGCTGAGCCACAGAATCCAAACATTTGGGTTGGGAGAGACCCCTAGAAGTTTATCCAACGCCAGAACTTGCACTCAGCTGGGGATAAAGGTTGGAATTTTGACTTCACATCCCAATTTCTCACCACGCAGGGCCATTAGGGCTTTCCCAAATTCTTCCTTTCTTCCCTTGGGTGACATTAACCCCAAGCCCCATCTCCCTGGATTTCCTCTGGAACGTTTTGTGTCTAATAATCTGAGGCGATCTCCTGCAACAAGAAGGAAAAAACCCGGGAAGCCTCGGAGCCCGTCCCGAGCAGAGCCAGCACTGCCACCCCAAGGGCTCCATGGAAGAATGTGCCCATGGCAGAGCTCCCTGAACATTCCAGGCAGGATATTGCCTGCTCCTGGATGCGGGAGCCTCTTGCTGCAATAACATTCCCGATAATCAGCCGTGACTCCGCTCCGGGCCAAGCGGGAATGGGGAGGTGCTGGGGGGCTCCTGGCTGTCCCCACTCTCCGTGCCCAGGGAATTCTCTGCACAGGGATGGGGTTGGAAAAGTGAGGGGTGGCTGAGGGTCAAGGGGGGTCTTGCCCCCTGCCCACCCCCGCGGGGTAAATCCAGGCTGGGCAGCCGGGGTGGCTCCAGGAGCTCTCCGGCTCCTGTGCCAGGCGCCCGGTGGTCCTGGCAGCCATCCCAGCCTCCTCCATCCCATTCCTGGCTCCTGCCAGCCTGGACACTGCTCCTTCCTTTGCAGAGCTGCTCCTCCTCCAGCCCTGCCAGGCTGCCCAGGACCCCACGGCTCCAGTGCCCTGTGTGGGAACAAACTGGCCAGGAGGGATTTTTGCTTGGATTCTGGATCGCTGCTTGGGTTGGCTGGGCCTATTCCAGGGAAAACTCCTTGGATTCATAGAGCCAGAGGCTGGGATGGCATCGTGTAGGCCATGAGGCAGCTCCAGGTTGTCTGAGAGCTGCGCCAAGAGAGGTTTCACTGCCAGAACAGCAGCAGCTCCTGCCCTGCATCCACCCAGAGCTGCCGAATCCATCGTTTTTCCATGGGATCTCTGACAGCAAATAACACTTCTCTCCAGCGCCAAGCAGTCCCTATTCCCAGGGTGGTTTGTGTGGTTTCCCCTCCCGGCTCTGGCTGTGCCTCTCTGGACCCTGCCGGGGTCGGTGCCACCCCAGAGTCTCGTGGTGGGTGGACATTCCCAGCCCGGTGCCTGTGGTGGTTTTTCCAGGGAGAGCCGGCGGCTCCTGGCTGCCCAGGCCAGCCAGGGCTGGGCCCTCTCCAACCTCCAGCGAACAAGGAACCGATTCAGGAGGAAATTCAGAGTGTGCTGCTGTCCCTTCACACCTTCCCAGCCGAGCCAGAACCCCTCCAGAGCAGACCCGCAGGGCACGGAGCCGTTTTTGGGCTGTGGCTCCGGGCAGCATCACCCTGCTCGCCCTCACCTGGCTCCTTCTCCCTGATCCAACGGGATCCGCCTCCTGCCGTGGCTCAAGGTGGGGACAGCACCGGAGAGGCTCTGGATTCACCCCAAAATAACATGAGCAGAAAATCTTTGGAGGGGGCAGGTTTGGATTGGGATCTGCTGCGGGGATCCAGAAATGGGAGCGGGGTCCCTGCAGCCCCCAGGAACTGTGGAGGGTCCCTGGGAGCTGTGGAGGGTCCCAGGGGCTGTGAGGGTCCCCGGGAGCTGTGAGGATCCCAGGAGCTGTGAGGGTCTCCAGGAGCTGTGAGGGTCCCCGGGAGCTGTGAGGGTCCCCAGGAGCTGCCGATTCCCAGCTCCTGCAGCCCCCGGGAGCCGTGAGTGTTCCCGGGAGCTGCTGCACATCCCGGCACATCCCGGGTCCCCCATCCTGGCACATCCTGCAGCCCCCAGGAGCTGTGAGGGTCCCCGGGAGCTGTGAGGGTCCCCGGGAGCTGTGAGGGTCCCCAGGAGCTGCCGATTCCCAGCTCCCGCAGCCCCATCTCCCCAGCCCGGCCCCGCTCCCGCGTTTTTCCCTAATTCCCCCTCGTTCCCCCACCCGAACGCTTCACAAGACAAACACCTAATCCCGCGTGGAAATTAGAGCCGCATAATATCTCTTTTCAGTGCGTGCCGAGGTGTTGAGTCTGATTACAGCACACACTGTTTGCTTTGTGCCACGGCAAAGCCCCTGTAATTTCCCGGCGAGTCAACATCGTTCCTGCGACGAGGCTGAAAATCCACAGGCTACTGTGCAAACGAGCTAGCAAATATTAATCCACGGGAAATGATCTGGGAGTGGAGGCAGGGAAGGGGGAGGAAGGTTATTTATACCCCCCTGAGATTAATAATGCCAAATTAAAAATGAAAAAAATTAAAGAGGAGGAGGAGGGGGGTGAGACATTCCTGCTGCCACCGTCGCTGCTCCCTGATTTCCTGGGAGGGAAAATGCCCCAGTTCAGAAGGTCCTGGAATGTCCTGAGCTGGGAGGGACCCACAGGGATCGTGGAGTCCCAGGATGGATCCTCCCTTGTCTCCCAGGAGCTTTGGAGGGTGGCAGACATGGATTGAGCTCCTCGTGTTGTCCTGACCTGCCCTGGGCTTCCCACAAGGAGAGAGTCACTAAAAAGTGACTCAGTTTCCCCATGTTTAAACGTGGAATGTTGGTGCTTCCTAATTCCCTCGGGCATCCTACCGGGATGAGAGGAACCGTGCCCGGTGCTCCGGGTGCCACCACAAATTTCAGCTGTGGATGTGTGCAAAGTCTCTGCCAGGTGCTGCTTTCCCAAATTAAGGAGGTGGCTGGGAGGACCTGCACTGCCCTGGGCTGAAGGCAGGCACTTTGTTCTTCATCAGGGGTTACCGGGAGGGCTGGGAAGGCTCCCCTGGGATCGCCCAAAATCCTCATTCCCATCTCCTCCATGGCGAGGATACCCCCCTCCCGCAGTGCCCTGCTCAGCACCAGCCCACCCACGCTCCTGGGGTGTTTCCCACATGGAAACCCCTCGTTTCCCACCTTCCAGAGCCCCAGGAATGAGGATTTGGGGCGGCAGCCCCTCCTTCCCCCCAGCTCTGCCCCGCCGGAGCAGCAGCACCTTCAGCAGGGCTCTGCAATCCAGCTCTTGGGCTCTTCCCAGGAAAAACATCACCTTGGAAAAACATCACCTTGGGCTGGGATGCAACAAGAGTGACGTTGTCTGGAAAGAAAGAAGGATTTGCTTTAACCTGTGTGGGTTTGCAGGCAAAGCACCCCGGCGGCTCCAGGCGAGACGGAGCCCTGGAGCCCGGCCAGGCATGGATGGATCCCGCTCCGCGTTCCGGCCCCGCAGCTCCGCGTCCCGGCCCCGCAATCCCTTCCCGGTGTTTTCCGGGCGGTTCACCCCGGGTTTGCACCGAGGGAGCAGCGGGGAGCCCGGGTTATCCCTGTGGTCGGGCTCGGAGCAGGATGGAGCCGGGAAAGCGCCGGCACATCCCGGCTCCCACATCCCTGCACATCCCGGCTCCACCACCCCGGCACATCCCTGCACATCCCGGCTCTCTCAGTCCGGTACATCCCTGCACATCCCGCTCCCACATCCCGGCACATCCTGACTCTCTCAGTCCAGCACATCCCGGCAAATCCCGGCTCTCTCATCCTGGCACATCCCGGCACATCCCGGCACATCCCATCTCTCACATCCCGCTCCCCCAGCCCGGCACATCCCNCCCGGCACATCCCGCTCCCCCAGCCCGGCACATCCCGGATCCCACATCCCGCTCCCCCAGCCCGGCGCTGGCAGGGCCAGGGGCGCTGTCAGCGGCCCCCCCGTCAGGCGGGTGTCGATGAAGGAAAGCCAGGCCCGTGCGCTGCAGCGCCCTTAAATCTTCGGGAAAACGCGTGTGGGGGGAGAGGGGAATTACGGATCCCAGCGGGGAGCGCGGGGTCACTGCTGGTGGCTCCACCGTGCCCGTGGTGCCGCACGGCTCCGAAACCCTCGGGAGGGACCCGAAGTCGATTAAAAACAGACTAATTCAGCTAATTAAGCTCGCAGCAGGCGGGCTGAGACGCCCCGGGTGGATCCACGTCCATCCCACGGGCGCACGGGTGGAGGAGCATCCCGGGGTCCGTGCCCGGCCGGGATTGGGAGCTGCCGAGGCAGGGAACTGCTCCTGCCGCACTCCAGCTTTTCTTTCAGCCTCCGAGCTGCCTTGCCAAGTGTTATAAAAATATATCAGTGTGAGCCAAAACATTTAGCACTCCACTTATTACTTTAAGGTTATAGGTTAAACAAATTCCTTCTCAGAATTTACTGTGTTCATTTTAGCTTCACAACACAGCCCTGCTAGCGCTGGATATATTTCACACTGTAATTCCTCCCTTATGGATTGCAGGGGCTGGGGGGAAAAGGAGAAGAGGAAAGGAGCTTTCTAAATTTTTATGTGAACAAAAGCTACTATATAAACTAGCTGCAAACAAGTCCTCTGCAAGAGATAGTTTGTAAAAGTTATTTTCCAGTAACCAATAAAAGCAGGAATGAAAGGTAAAGTTTGTTTTTACCTCACCTAATAACTTCTTTTTTTTTTCCTTTTTTTTTTCTTCCCTGTGTTTTGCCCTTTTTTTTGGAGGTGGGGGCAATAAAGCCTGAAAAGAAAATAAAGAGCCCAATTCACACCTTGGGCAAGCAGGTGGGATGGCGGCAGGGAAAGTGTGGCTTGGTGAGCTGGGCTGAAACCCCTCCTGGGTGGTGCAGGGATTCAGGGAATGGGAATGGGGTGCCCAGAGAAGCTGTGGCTGCCCCTGGATCCCTGGGAGTGTTCAGGGCCAGGTTGGATGGGGCTTGGAACACCCTGAGGGAGGATCAAAGTGATCTTTAAGGTCCCTTCCCACCCAAACCATTCCAGGTTGGATTCGATGCCATTGCCACGGGTGTCATAAAGAAATGCTGGAAACAGCTCCAGGATCATAAAATCCTGNTATAAAAATATATCAGTGTGAGCCAAAACATTTAGCACTCCACTTATTACTTTAAGGTTATAGGTTAAACAAATTCCTTCTCAGAATTTACTGTGTTCATTTTAGCTTCACAACACAGCCCTGCTAGCGCTGGATATATTTCACACTGTAATTCCTCCCTTATGGATTGCAGGGGCTGGGGGGAAAAGGAGAAGAGGAAAGGAGCTTTCTAAATTTTTATGTGAACAAAAGCTACTATATAAACTAGCTGCAAACAAGTCCTCTGCAAGAGATAGTTTGTAAAAGTTATTTTCCAGTAACCAATAAAAGCAGGAATGAAAGGTAAAGTTTGTTTTTACCTCCCCTAATAACTTCTTTTTTTTTTTCCTTTTTTTTTTCTTCCCTGTGTTTTGCCCTTTTTTTTGGAGGTGGGGGCAATAAAGCCTGAAAAGAAAATAAAGAGCCCAATTCACACCTTGGGCAAGCAGGTGGGATGGCGGCAGGGAAAGTGTGGCTTGGTGAGCTGGGCTGAAACCCCTCCTGGGTGGTGCAGGGATTCAGGGAATGGGAATGGGGTGCCCAGAGAAGCTGTGGCTGCCCCTGGATCCCTGGGAGTGTTCAGGGCCAGGTTGGATGGGGCTTGGAACACCCTGAGGGAGGATCAAAGTGATCTTTAAGGTCCCTTCCCACCCAAACCATTCCAGGTTGGATTCGATGCCATTGCCACGGGTGTCATAAAGAAATGCTGGAAACAGCTCCAGGATCATAAAATCCTGGAATGGTTTGGATTGGAAAACCTTAAAGCTCATTCAGTGCCACCCCTGCCAACACCCTAGGGACACTTTCCACCATCCCAGGGTGCTCCCAGCCCCGTCCAGCCTGGCCTTGGGCACTTCCAGGGATCCAGGGGCAGCCACAGCTTCTCTGGGCACCCTGTGCCAGGCCCTTTCCACCCTCCCAGCCAGGAATTCCTTCCCAAATCCCAGCTTTCCCTGCCCTCCGGCAGTTTAAATCCATTTCCCCTTGTCCTGCCGCGATCTGTCCACATTAAACCCCCTCTCCCTCTTTTTCAGCATCCCCTTTACGGATCTGGAAGGATTTTCCCTTGGTGCTCCAAGCTGCTGCTCTGGTTTCTATGGAACAGACCTCAACAAAAGACCTAAAAAAAAAAAAAAAACAACAAACCCAAGAAAGCCCCATCAGGCCCAGTTCACATTTGGGGCTTGGATTTCACCTCGGAGGGGAGGGAAGAGGGAAATCAGACATGGAGGTGTCGTGTCTGTGAGCTCATAAACCGGGGCCAGCAGCTTGAAGATGGAGGAGCTGAGGGACTGTTTAGAGGTTTCCATCACCTAAATGAGGAGGTGGAGGAAGTCTGGATGATAGTAACCCCATATTAAAAAATTCTGCCCTGTCAACAGGCGAGGAACTACACGGTGGAAATCCGCCTGTGCCGCTGGAACTGGGAAACCAGATGTCTCCGAGCAATAACTGTCCTGGGAAGGACGACAGGAACACGTTTGCCTACGAGTTAGAGAGAGGGAAAAAAATAAAAATAATAATAAAAAAATAATAAACCCACCCCCCCCCTCCCAGCCGTGGTTTCAATTAAAACAGCTCAACCCAAATATTGCTGCCATTAATGGGATGTCCAGCTGTGACAGAAGCGTGGTTATCCACACACAACATCTGCAGCACGGCCCCGGGGCTGGGGGGCTGCTCACGCCTCTCCCGGTGGCTCAGCCCCCGTGGAAGGGGAAACACAGGCCTGGGAGAGGCTGGAGGCACAGCAGAATGGGCCTCCTTGGGGAAGGGAGGGTTTTGGGGATGTAAAATTGGGAATGCACCACGAGGCCAAGATTTGGGCACAGCACAGACAAGTCTCGGGTGCTGCAAGAGGACGAATCCACCTTTGCTGGTTTCCAGCAGCTGGAAGAAGCAGCACTTTGGCTCCTTGCAGCTTTTAAGCTGTGTTTAAAAATCCCAAACCCAGTCCTAAGCTCCAGTGCTGGGATGGGAGCTCATGAAGCAGGATTTGCCCAGCAGGAGCTGTTCCCACCCTTTCGAGGAGCGCTGCCCTGCAGTGTGGGAGCGCTGGAAGGACATTCCTCAGCTTCTGGATGAGATCCGGTGCTCCCATGCCCTGAGAGGGGAGGCAGACTCAGGATGAGTGTCCAGAGCCATGTCTGGGATGCTGGAAAGGAGCTGCCACCAGTGGCTTGAAACAGTCCTGGAATCATGGAATCATTTGGGTTGGAAGAGACCACCAAGCCCAACTCTTCTCCCACTAAACCGTGTCCCCAAGGCCACATCTGCTGTCAAATCCCTGCAGGGATGGTGACAAGGAAATGCTGGAATGAGGCTGGATTGATGGGAATTTTGCAGCCTGGCTCCTTCTGGGATCCCTCTCCTGAGTTCCTGTTCCTCAGGGATTCCTCCAAACCAAGCAGAGCTGACGGGATTTGGGAGACACTTGGAGCAAAGCAAGCCCCTGGTTCCTGCTTGGGAAGGATCCTGAAAGGGGGCAGAGAGAAGGCAAGGCAGGGGAAACGTGGGCCCCTGGAGAGGCAAACACCAGTAGCTGTGGGAGAGGGAGGTGGGCAATGTGGACTTCCCTGGGAATGGTTAAACCTGAAGGAATAACTTGGAAGAAAAGTGTGTGTGTGGAAAATCCCTGATTCTGTGGAGAAATAAAAGAGGAGGAGGAAGGTGTGCAGGGAGGTGGGAGGCTCCAGCCCTGCCCTCTTTGCCTTCTGCTTCTTCCCTTGGAGAGAAAGGGAAATATTGGGATGATGGAGGAGCAGGGATGGAGCACAGGGATGCCTGGAGATCACCCTTCAGCTCCCAGCTTCTCAGCTTTGGAACCCCAAATGTGAGGCACTAAGAAGTCCTCCCAGACACCCCCACTCCTGATGAGACACCTCAGAGCTTTCCCAGGGCTGTCAGGGAGCTTCCCTGGAGCCTCCTGGAAGGTGGGAGGAGGCAGAATGCAAAGTCACAGCTTGGTGATTTCCTACTGTGGCTTTGGAAGTCCCAAAAGCCGAAGGGAAGAGCTGTTGGGGCTGTGCTGCATTGGGGAGCTTGTTAATCCATGTCCAATTAGGTGTCAAAGTGATCCTCCTGATTTCCCCATTGCTGCACGAGGTGGAGAGGGAGGGCCTTGGGCTGCCAGGGTTTGTCTGGGTTCCTACAGGACCTCACCAGGTTCTCCTTTGCCAAAATATCCCACACCAGGGACAGGTCTGAGCCTTAAATCCCCAAAATGTGGTGGTTCTGGTAACGCAGAGGGGGCAGTGAGGGGTGGCCTGGCTCTCACAGCAATCAGGACCTGGCTGAGGGGCTCCCTGGGATGTCTGTGCTCAAGGCTGGATCAGCTCCTCTGCTGCAGAACGGGGACCAAATCCCCTTTAAACCTGGCTAGGTCACTGCTGTCACCTCGACAGCACGTTCCAGCCCTCCTTCCCACTCCCACACCCCTCAGGACCTTTTTGTATCCTCAGGAAGTTGCTCCTTGAGGTCCTGTGCCATAACAGGGCCCTCATCTCTTCAGCAGCGAGGAAGGGGCAGGCAGGATTTGTCTGGAGTAATTAATTTAACGAGGAAGGCATCGTCAGCACACCTCCAACTTTCTGCCCGTGCTGGGGCTCCAAGGTGCAGCTCTCCCAGCTTCCTGGCAATCAGGAAAACGAGGGGAAATCTGCACAGTTCCCTCTTCCTTCAGTTTTTCCTCACAGAGATCTTACAGAATTCTTGCCAGGACGACTTCCCTAAGGGAACTCAGTCGGATTTTTGGAGGCAAAATTCCCTGGTCCCAAGCCTCTGACACGGATGGGATCAGCTCTGCCATTGCTCCCCGTGATTGATGCTCCTCCTCCAGTTCAGCCATCACTGCTTGGCACAAACCCCTCCAAATTTTTTCCATGCAAAACTGTGTCCTCGTGTCCTCCAGCATCCCCAAGCTCCTGGGACACTCCTGCTCTCTCCCACCCCATCACTGCTCAGCATAAAACCCTTCAACGTTTTCCATCCAGATCTCTGTCCTCATGTTCCCCCAGTGTCCCCAAACTCTAGGAATGACCCTGCTCTGTCCCAGCCCATCACTGCTCAGGGCACAAACCCCTCCAACCTTTTCCATCCAGACCTGAACTCTCATATTCCCCAACATCCCCAAACTCTGGGAATGCCCCAGCTCTGTCCCACCCCGTTACAGCTCAGGGCACAAACCCCTCCAACCTTTTCCATGCAGCTCTGACCTCTCGCTTCCCCCAGCACCCCCAAGCTCTGGGAATGCCCCAGCTCTGCCCCAGCGCTCCCTGCCCAGCACGGGGCCGCCGCTGCGTGCGTGGCTGCGGTGCTTTGCAGTTTCCTGCCCGGGACAGGGGCCCTGTAATGTCTGTCTGCTTTTCCCGCCTGTCTCACTCCGAGGAGCCGCGCTCCCCGCGTTTACGGGGCTGCAGAAGGAGCTCCCTGCACAGCGCTGGCGACTTGGCCGGGCTCCAAGGGGACCCTCAGCCGCTTCATTGGCACGGGCCGCAACCGGAGCGGGGGGAGCCCGCCGGGGAGCAATTCCAGCGCCCAGACGCCTGCGCCGAGCTCTCATTTCTACCTCATTAACTTTACGGTTTGACAACTTCACAAGGCAGGGCCTGCTCGCTGCCTGCCGGGCCCTGTGTGAGCTCATGCAATGGGTTTTCCTGCAGCCCGGGCTGCCAGGGTGTCCCCGCGGGTCAGCTCGGCCCCCTCGCCGCTGTCACAGCTCCTCCAGCTGAGGCCTGGCCTTGGTCTCGCACACCGCCAACGGCCCCGCTCCCGCCCGGCCCAGACAAAGGGGAAGCCAGGCTTATGGCAAAGTTAGTTAAAATTAATTAGCTCTCTAAAAGCAGGAGAGGACCCAGTGCCCTCTTCCCAGTGTTCAGGGGTCTCAGCACAGACGCTGAATTAAAAGCTCTGTTTTCTTTTGCCATAAAGAAAATGACTCCGAGGCGCCCGGGGAGAGGCGGAGGGTTGGAAATGCGACTTTTATAACCTTTCTTCTGTTTGTAAGGATGGTTTAACCTTTCAGAGTTTCCAAAAGCTCGTTGCACAAGCCCTATCTGGGCTGGCTGGGGCCTTGTGCTGCAGCAGGTGAGTCAGGACGGGCTGGAGCTGAAGGGAGGGAGGAGGAAGACAAACACCCGGAGCTGGAGAGCCTCAGGAAAAGCCCAGAAGCAATAGCTGGGAAAGGTTATAAATTCTCATGCTCCAGTGCTCTGCAAAGCTCTGATTACCAGGGGAAAGGACAAACCTTTCCCTTCTGGACACGCTGGCTGCCCACTTGATGTTCCTCTCAGCTGGCCTGAGCTGCTCCTGAAGACGAGGGGGACCCAACTTGATTAAATTCCTCACTCAAAGCCCCGCCTGGGGATTCCAGCAGCTCCAGCAGAAGCTGCTTTATCGAGGGGGCAAGGCATCCATCACTTCCTGGGATTTTGAGTCCGACCTGGGCTGGTGGAGGCAGGGAGCTCTCGGCTGCCGTGACAGCTCCGAGGCCATCACCAGGTTTGTCACCGAGGCAGCCTGGCACCATGACCTAGATCGAGCCTGCAGACCCTCACAGCAGCTCAGGCTGATCCCACAGCCCAAGGAAAAGGAGAAAAACCAGGAGCTGAACTGGGACAATGCCTCTCCCACGGCGCTCGCTCAGCAGGGAAGGCAGGAAGAGCCTCTCCGGAAAGCTCCCAACCCAAAGGCTGCATCCCAGAGAAATCACACTGGGAATGGGGAGGGAATGTTTGTCTGGCTGCAGAGGGGCTGCTCCGTGGGATGGGATCACGAGAGGGAACATGGGGAGGTCATGGAGGGATTGGGGAGGAAGGTGAGGAGGAGGAGGGTGAGGAGGAGGAGGATACCCAGGGCGTCCAACAGAGGAGCTTTGTTTGGAAGCACCACCAGGGCTCTTCCTGGTACAAGAACAAGGGACAGGGTCAGGTCCTTGCTTGACCTGAGAGAGATGAGATTAGATAAGAGCCAAACCTGCACCTGGCACTGCCCAGAGCGGGGTTCATTCCTGCCTTTCCCAAATCCTTGCAGTGTGTAGGAGTCCTGTCCTCTCACCCAGCCCAGCAGGAGCTTTGAGTTGAAGGTGGGATCCCCCAGCCTTCCTGAGGGCCAGCATGGAGCAGAATCCATGCTGGGAGTCACTAATTAGGAACAGCACAATTCCACTCGGGAATAAAGGCAGGAGATAAAACCTGGGGCACAACCCCGTGCAGTCACAAAGTTATTCTATTTTCCCTTTCCTCCAAAAGAAGATCAAAGAGGTGTTTGATGGAGTTTAAAACTTGGGGCCAGCTCTTTTGATGGCATAAATTGACTTGCCTCCAACTTAGCGCAGGTGAGAATCTGACTTTATCTACTTAAATAAAAGCTGGTGCAGCACACGAGGTTATAAACCTGGGGAGCCCAGCGGGGCAGGATTATTGTTACAGCAAACAGCTCCGAGCTGCCAGAATGGTTGGAGTTAGATGGGAATCAGGATAGAAAAGGTCACGGCTGTAACAGAAACGGGAGCATCGGGCTGGATTAGTTCACCAGAAGGTGAACAAAGGGATGGGGTGCTCGGAAAAATGCGGTGAATCCCTGCAAGCCTTTGAAAGCAGCCCCTGCTCAGCCACAGTTTGCTGCTGGTTGGGCAAAGGGTTGGGCACGGAATGCCCACGAGGTGAATTTCATGGAAATTCTTCACCTTCCCCCAGCCAGAGCAGGGAGGCTCCCGATGAAAGCTTGGTGCTCCCTCGGTTTTATTCAGCGGGGCTGAGCTGGGGCTTGGAGCAGCAATCCCTGCCTTGGAGCTCACCCCTGGCAGGCTCCTGCTGCCTCCACCCCCGGGGCCGCAGGGGCCGGCGGGGCAGCCGGGTTTGGGATCTCGGCAGACTCCGTTTTCCAAGGAATTATCAGCTCTACGGGACCAGCAGCCCCTGTGCTGCCAGCAGGGACGGGTGGTGCCCTTCCCTTTGGATGCAGCGGATCCCTGGCCTCGGGGTGCCCCGGCTTCACGGAAAAACAGCTTGGGAATTCCCAAACCTGTGTAATGGAGCTGAACTGCCCTGGAGCTGGGATTTGGGCTGGGGTTGGGGTGTGAGGGGCTGAGGAAGGCTGAGCATCCCTGTCCTGGTGCTGGGGCAGCCTCAGCTCTGCTGGGAGCACCGGGACCAGCACGAGGGATGCCACTGGTGCCAGTGGATCCCAGCACGCCGAGGGCACCTGGAAAGGAGCTTCATTTCCTGCCCTGCCCTGCCCCTCTCCCGCATCCCGTCCTCCCGCCGGAGAGGTGCAGTCATGCAGCAAATTAAACCTGGAGAAAGATGTTTCCAGCCGTTCCAAATTAATTGGGTCGCCCGATCCCGCGCGGCCCCGCGGCTGCCGGTGGCACCGCCGTGTCCTGGGGACGCTGCCCCTCCCCGGTCCTGCTGGGCTGGCCCGGATCAACCCCGCCCCGCAGCCCCTGCAGCTCCCTGGAAGAGGGGAAGTTCGGATACTCGTTCCAAAGCATAAACCCCGGATTTTTAAAAATTGGATTTTATTACCAGGACGAGGCTTCCCGGTCTGTGTGTGCCTTCGGTGCTCCAGGAGGGTCCTGGTGGCAGCCTGCAGCCAGGAGCACTTTTTATGGAAAAGGGATCCCCGGCAGAGGCAGCTTGGACAGAAATTTAGGTTGGATTTGACGATCTCAGAGGTTTTTTGAGCCTAATTGGTTCTGTGATTCTGTGGGAATCAAAAGGATGAGCACACGCAGCTCCTGACAGACCCTGGAGAACTTTCCAGGGCCTGAAGGGGCTCCAGGGGAGCTGGAGAGGGACAGGGGACAAGGGATGGAGGGACAGGACACAGGGAATGGCTTCACATTAACAGAGATTAAGATCAGGTTGGATATTGGGATGAAATTCTTCCCTGTGAGAGTGGAGAGGAGCTGGAACAGAATTCCCAGAGAAGCTGTGGCTGCCCCTGGATTGCTGGAAGTGGCTGGACAGGGCTTGGAGCAGGCTGGGATAGGGGGATGGGGGAAATGTAAAAGAGAGGAG
>VZRX01017779.1:74053-130387 GCA_013398075.1 Notiomystis cincta | reverse complement strand
CGTCCGCTTCTCTCGTCCGGCACGGACTGAGGAGAGACACGAGCACCTGGACGGTGATTCCTGGTGATGAAAAAGGTACTGAAGCAATAAACTTTAGAATGATCCTGAGCTACAGTTTCTAAGACCTGTCCTGGAAGGATTTTCGTTATTGGTGTTTGTACAAAATGAACTGCCGTTCTTGGATTTTCTACAGTTCGTGATTGGCTATGGACTTCCAAAAAAGGCAATAAATTCAAGTATTTTTTCCCCCTCAGATTTTCTTTTTTCCTTCAGCTCAGAACTTTTATTTTTGTGCACCTTCAGGTACATGCTGAACTTATCACTCTCCCCTTTTCTATTTCCCCAAATCACTTCTGTGTTTCCTACTGAGCTTTTGTCGGGTTTGGGGGAAAGCGGGAGTAGAAGAGGGAGAGTCCTTTTCTTCGGAGCGTGACACACAGACTTTTTTTGCTATTTCGGTTATTAAGAGTGGTGAAAAGTCCCTCCGGCCCGCAGCACGTCCCGGTCCCCTGATGGAGCAGCCCCTGGGGTGTTGGGTGCTTCCTGCCGCCCGCCCGGCCCAGCCCTGCCAGCGTGCGGTCCTGTGACACCGAGCTCCCTGTGACAAGGGGCACCTCTGCCTGTGCGGCACCAGAGGCACCAGAGGAACACGAGTGGCACAGGATGCACCTCTCCTTTCCGCTTTATGGACTGGGTACAAAGCTTGAAACCCAGCACAGGTATTTCCGAACCCCCTTCCTTAAATACCTCAAACGGAGAGAGGAAAATAAATTTGGCTCTGACCTGGTGCTTCTTCATCAATGGTGTGTTTTTCACTGTGCTTTCCTAGTGTTGCTCTGAACTTTGTTTCATAAATACCTACATCAAAAAACCCCACAGGTATCTCTGGGTACATTTATAATATTTCTCTATTCATTGATTCCTTAATATGAAATAAACTGAAACAACCATTTAAGTTTACCTTTCTATGCTTAAAAAGTAATGAAATATGACAGCTTATGGCTTTTCTCCTCTGGATGGCAGTAACTCCTGCTTAAACATTCGTGACCTGTGACTGCAATATCCTGCAGCAAGGGATTTCCTTTTCTTTGTCAGTGTGCTATCCAAAAGAAACATTTAATTTCATTCCTTCTATGTTTTTTCAAATCTAAATTTGAAAGCTAAGTAAACTTTCAAAGAAGGAATCTGTTTAATGTAAAAATCTAATTGCACAGGTCCCATGTATAAAACCAGAACAGGAATCAGAAGAAAGGAATTGGTGCTGTGCCTTAATATTTGCTTATATCCAAATACTTGTTTCATAAAAAGTACTCAATGATGCTGAGAAAATCAAGTTCCTTGACATTAAACAGTGAAGCAATACCAAAGAGACAGAAATGTCCTGACCTGAGAGTGTACCAGAACATCTGCCTCTTTAAAATGCTCTCATTGTAACAGCACATCTGGATTTCTTAACTGTTCATTACAACATGAAATTTTAAGACAGAAAATACATCTAATAAAGGTGATTTCCAAAGACCCACTGTGCATTTATGTAAGTTAAACAAGAGGTATGAGCGGGAATTAAGCCCTCCTCCCTTCACATCTGAGCAAGTAACACTTTTCAGTAACAAAGGTGGACTTACATGTAGGACTCGTGTCTCCTCACCAGGCAGGACTAACTCTTGCCTTGTTTTACTGCTGGTGCAAATGAGGCAGTTCAGAGCAGCATTTTTTAAAGATCAGTGCCTGTATTTATACAAGTGAATCTGTACTTCCTGCTGATTCTGGCCAGCTGAGGTCTGTCCTTCAGAGCCAGTGCAGCCAGCCCGATTTCTGGAGTGCTGTGAGGGCCATGCTCTCCAGCTCCTGGCTCAGCAGCAGCATATGGACCTTCAGTTTCCATATATCTATATCTATATCTCTATCTATATCTAATTTTATCAGCCAGAAAGTTACTTATTTTAGTTGTGCATTCAGTTCCTAGTCTGTGGACTGAGATGGCCAATGGGCCTGTGGTTTTTAGTAAGGGAGTGTTTTTCTACCAAGAGGTGAGTGCTACCATTTCCTTTGAAAACCTTATCTGTTTTCATATGGAGAAAAACCCCTTGGCTTCCTAGAATTAAGAAAAACATTTCTGCCCACATATTTTTCAGTGGAAAACCCCCCAAATTTGGCAAGTTTACATTAATTTCTCCAGAACCAAGGCATTGTTTGTATTTTCCCCCCAAATTGCTAATGCTCAGGAAAACTACTTACTTAGCCCTATTTCTAGAACTATTGTCCTGGTTTTCAACAGCACCATAAGGTGCTGCCCATTTGCTTGTCCTGCCTACATGTGAATGACACAAGCCAGTCCCATAAAAGGTCCTACCCAAGCACTGGGAACCCTCTGTGGTGACAGAAACATCAGGCCAGCACTGGAAATGCAGTGCTTCAGGAAGATATTGTGTATCCTGAGTTTCTTCAGCAGGGGAGCAAACTTTGTTACTGCCCTTCTGGAAGAAGAGTGGAACCTACCTGGTGACACGAATCCACCTCCACAGTGCCGAGGGACGTGGAATCACACACCCCATGTTTGGACAGCTTCGTTCAACTCATTTTCTTGAGGGGTGTAGCAGAGATGCTCAAGAAGCTTTCAAGACTGAAGGTATCAGTGGGAGATAAACTTCAAATTACTCCAAGCTACTGTCCTGGCCCCTTTTTTGGAATGTAAGGAAACCTGAAAAATTATAATAAAGTGGGTGCAGCTAGAAAAGCCATTTTACAGTTTGCCGCAAAGCTGAACTTTCAGCCTTTCAGAAGATGAATACAAGTAGATAAATTGTGTTACACTGGTTTTACTGCAGGTCCAAACCTCTGAGATCCCCTGATTTGCTGAAAAATTTTCTCTGAAGACTTACATTAAGTTCTGGCCCTGACACCAATTTGTCAGCAAAAGATAAAGCATATTGAGAAACCGATCCAAGAGGTTCCTCCTTTGCAAATTTGTGAAGGCCTGTTGCTGCTCATACTGACTTTTGAGCTCAGGGGTAAAAGAAGTAGAAAAAAGAGGGGCAGCCCCCACCCACCAAGGAAATGGAGGGAAAATATGTGACTGGTGGCATGTAGTTCTTTTCTGTCCTATTAAACACTGCTCTCTCCTACTGCAGTGCCCAAGTTTGCCTCTGTTCACCGTGGCAGTAAGTAAAGAAAGGACAGGCATTGTAAAAAAAATTTAACACGGATTAAATGGTCAGCTGCAGATTGATTTTTACTGTATAATTTTGTAAGTATAAGCTTTGTCCAGGATATGGGAGGGATGCTTCTGCTATGCAGCAGTGGCCTACCAAACACCTCACTCAGCCTTGTGAGCAATTTGAGCAGCATTCTGCATGGTCTCTTTTGAGAAAGATGTAATTCATAAACCTCCCCCTTTCCCTTAGCTCCAAAAGATGTCTGTACCAGTTTCCTAGGTGGTGATATGTACACATGGCATGGTAGAAATACAAACAAAACACAGCACTGTATATGTTTCAAAAACTGTTTTTCATCTCCCTGATACATCAAAATGGAGTCTGATGGAAAACCAAGATGATTTCCTGTGTGGTGCTGGGGGACACTGTGACAACTGAGGTCAGGAGAGGAGAAGGCATGCAAAAACATTTCTGGCTGAGTTCCAAAATAAAGAGATTTCAAGTTTATTGTGAGGACAGAAGAGCACTGTGCACTTGTATTTCTAGCTGTTGGCACTCCAACTATACTCAGCTAATCAGAGGGATCAGTTATAGCTAGAGCTCAGTTTGAAAGGAGATTTCAAACAGATTAAAAATTCCTATTCATTACAAACTTCTAAATTAAGTGAAACTCACTGAAAGATTGATTTCTTTCTGAATCCTGAAAAATTCTTTACATTGTGATCAGGGAATAAGGTTATTTCTGACTCTTAATTTAGAAACACATGTATGGGATTTATGCTAGCACCAACAGTTTGTCAAGAGAAACACTCATTCTGGACTTTTTAAAAAGAAAAAGAGTTTAAAAATCTGTTTGGGACAGCATCCCTATCTCAGACTTGAGATGTCTTGCAACCATAGGAGCACAAATGTAAATGCAAGATGACCAGCACTGTGTGCAAGGAATGTGAAGTTTCTCTGAAATGCCTCCTTCTATTTCCCCAAACTAGCAGGTGCAGCCTTTCAACAGGGCTTCTTGCTTTCTCATGCAAATTCAGTGGCGGGAGTGGTCTTACAGCACAGCCCTGGAAATGAGGGCAGGGTTGCCCTTTCAGGTCCCTTCTGGAACTTGCTTTCTGTACATGCTGCAGGAAGCTCCTGCAGTGCTACAGGAATGGACAGCACAAGTAAACTCCAGCATTGTTACCACTACTTTCAGGTTTCATTTACCTGAGCAGGGTCTCCTTGGCTTGTCTTCCCGTGTAGCATCAACTGATGCTTCGACCGGCAGGAAACCAATGGGAGAGTTTTCTGTGTGGGATATCCACTTGTTTTTAAAAGAACTGTTGTATAAACCCCCTATGCTTTCTGTGTTGCTGGAGTTGCCTGAGGCATCTCTGTCATTGTTGATAATGCATTAAGCACAATACATCAGCATGCCAGAGAAAAAGATTTCCCTGGATCAGCTATGCCCTTTGTAGAGCAGTAAGCAAGAATGACTAAGGTATAAAAGGGCATACTGTGGGGAAGCTTTTATGTGAGTGGGGACTGCAAGGGCAGAGAAGACATAAAACTAATGCCTTCTGCAAACCATGAAGAAATTAGCAAGAAGTATAAATGGGAAATCAAAGACAAGTAGAACTGTGACGCATCCAAAAAGGCACCTGGACATCAGAGCTGTCTGAGTCATCCAGAAGCAAGAATCCTGTTTTCATGTGATGATCCAACTGGCTGCAGAGATGGGGTTAGTTTGGCATCCATGGGCTCCCTCCTGCTGATGCTGCTGAATCAGAAGAGTTTATTGCAGAACAATCTGAGCAGTATCTTGAATCTTGAACCCGAGTTTTGCACAATTAAACCACAGTGGTTCAATGGTGAGGACTGTAAGTGAAAAGAGAAGAGAGAGTCAATTTGCAGGAAGCAGATGTACTGTGACAGATGACCAGGTTATCTTTAAGCTGATACATAAACTGATTTCTTTGCAAATCAGCAGAATGCAGTGCCCAGCTGCTATAGCCTCCCCAAGTGTACTGTGTGCATCTGCACTTTCTATTTGATTTCCTCTGCCCTGTTCCCTGTCGTACTCTGTGAACCTTCCTAAGGTTACAAAGGATCTGCCAAGTTATAAAATTGTCCCTGATAAAATCGATACCATAGTGGTACTTCTATTTTGCACTGGCACTTGTTAAAATTTATTTAACAGTTGATTTTGGAAGGCTGACCAGAATGCCTTTGTAAAACTTCTTGCATACAGGAGAGCTTCACTTATTTGAGGTTAATCAGCACATCACTTTCTTCTTTTCACATCATTTACATCCTTACAAAAGGACTTATCCCACTATCATTCCAGTCAAATTTTAGAAGGGCGTAATTGTCCATATATCGCCAGCAATATCCCCTCAGTGATCCCTCCACCTCAGAGAGGTGCATGTAAAAGGGAGTTTCAAATTGCACCCCAATGGCCAAGGATTTGAAAACCAAGGCTCTGAAAAGCAAGGCTTGAAAGACCAAAAAGTGCCAAGGTGTACAGAGTGTGCCAAGGTGCTGGCTAAGGGGATCACCACTCCTTTGCCTTAGTAATCACTCAGTTTAAGGGTGTAGGGGCTGCTAGGGCAATTCAGGGCCATCCATCAAATCCTTCCTGAAAGGTATCTGAGAGCTAATCTGCATTTTACATTTAGCAGCTGCAGAAAGGAGCAGTGATGCTAAATCACAGATCAGCAAGCCAGTAATGTATTTAGCAAACATTTTTCTTAGATTTTTTTCCAGAGTTACAGACTTTCCTTTGGTATCTTTCTTGGCAATAAAGAGAAAAGAATGTCATTTTTATTAAAGAATGTCTTCTGTTACAGAAACACTCCTTTTGACTGATGGAAGCTGTTTGTTGCATAAGCAATTGAAGGAAATGACATGATTTGCTTAATAATAAGTAACATGGGAGTTTTTATAAAAAATAAGGAATTGCATTTGATTGCATATTCT
This sequence comes from Notiomystis cincta, assembly GCA_013398075.1. Taxonomy (NCBI): domain Eukaryota; kingdom Metazoa; phylum Chordata; class Aves; order Passeriformes; family Notiomystidae; genus Notiomystis; species Notiomystis cincta. The sequence continues at coordinate 124,271 of VZRX01017779.1, read as the reverse complement.
TAAACAGCATTAATCAAACTTATCTAGTGGCTAAATAAAATACTCCTCCTCCTCCCTGAATGTGGTCCCCTACTGAAAGCTTGGGAAGAGAAAAAGGCAGTTGAACATTACGCCAGACTTGTCCCCACTTCAATTCTGATGGCCTGTTTTCCTCTGTTTCTGCCTGAGTGAGATGGTTCACTGCAGGGAGCACCTGAGAGGCCTTCAAAGGAGTGCAGGGCTGGAGAGCAGCAGCTCAGAGAATTCTGCCTTGCTCACGTCACCAGAACAGCTACAGAGGGAAAACTCCCTGACATGGCATTTCCTTTGCTGCCTCCCCGGCCACTGTGTGATGGGCAGGAATAGCAGGAGGTGACAGTGATGATTTCAAGCTTCAAAACCCAGCTCTGAGGGGCTAGCTTCCAACAGGTGAGTGAAATGAAGAAAGAATGGGGCTTTTTTCATATTGATAAATCCATCTGAATCGTGAGCATTCCTGAAAGTGTGCAAGGCTCTGATAAGAGCTTTATCAAACATGTATTACATCAGCTGGCTGCCTCACTGGCCCCCTGATCAGCTGCTTTTGCTAGCAATGGTACCCAGACAATAAGCTCACATCTATTGAGGGAGCACTTCACTGTCAGGGGAAGTGCTGTTACAGTAATTCATGCTTGAGACCAGGTGTAAAGAAGGACAACCAGACCGCAGGTTTATAGACAGAAAGATGCTGGGAGAACTGAGGATCTTTTAAAGATCCTCTTCAGCTCAAATTTCAGTTCTGCCCATCTGAGAGTCCCTCCATCTTCATAAGCACCTCATTAGGGAGAACAGAAATAACTGTTAATAATTAAACATCAGCTTGTGAGAAATGTAATTTCCAGATGTGTTTTTAATACAACATGTAATTAAGTTTTAACAAGGTTTATTCAACTCTATAAGGACTTTGCAGAAAAGCTTTAGTGGGAATGTAGAAGACACAACTCTTGATCTAGAAAGGAAAAAAAGGCCCATGAATATAATTTCCTTTGTTACAATGAGACTGAGTTTGCAATTTCTTGGATTAAACTGGGACAGACTTTGAGATTCTGTCTGTCAAAGATCTAAGAATTCTGAGAGACTTCAGATTTTCATCACTGGCAATATTAAAATCCTCACTAAAATATTCTTTGTCTTGTACTCATATGAATAAGGATAAATTCCACTTAGGAAATACAATATCTTGATTTAAAGTGAATTAATTTTGACCATCGAAAGTGGTAGGAGAATATGTCTCACATTGAAAATAAAGGCCAGTCTGCCAATGAAACAGTAATGTATACTCTATCCATATCTGTGCACCTCCTCTGAAAGAGGTATGATGGTTTTTCCTGAAGCTATTCTGGGATAATTGTATCTTTGTCCTTTATAAATTCACATATATTTTTACAAGCAAAGCAAGGGTCCCAATGGTGCCATTAGAAATAATCCTTTAAGAGATTTCTAAAGATATGTCTTGTTTAAATTCAACAGAGAGTTAACTAAACACTCTACAGAAATTTTGTTTTTCCTCATAACCAACAATAGATCCCTGTAAGTGTAAAGTAAGTCATACACAATCAAATGTGCTGGCATAAAAGTAGTCATGCTCTCACTCCTATAAAAAATAAATAAATGGTGCCAATAAAGACATGCCAACATGTGAGAATAAACCTTTTGTTTTAAAGCACATGTAACCAAAGAGTATTTTATAAGCTTTTAAATTCATTAAGACTAAGGTCTTAGCTGTTAAGGAGTCTTTCTCAGTGACTGGATCACCAGAAGACTATTTGGGGTGAATTCTGCATTTTCATGCACATATGCCACAATATATTGAAAAAGTGTAGTTTACTTGCAAGTGCATCCTATTCTAATTGAGTTGTCACAGAAACAGAGTAGAACTAAATTTGTCCTAGTCTGTCATTTCCTTGCAAGGTTATCCACTGCAGCGAGCACCGGGGGAGATTGGGTTTTCCGAGTCCAAATGCTCAGTATCAGGATCTGACTGAATTAAGCTGGCCAGGAATGGTTCTTCTCACGTAATAAAAAGTACCTGTATCAAAGTATCAGAAAAAGTTTGTACCATGTAATACCTGGATGGATTTGCCAAATCATCTGAAGGAGGAGTATGAATAGAAAAAAGGTGAATATATTGTTTTTTTGTAGAAATTTCATTACCTCACAAACTAAGCAACAGTTGTTTTGGAAAATCGAACAAACCCCATGGCTGATTCCTCCAGTTTTTTGCCATCTGCATCACTTTAAAATAATCACATAAAAATGACATCTTTGAAAAGTTGTGGTATTTTTTTTAACAGAAAAATTCAATTCTCATTCACAGTGTTCTGTGAACAAAAACTTCAACACTTCTAAGAAATTAAAAAAGAAAGTGCTGAGCACATAAGGTTCTTGCTACATCTGTTAGGAAGCAGAAAAAAAAATGACAGAACCCCAGAAATGTGTGGAGTGGAACAAGAAAATGGGATGAAAGAGTTACATTCCAAGGACAGGTACATGACGACTGAGTCACAAGAACTTACTCCCAGAAAACCTGAGTGCTTTATAATGACATAATAAGTAAAGGATGGGCTATACCTTTCCAGTAAAGTATTTCAGAAAGCTCCACTGAACTTTTTCCTTCTGAAATACTTTTTTTCAGGTTCCCTAGGCAAAGAGAATGATCTAAGCTAATATATTTCACTGCCACTAAGACAGACTGTAACATGTTGCTCAGCCTGCAGTGCATTAAGAGTATCTGGTATCCAACTGATATAAAGTAACTCTTATTTCACAGAGGACAGAACCCCATGGCTCAATTGTGAGAGTCCAGATTAAAAGATTTACAGTACATAAAATCATTATAATACTGTCTTACCTGGAGTCTGCATCTTCCTCCATGGCTTCAGTGATAGGATTTCTGTCTCTGGTATTAATTTCTGCTGGTTGAGGCTGTGAACATTTCTTCTTGCGGTGTTTGGCAAAGCCAGATCTGAGATATTTTAGAAAACAGTAATACATGGTTGCTTCATAAGGGATATGGTGATTTATTAATCTAAGTTTTGAAGGATGTCTGTTTCTAATAGTCTCTTCTTTTAACATGTGGAGCTATAAAAAGGTTTACTGGGGCTCTGGAGCCTTTGTTTTCTACCTGGGTATTCTTTGCAGTGCTCATATCTGACCATGTATTGTTATATGTTTATCCACTTTGTGAAATTCTCCTAAATAATCTATCCTAGTTGGTTTTGACCTTTTTCAATTTGTAAACCTCTAAATGTTTTCTAATATGATTATGAGCCTTCTCTGCATTATGAATTTGAGATAATGGGTAATAGCATTACTTTCCTGTGCTACTTTGGAGGGATTGCCTGGAAATGGTCCCTTTGCAGTGGTTACAGGCCAGAGATTCAAAACTATGTGTAATTTTATGGCCAAAGTCACAACTAGAGTAACTTGGCATAATTCTGCTGATTTCAAAGGAAAAATCCTTTGATAGCAGCAATTAGAATAATGGCTATTCATTGTACATTAGCCAAGGAACTTCCCCTGGCTTTAGTCCTCCTCTTAGATTTCATTGTGAATAAGATTGAGCTCCACTTCAATGTAATTGTATCTCCTTTGGGAAATACTCCTTACTTACTACTCAGACTAGAACACATTGAATAGCTCAAGAGGAATCTTAAAAAAATTTACATAGGAAATCTCATCAGAAAATTACCAAAATTTTATTTTGTGTTTAGTCTCAGATGTATGTTAGATATCTAGTTTTTAAGATGGCTCTTCAGTCAGATATTACCTTTCATCTCAGTGGCACAGTCTAACACATGTACAACTCTGATATAAATTATACAATTAATAACATAAATTTTTCTTGGCTTCTCTGATCAGGTAGTTCTACTGTTAAACTCTTGAGCAAGGTATTTTTTAATACAGTTATGCTGATTTACACCAGCTGATCATATACCAAATTTTCCCAATATGCTTGAGGCTCTTCAGGAGTGAGCATAAAGGAATTAATATTCCTGTTTCTTATTGTCACGGTTGAGGGACAGGTGTCTGCCAAGAAAGGCAGGAGCCTCCCTGGGGATGGAAAATGCAAACCCCTCCCCTGGGGATTACGAGTATTTTGAAAGGAAGGTCTCTCAGCAGAGATGGAGCAGCAGTAGCAGCTCTTTGCTGGTGTGTGCCCAAAGCAAACACAGAGCAGCTGTGGCAGTGCCCCCGAACAGCCCCAGCCCCACCGAGAGCCCTCTCGGGGCTGTCGGGCGCTGCCCCTCGCTGCAGTTCCGCTCACGGCCGCCAGGGGCGCTGTGGCTGCGCTCAGGGCAGGGAGAGGCGGTTCGGGCTCTCAGGGCCCCGCTGGGGCAGAGGGGGAAAAGTCCCTCTCTGAGGGAGGCCTTGCCCGGGCACCAGTTCAGGGGCTGCTCTCAGAGCAGAGGCTCCCCCGGCAGCAGAAGGCACTGGGCTGCACTGCGGGGCTGGCACCGAATTCCCTGCCCCAGGGGCAGCTCCAGCCATCCTCCGAAACCAAGACAGAGAGAGAGAGAGAGAGAGAGACTGCAGCCACCCCTGTCCCTGTCTTTTATCAGCCCAATTCTCTCGGTATCTCTGCCCCCTCTCTGAGAAACCCTCAGACAGAGAAGTGCAGCCAGATGCTTCCTGGGCTTGGCCACCTCTTTTGTTCTCCTTAAGTATCATAATTACCATTTTCTTGGGAATTTTATGGGACAAAATTCCCTAACGAAAGGAGACAACCCTCAACACCTATGAAAAAGAAAAGCACAAATAGTTAGGTAGATATTACGAAAAGTAACAATTAGGTCTGAAATGTTAATAACTAGATATCATTTCTGAAGATAGTTAGAAGTATTTACATTTAGAAGACAAGAAAATCTGTGAAAAATTAGAGAAAAATGTCTTTTATGCTGTTACTGCATAGCTCACTTTGCAGCTCCATCACATGACAACGAATAAGTAAAGAAAACTATTATTATGCAAACTGCTCCAGGACAAAAGGGTGTTACATATCTCATACAAAAGGGGATTTCTTTAAAAAGCACAGCACATTCAGTGTTTAGGGTTTGCAGTTGAAATTCATGGCCTCACTTGCCAATATTATCATGCAGCTGGGCATTATGCTATTGCTTTACTCTGAGGGGAGAAAAAAATCACAATAAACATATTCAAATGGGTTTCTATTAAACAGTTGTATTCTCTTATGTGGCAATATCAGTTTTAATGGTTTTTAGCATCTCTTCTCTAGTGCAAAGGTCACCATAAAGACCACCACAGAGAATTTGATTGCAAACAGAAAATGCCAAAAAGGTGCTTCTTTTTATAAAAAAAAAAATCATCGCTGGAAATTAGGCATTATTTTAGTGTTGAGAACTGATGGGATTAATAATAATTTTTCTCTTATTTAACAGCTATGACACAGAAGTCCTTCTTTCTGTACAGAAGGCTTCTGACAGAATCTCTTTTATTTGTTCTGTAAAACAAGAGTTTATTTTTAAAAATTTATTCAAATTAATTTATTATCTTTCTAGAAAGTCTCTCCTGTTTAAGAAAAAACAAATCGGCTGACCCAAAACATTCCTGATGAATAAAAGATTAAGTGTAGTCTCAGAAATATTCATCTCTTCATGACATGACTAGTCAGGCACTAATTTGGATGAGTTAATGACATCTGTCTTTATGGGGTTGGGTGTCTCCTGCACCTTCTATATGCAACCTTAACCATAGCTTGTTAAGCATCAATATTTTTTCTAAAATTCTTTTAAAGGAATGTTTTGCAGAAAACTATAACGAGTCACAAAGTACAAGTCAAACAGTTGCAGCTTAAACTGTTTTTCTTTTGCATATGTCACATTTCTTCTCTGGCTCTTATATACATCAATCTCTGGGTATCTCCTCCAGCTGTGTTTTCAAATCCTTATTTCTGATCTTGTTTTCTGTTTTTCCCTGAGTTGCCTGAGTATTGTCATCATAGAGTACTGAAAGATATGTACTGTCAGTGATGTTATGTACTAAAATACAAAGAAATGGCACAAAATGAAGTTTAGTGGGATAGGGAAAAAAAAAAAGCTATGAAATTGTTGCTTGGCAGGAATTAGTACAGAAGCCAGTCTGAGACACTGAGCACACTGTGGCATCCAAACACTAAATTCATACTAACCCTGGGTGTACAACAGTTAGCAAAACAGAAGAGGTCTTTGGAAAGCTCTGTAGGAGTGAACATACAGTTTGAACATACCTTCATTTCCTTTACATTAATTAAAAGTACAACAGATGCCACAAAATACTGCCCCAATCTCACTTGCTTATAAATAACTCTTCTCTGCGCTGCTTACATTCTTATTACAAGTGTTTCATTATTTTTTCTTGTTAGGTATCCAGCATGTTAAGAAAAGTAGTGGTGACAGAAATCTATTCCTAAATGATGTACTTAGATGTGTGCCAGGATCAGCATTGAGATAGACATTGTTTGCACACCATTTTAGTGCTAATTTGTATATAAAGAATCGATTATTTAAATTTACTACATATGATTAAGCATTCTGATATTATTTCTTCTAGTATTTTCTCTATTGCTAGTTACTAAAAAACACAGTTCCAAACTTATGTGGCAAGAATAGATACATGCATTTTGTGGTCACCAACTTGTGCTCTTTACATCACTGTAACCGGTTAACTGAGCTTCCAGCTTTCAGAAACTCAAAGGGGATCAGCAATACAGATCTGTGCTTCTCAGAATACTCTGTGCAACACCAGGGCCCAGTGCCACAGCCCCTTTGAAAGAGTCAGACAGATTATCCCTGTTTTATTGAAGGGAAGGGTTGGTCACATGCTTGAGGATCTTTGCACTGCCATAGCTGCCATACCACCATGTGGAAAGTTTGCACTGCTCCAGTGATTTTGGTGACTGAAAATTTTTCTTGTAAGACTGCTAGAAGATGAGCCATCCTGAGAGTTTTGTTTATTGGCTTTAGTGGAATGTAAAAATTGTATTTCCATATGGGTTCAGACTCCTCCTGGGGAAATACTAGTTTGCCAAGATATTCTGCTTCACTGTGCCCTCCACAAGATTAGGAGAGCAGGAATTTTGTCCAAGAGGGGAACTGGTTTGGAAGCTATGTTTTCATTCAAAGAGGAGTTCTTCTGACACACTGAAATCTCCTTTCTTTTACTGAAGGAAAAGTATGAAACTTCTAAATTTAAAATAACAAAAGTGTGTCCTAAACATTCGAGTTAAAATACCCAAAAGGAGTCATTTGATTGTTCAAACAATGTAATTCTTTGTGAACAGTGAAACTGCATCATCTGTGGTGCCCTGATATAATCTGTAGCTGTAACAGTCTCACAAAATTAACTTCCTTTTGGATTCACATAAACATTTCTTTACTTTAATGTTGTTCTTTTTTAAAAAGCAGTAACATGGGAAAGTAGTAGTGGCACTCAGACAAGTGATACCACTGACAACTTTAAATAAGCAGCACTTTTAGCAGCTCAGAGAAAATGTCTACAGGAGCAGAATAATCTCTTCTCTTCATGGGTTACTGAGAAATCTCCAAAATACTTACCAGTCACTTTCAGGATTAATATGTTGGAGGTGATACAATGTCTTCCTCCTCATGCTCAATATTCACAGTTCACTTTCCTTGGTTATTGTCCCATCCATGTTTCCTGAAGAAGAATGAAGGAACAGGTCTGCTGTGCTTCCTCTGCCCTGTGCACCACTTTGTTAGGACAAGCTTTGGAACACGTGACATTGGGAATGCTGTGTACAACATCCTATGAGACTGGCTGGATAGTGCCCCCATACAACCTTGCATGAATACTACTTTGTTCATGTTTCCAATTTAAGTAGGATTTGGTGTTTTTCCACATAGAAACATTTGGTATTGTTTTTTTTTTTTAAATCCTTGTTTTTTCTGGAATAATCAGAACAATACAAGATTAAGAAAATGCATTAAATGAGACATACTAATTGAAGGCTGTGATTAATTAGTAATGGTAAGCCCACCCACACACATAGCTTCAATTGCTAGTAATTTACTTTCATGAATTCAATAGAAGCAGGCAAATTTCAAAATACCTCAATCACTATTATTTTAATTGACAGATTAATTTGTCAGCTGTAACTGCGCCAAAAAACTTAACATTACTTAAATTGATAAGAGACAAAGTGGGATCCTGTTACATAGATTGATAAGGAATCTGAAGCCTACCCAAAAACCTTTAGTCAACACAAAGATAGCCTTCCTTGCCTACGTTTTCCTTGCAGCCTCCCAAAAGAGTTGCTCTCATTTACTTGTCTGTAGCAAAGGAGAGGATTTATTGCTTTGTTTTCAAGCATTCTTTAGTTCCAGTGACAGGAAGCCATTCAAGCCCTATGTCAGAGTCCTGACCATTTGGGGAACTATAATGTGATGACTTCCTAGGGAATTAAGTCACATGGGCTTAATGAAATTAGGGGTTCTCGTTATCCCTGGTAGAAACTCAGGACTGAGCTTCTCACGCTACGCTGGAAGACTTCTGCCTAATGCAGCCTCATGCTCCTGCTGCTCTCCTCAAAATATATCTGCCAGACATATCTTTGCTTCAAAATACAATTAAAAAAATTTCTTCAAATCTTCTAGGCCATATTATTAAAAATTCTTTTGTATTGTCTGTTAGTTGTCCTAATTCTGCTGAAAGGTGAGGGTCAATTCTTACAAAACAGTATTTGCAATTTCAGTATCACAACTTAACATTGACCACAAGCATTAAACCAAGGCACATAAGTGAACATAGTTTATCTTTTGCTTAAACCATCAACATGGCTTTTGAACAAGGTTTTAAAATAGCATTATGTAAAAAACCCCAATGTTATTAATCACTTATGTCCTTTTTAAAAGACATTTAGAGGTTCTCCCTTTTCCTGTTCATAAATCCTTAATCTTTGCATTAAATTTTTTCTCAGACAGGAAACAGTAACAATTGATTTACATGGACAAATCGGCTTTTCTCTGTTTTCAGTCCAGCTTCCTCTGAGATCTCATTGACCTCCAAAGTTCAACTTCTTCCAAGAAAGTTTTCTTTGGGATTAATAGCCTTCAGCACCAAATCATCGAGTGCCATAGACATTAGCACTGCTATAAGTAAAGCTTCAGCCTTTCCACATAAACTCTTATTTTCAGAGGTTTATAGTTTGGCTACAAAAATACAGTTTTATGCTGAAACTTAGTTTAAAAAGCTCAGTCTGGAAGTGATTTCAGTTTCTGAGAAATCTGCACAACTCTGTGGGTATTTTCGGACTGAAATTCTGACCAAGACTATCTACATCCCATTGGTGCCTGACTTTCTAAAAGTGCAGATCCACTCCTGATAAATTATGGAAAGGCAATCTAAAAGGGTGTTTTAAAAATGGTTATCCCATATGTTAAAGATTTTCAAATTGGATCTAGTCCCTGCTTCTCTGGAAGACAGTCTAATCACTTGAACACCACAGTATTTCTCAGAGGATTTTAGCCAGGCTGAGATGTAAGCCCAACTGCTCTTGGGTGATGGAGGGCTCTCAAGGTTTCTCATGCAGAGTAACGGAGGTGCCTGCTGTTCCTGCAGCAGCTGGAAATGTGGATGGATTGTGGGATGAAAGCCTTGTAGAAAGGAGGCTCAAGAAAACCTGAACTGGGGAGTTTGGGGACACTGTTGCCTCCTGCCTCCTCAGGAGCCATGGGAGTGCTTCGCTGGCTTCGGCTGAGTTCCAGGAGGGACAGGTGAGGGAGAGGAGGAGGCAGGCACCTTTCCAGCATCCTGGAACAAAATCTTCACCATAATTAGAGATGCTTAGATCAAAACCAACAGAACTTACTTACATGCTGGTTTGCACAATTGCCTTCAGAAGGGAGTTGGAGGCACCATCTGGAGGGAAGGAAGATAGAAAGATGCCATGGAGTATCCAGTTTCCTCTGTAGGTAATTCCTGTAAAGAGATGACTTGGTCCTGAGTCACTGCTGCTGGAGATGGGAATACAAACACAACACACCATGCAAATGTGTTCAAAGCCACAGGCTGCAGATATAATTGCTTCAAAGCAAAATCTTCTCATCTGAGATGGTGACCCACTGCAATACACTGCTTCCTGTGACCACTCATTCTTTCCACAACAGAAATTTGAACAAGCCAGAGCCAATATCCTGCCCCCAGCTTCCCCCAAACTGGTCACCAAAATTAAATATGTCCTGTCAGTCTTTGCACATAACTACAGAAGAATTTGCCATGCCTGTGTCCAGCAGCAGGAAGACTATTTCATTTAATCAATATAAATAGTATCTTAAACACTTGCCATGTGAAGCAAAAGGCCAAGACACCCTCTAGATTATCCCCTTGTTTCAGATGTGTCGCTCCTCTCCTACAATCCAAACAGATCACCCATATATTCATCCTGTGTTTTCAAATGGAAATATATTTCTGCCCAACAACAGCAAAGCAACATCCTCTGAAAAATGAGGCGCTGGTAACCATGCAGAATTGACAGTGCAGCATCTGACTAGGAAATACCAACATTCAGATCTTTGGGAGTGCTCCATTTGAAGCTGATCCAGAAATCTTTTTTTGGCAACAGCTCATTATTACTAGGGAAATTCAGTCCAAACTCTGAAACTTCTTTTGAAGGCATAATGGCAGGGGAACCTCACAGACAGGATTAGAAGGAAGATAAGGAGGTAGCTTTGCAGATGTCTGAAGAAGCACTTTCCAAATGTAAGGAATGGCATGGGATAAACCTTCAAACTGAGTGACTGAAAATCTGAGAAGTCAATGAAGGAGGCTGGCTAATCAGTGAAAGAAGTGATTTCTTGATCCTGCATGGGAGATGATAGGTAGGATGAGGTTCAGGCTTTGAAGGTGAAGACAAGCTGCTTATATCTGATAGAAAAAGAGTGTTACATTTGACAGCCAAAGTGATGGGCTAGGCAAATGATCTCTGCAGTGCTATGATGTATAAAATCATGCTGCAAAATTGCATTTTTCAAAAGCAGAGAAATGGCTATTGAAATAATCAAGAGAGCTTGGTGATTAGGTACATATATATTAATTATTGCATAGTAATAATCACTAAGTTCTAGAACTCATTTTCACAGTAAGTTCTATAACTCACTTCCATAAGACAATTATTTTTACTGACTTTTTTTAAACTTATTCTAAGCATGTTGCATGGGAAGGTGGGAATTTTATTGGATATTTCTAACAACACAGTTTTGTGTCAGCATTTTCATTGTAGAATTCCTTTAAAAATTTTAGTTTTATAAGAGGAAAAATTACATACTAACAAATCCCTTTTCATGCAACTCTTCTTGGTTTTGACTAAATCTTTTCATTTAAACACAGCACTGAGGTCATTCAATGCTCATATCCATGGCAGTTGCATAATGTCTTAGCTGGTGGTCTCAGTTTATTCCTCTCTGGGCTCTGGTAGCTGAAGAGAGGTTGTCCATTACAACTTGGAGATGACTCTGGAAAGTCAGTATGCTGGATAATGCAGACATCAAGTTGCTAAATGCACCACACCTCTGAGACATGAAGATTTAACAACACTTCCCACTTTGTTTGGCAGTATTACATTAGAGTGGTTCTTTCTGTAATACATAATAAATTAATTTTATTCCCTATTGTAGCATATCCTTCATTTCCCCCATGCAGAGACTGGTGCATACACATTTTTCCAGGGCAAGGCTTTTCCTATTAATAGACAACTTGGCTCCACACACTGAGATGAACGAACGGGGTTTGGAGTGCCTAATTTAAGGGACCATATGTCATAAGCTATAGTATCCTGTTAGATGGGAATAAAATAAAGAAAGATTGAGAGGAAAAATAGCTTCCTACCATTAGCTGACCTCTCAGACTGAAATTTTCAAAGATGTTTATTTAAGTGTGCTCAGAACTATTTACTTATTCTGTGCATCATGTGAAGTTACGCATATTTCTAATGTATTCTTGATGGGGGTGCTGCCTCAGAAAAAGAACTTCTGAGTGTTACCACAAGACAAAAATAACACAGTGATCCTGATTTTTTTTTTTTCCTGGAACTGCCTTCAAAGAGTGGCCAGCTTCACATTTTTCTGCTTTGACTTTCCAGCTTGTAAAAACTGGAATACAGTTGTTTACTGTTTATTTAGTGTCCTGTGATTGTAGGATATTGCAAATTTTCCCTTGCTAATGTAAAATACACTGGTAAATGAATGTCCTTTTTTAAGCAAATTATATTAATTACTATTATTGTTAAACTAGCCCATCTCAGCTGCACAGTTCAAAGAAATGTGCTCTTTCAGACTCTTAGGGTGGTTATATAATCAGCATTCCTCACAAATATTTGAATGATTAGAGCTAGCAATCATATTTTCCTGGCAAGTTGTCCACTTTTGGGTGCAAACAGAGTCAGAACTAGAAAATGTAAAAATCAGCATTTCCATTTACTTCTTCCTGCTCATCCCATACATTTCTACTGTGGTTTTTCCTTCTCTGCTTTGTCTTTCTCTAAATACCTCTTGAAAAGTACCATTGCCAGATCATTTCATTCAGGTAAGGGAATGGGTAAAGCCATGACCAGCTGATGGACATACCTGTTGCACTTCTGTTTTTAGGATGTGCCATTCCATATTTCCAGTAGAGTTCCAACTTGCATTCCCCTTATGATCCAAATTGGCAGTCACAGGTTTGTGTTGGTATGAAAAACAGAAAAGGAAGACACTTCTCATAACTCATAACATAACTCACAATTTAATTGCTTTTTTCTTACACTATTTATGACCAAAAGCAGCAGAATAAAAGATTTACTCTGTCAAATGAAAGGGAAAAATGTTTGGAGAGAAAAAATTATTTGGACTGAGGAGGAATTTTGTGCACATATTTTAACCAGTGATTATTTGGCTGCCTTATGAATCTGTAACACTGAATATTGCCTGCATTCAGATACTCAAAAAGCAGAAATTAATGAAATGTAACAAATAAAAGCCATGTGCAGGGACAAGAATTTTGTTACAATAACTTTTTCACATTTGCAGACGCTACAGACACTCATCACCTTTCTTTTTGTCTTAATTTAGTTGGCAACACAGAGTCAAAGGTGATGTCTGGAGTTAAGTGCTCAACAGCTCTGGGAATAGGGAATAAGGCTGATTTTAATCAACAGCAAAAGTTATGCAATCCAAAGGGCTGTGTTGTAGCACACTGCCCTAGAGAAAACCTTCCACTGCCCCAGTCCTAAAAACCCTTTGGTGCTTTATGCCTGTGGGAGGTGTCCATGAGGACCAAACCCATGTCTGTGGGTACTCCTGTCTAGAGGGGAAGAAGAAAATTTGAAACATGACCTTTGATTGCAATTTAGACAGACATCTCAGTCCTGCCATATTTCAATGGAATACATCACCCTGATACCTGGGAATTTCTGGCTATTTGGCAGCCCACCTAAAGGTAGATCCACTGTGTTCCAAAGAGTGGAAGTCTGACACTTCCCAGGCATTTATGAGCAGGTTGACCTGCATCTGTGCCATGATTACTGTACAGTTGGGCCACACTGTCCTTGTGTTTTGCAAAAGGGAAGGTAAATATTTTTGGTATATTTGTTTTAAAATGTCAGGAAAAACTTTTGCTTCATGTTTTCTCTTTTACTTAGACTAGTAGAGATGTAATTTAAGGAACCATATTGGCATGTGTCATTGGAGTATAGTAAAAAAGACTCTGGAGTTGCACTGCTGAATATGCTCAAAGCAAAAGAAAAACTGAAAAATCAGGCTTTGTGTGTTCCCTTTGAAGAAAGAATTGTGATTGTTGGCAGAGGAAGGAAGGAACTAGGACAAAACAAGGAAAGGAAGAAGGTGCTTTTTTCTTGCCATCAGTCAGCTCCTTAATTTTCGCTGCCAATATTGTAAGTCTAATTTACAAGATAAACACAAATCTATTTATATATTATTTAAAATTAAATTACAGAAAATTACATGGATTGTGTGTTGAAATCTTTGAGTATTGAGAGAAGGGAAAATGAGGCAAATAAACATATGAAGCAAAGGTCATTTTGCTGTCAATAGAAAATAGCTCCTCTCAGAAGGAAAAAACTCTCCATTCACATTGAATATATTTTTAACTCAGTACGTATTTCATTCCTTTATAATTTCATTTCTTATTACAGAGATATAGTCAGAGATCTAAAATTCTTAGGTCTACAACGTAGATGTTTCAGTCTCTAAATAATTAAACATACAAAAAAATCTATCCTTGAAAATGAAGAGTGAAGGAGACCTCCCTGTAGTCATTCTTCAACAATTTATTTTGGATATAACTTTGACCATAAGATGTCAAAATAGAAGTATTATGCTGAGAAATTTGTTAATTGCCCCAATTATTTAACATAACATCTCTTAAGACTCTTCATGATCCTAAAAGGATTGATGTTATGAGCCAAATTGTTCAGGATCTTTTCTGCAGCAATTCTTACCATCCTAATAATTATGAGCAAATTTTGAATATACCAAAATAAGTTTCTGATGTCCAGCTGAAAAATATGCATACTTATTTTATTAACGAAAGAGAAATTAGACAGTGATACCCCATTATAAAATGTAACCAACAAATTATAACTTGTTTCAAAAATGACAGGCAAGTTAGGCAAAAGGTAAAAAGGTAAAAAAAGTTTTCAAACATTAAAAAAATCCATTACTTTTATGTTGTCACATTATAGGTACAGTTCTCATTTCAAAGAAAAGCAAGAATTCAGAGTTTTGTATAAACAGTCTCTAAAGCAATAGAGGCCTCTGAGATTTCCAAGAATCACTTTTAAACTGAAAATGGAAAGAATCCACTTCTGCAAAATCCTCCTCCTAAAACTGCTAAAACCAGGACCTTTACAAAAAGGGACACAGTGCACGAACACAGCTTAAGAAACCGGTAGCAAATTTAGGTAGAGGTAGAAGATCAACAGTAAGGATTCTATTTGACTCTGTTTCCACTGATGTAATGTCTTTCATTTACTGGAAGAATAATACCTTCTATGCATTATATAAAAAATTCAACCTTCCTTCTTTTTGCTACATACCAATTCTAAAGCAGAGCTTTTCTCTTCCACTAAGGAACACAGGTGGAGTAGTGGGCCCATGCCTAGAAATATAATATGAAAAATCTGTGAAAATAAAGAGAGTGAACCTCAGAAAATTAAGTAACATTTCAAAGAAAATAAAAATTAGGCAGCCAGACTTTGTCTTTAAAATTCTGGACTTTTGTTAGATTATATCCCAACAAAATCACATGATCGACCAGATTTTGGAGCAAGCCGTAGTTTTAATATTTAGGCTAAAAAATGTATGCAACTATAAACTTAGTTCAAAACCTCACTTAAAATAGTGTTACCATAAACATTAAGGTGGCCCATTCTCATAACCAAAGTGCAAGTAGGAAAGAAATCATGTCAGTCACTGGAATCTTCATTTCAGTTGCAAAATACCCCCAGCTACTTCTTTGAAAGGGCACTGAGGGTAGTGAGCCCTGCACAGAAATTGGCCCTTAACCAGGACTAGAGAAACAGTGCTGCAAACATCCAAACAGCCTTTCCTGCAGTTTGACCCAATTTCCTAATGACAGCTTCATTCTAAAACTCTGGAAATGACTCTGATCATCAGCAAATAAGACAGTGGGATTTTACTTGGTTTCAGCTTCTACAGGGTGAAAAACCTTGCAGGATCTTCCAATGGAAGATTAAAATCAGTGGATATTTAGTGCAACGTTTTTCTATATGGTAATTTCTCAATATGGTAACTGCATTTTCTTGGTTGGAGAAGTTGTGATGCTGCTTCAGTAAGTGGTGCTAAGCATGATCCTGAAGCAAGAACTAGCACTTATACAGGGTGTTTCCTTCTTGATCCAAGAAGAGGATGGTAATCTCACAAAGCAGAAAGGGATTAAGTCAGTATTTGATTTATGGTCTCTTTGGGAAAAGGTCATTTTACTGTGGGATCTGAGATTTAATCATAGAGTATTTAATTTTTGGCAGGAAAGAAACAGCCTTCCACTTCCTTAATACATAAAGAACCTAGCTGAACAGTCCAGTTCCTTGAAATTTTCAAGGGTGTCAAATCTGTAATGAAAATAGTAAATGTTTTCTCTGATCCTTTTTGGGCAAGCATCTCCTGTGAAGACAGTGTCTGGCACGCCTTAAAAACTGTACAGCTCAAGAACCAAAGAAAATAGCAAAGGCAGCAAAAGCCAAGAAACTTCTACTCCTTTTTACATGATGCGAGTTAGAATCCCACAGGATCAGGTAATCTCTGAGGAAAACAGTGTGGTGGAGAAAACAGGCTTATCCTTTTGACATTTTCTTTTAAAAAAAAAGCTAAAATTTTTAATTTTTGCTTAGGGCCCATTAAATTTGAAATAATTCATTTTTAGACAACAGTCTTTCCCAGTTGATCTGTATCCATCAGAAAATGTCCTACCTCTGTATGTTTTCCTCGATTGGCACTGTCAAATGGAAAACTTTTGCCCCAGTGCAGTCTGAGGACTGAATATCTGATAGGGAAAGATTTTGGAGCCAATGTCCAAGTCTTAATGGCTCTACCAGAGTTGATATTTGAATAAATATGTAATACAGAAGCCCCTACTTGGAAGAAAAAGCATTTATCAGGAATCAGAACTTGTAATGTTTGTTGCATGTCTTTTTCTTTCCATGCCAAACCCAGATTTGCATTTTACCCTAAATCTGGCCAGTGTCTGGAAGTGTCTGAATGCTCTCCTCTCTTGTTCCTGAAAACATTTGTTGAAGGGTGATTTAAATCTTTACTTTTTAGTTACATGAAGTTTCATGAGAAACCTTCTGCTGCAATATACAGACCTATCAGGGACAGTGAAAACAGAGCAAATGCTCATGATGTTTAAGTCATTGACAGCACATTTCCTTTTTTAACCTTTTAATAGGAGGAAAACTTAAGACATGAGTCACAGGACATTATATTTTAGTTTTTCAAAGTATTTGCCATTTAATGAATATGTCTTTAGGTCCAGTCAGGGACAGAGTCTGGGTGAAGTTTGAGAGGAACTCACTTGATAGCAGCTGAGGACAAAGCCATGGGTGGGCTGGTAGATCCCTGTCTGGGCCACTGAGTGTGACCAAGGAAAAGGGAATCTGAAGGAGCATATGGGATCCCAGCAGTGTATCTAGCAGGGCCTTGCTTCCACACACTCTTCTTACTCTAGAAGCAGCACAGTGGCAGTGTATGAGGGACATTTCCTGAAAGGAATACCCATCTAGACAGAGTTAAACACGCCATCAGTGGGGTATTGAAATACTTTGAAATATAACTCTTAGTCTATCTGTGCTTTATGTCTTTAAGCTATGGACTAGTTCACCGTTGTAATGTTGCCTCTGGATTCTCTTATGGCTGACAATAACAGAGGCATTAAACCCCATTGCTGTGTGTTCTGCAGGGGGCAGTCTGAGCAAAGCTTTTATTTTATTTTCTAGTATGAAAAGCTGGGAAAAACTGTTTTGCCAAACCAACATGTAGAACATTAATGATCAATGTCCAAAATGTTTTCAGTGCTGGTTAGCTAGAATTATTTTAGAATTTGTCTAGCAGAGTATTCAGAATGAGTCATGTAGAAATGAGTATTTATGTTCCCTCTGACCTCAAACATTTGTGGCCTTGTACAAGGTCACATAAGGAGACTGTGGAAAGCTTCCACATAACTTACTTTTAGATAATTTCTCTCCTTAGTTCAGCAAGCTGTGTATGTGATATAAACCACATGGGTTTTGGTGCATTCAGAAGCACTTTAAGTTCTCATAAAATTCAGTTTATAGCTATCTAATTGTGAATGATGATAACTGAAAATATAGAAGGAATGGTGGTACAGGGAGACAAATTGCAAGGGACAGCATTTTGCTGTTGCTGCTGGGGTTATTTTTAAACCTGGCAATGATTCTGTCACCATTACACACACTGTTTTACCCAAAAAGATATTCTGAAAACAGCATAAAATTCCCAATCCAAAGACTAAGAATTTCAGAAAAACAAAATGTGAAGGCAGCTGTCTAGGTTCTTGAAAATTTTCTTGGATCTCCTAAAATTATTTTTCCAGAGCTACTGTCTTTTGCATTTTCCAGACATATTTAGAGTTGTAAAAATATTTCTGAGTGTGGTGGCTTAACCCCAGACGGCAGCTAAGCACCACACAGCCGCTCATCCCAGCTCTAGGAGGAAAATTAACTCTATCCCAGCCAAATGCAGCACACAGATACAAAAGCACATATTAAAGAGCATGATTCAGATCAGAAGGACTGATGAGTCAGTCACATATGCAGCAACATAATGAAGCAAATGACAGGAAAAACTGAAATGGCCGTATAAAGATTTCCTTAAAACCTGATTAGGAGAAACTCGGATTACACTGAATATTGTGTTTCATACAGGGAGTTATTTTGCCACTTGAAAATATGGACTAACAGGCAGAACTTAGAATGATGAAATTCCAGTACCTAAGAACCACAGACATCTCTGGAATTGTGTACAGTTCTTAGTAGCAAAATAAAAAAGTTCAGAACTCACAACTTTCTAGCACATTTTCAAATGTCAGACTGAAAAAAACTGTCCTGCTACAGAAAGAATCTTGACTGTCTAGAGTGAGAATAATACAAATACCACAGGAAAGAACATTCTTAGATAAATGAAACATTATGGAAAATATAATAAAAATTATATTGGTTGGAAAAAATTAGGGGGGGATAGAAAAGAATGGAAAGCATTAATTCACCTGTGTTAGCTTAGAGGACAAACATGATGTTCTTTGTTTATTAGGTTCCATTACGAATTTTCAATTGCTCTGTTAACCTGAGGCCAAGGCAATAAACAAGATTTTTCCTTTTAACTTTTGTATCAATTTTAAAAGGCAAGTAGCACTGAGTTAAGTAACAGCTACTGCAAACAGGGCTGGACCCATTTATACTGGCATAGAATTTGGCCCACTACTGGAATAAAAAATTAGGTGATGACTTTATTAGACAGAAAAAAAGATGAAAATGCTGTTGAAAAAACCTCAGGATACATCTTTTATTTACTCAGGGGTGGGAGTTTTTGTTTGGGTGTTTCTGGTTGATGTTTGTTTGTTTGTTTGTTTTTTTAATTGTTGTTTGTTTGCTTTAAAAGATAAAAAAAGCAGGGATTTGATTGGGACACTTACTAGCAGTGAGTTTGGGTGGTCTTCACTCAGCAGCCACAAGAGAGAACTCCACTCAGGAGCCAGTTGGAACTGAGGGCAATTTTCTGACTGCTCTGCTGGGAGTGACAGCCACAGATCTGGTGTAACTGTGCCGTTGTTCGTGTCTTCCCCTCCCTACTGTTGCAGACACAACATGAGCAGCAGCTCAGGGTTCTGCAGGGCCATGAATGAAGCCTTCCCTCCTCCTTCCTAAGACATAGCCTGGGATCTTTTACTCCCTGAACAACTGCTCCTTCCTACCTCCAAGAATAAATACAGAGTCAATGGAAGCACCTTACATACTGGATTCAAGATTTGGGCCACCAGCTAGTCCTGCCAAAGTTTGTCATACTGAATAGAAACTGATTTATTGGCAGGAGTCCTATTACAAATGTGGAAAGGATCCCAGAGTGGGAGGGAAGGGATAAAGGAGGAACTGAATCCTCTTGCTACACAAGACTGAAACAGCTTCCACTTGGTTAGCTTACAAAAGAGGGAATTCCAAACTACTTGTTTCAGGCAAAGCATTTTTATGCCTGAAACTACAAACATTTAAAATGATGTAAGATATCTCATAGCTATTAAAAATACTTCTGTTTTCTTCCACATTCATAAGGCCCATGGCTATCCACTATTCAGTTGTATTGTGACTCTCATTTATATTCTTCTTATAACCTGTATTCTTGTTATGCCTAACTATTAATCTCTATCAGCATAGGAACTGCTAAGTATTGTGTAATTAATTTGTTCAAGTGAGATAGTTCTCCCAGCTCATATAAACCATTACTTATAATGGCCACATTAATTACTTTCAAGAGTAAGACCAACTTGAGGCTTTGTTAGGCATTCACTTTTCAAAGAATGTTGTCAAATGCTGAACTCCCAGGATCCTTGTTTTTCACTGTGATTTCCTACTGCCTTCAGTGTCAGCTGATCTTACAGACATTCACAGATCCAGAACATGAAATGAGAGTGCTCCTATAGGATACCCCTCTGCACCACAGTTCCCTGAGACTGCCAGGTAAGTATTACAGTTTCCTGTTTTAGAATTCCTTTCAGAGAACTCCTACAAATTTGTAGATGTGAGATTTTTATAAAGGCTTACTAAATTTAGGAAAATATACTAATCCTCTAAAATTGTGTCATTTCACTGAAATACGCTTGTTATAGAGTTATCAGATCCATCTTCCAGGAAAATTGTCAGATCTCAATAACAGCACTTTGTCACTCTTTCACAGCATGGCTCCCACCCTTAATCATCATCAGGAAAGTGGGGTTTGCCTGTTTGATCCTGCTAGAGAAGTTACTAAACCATATTACTTCAGCTGAGCAATATCTTAATGGGGAAATACCACAAAATGGAAAACTAAACTAAATGTTTTCCAAACTAAAGGTTTTAATGTACTGAAAGAAAGCTTCTAAATCAAAAGCAATGGCCCAACATTCAAACTAGAAAGAACAGTCATTCTTACTTATTCCTGTGTATCATAACATGGAAGAAATTATAAGTGGCATGAAAGACTGAAGACCTGAAAACAGAAAGGGTAAACATCAATATTGTCAGACGCTAAGGAATGTGACTTCTCCAATTAATGCTCTTATCGTCCCTAATTGGGAGTGTGCATGAATGGTTGATGGCAGAGAATGGGTATCAGGGGAAGGCAAGGCAGGATGTGTCACCCTGGATCTCTTGCTGTCAGGCCGGGCCAGGCCACGCGGCTCCCCACGCAAAGCCGGCTGAATCTGCAAGGATGTGGGAGCGTGCTGGCGCCCCAGGGCGAGATTCTACCCAGCTGATGAGCACATGGCTGGGTGGCTCAGGCTTTCTGTGAGACACTTTCATATTGTTAGTTTTAATGATGCAGTACCCCCTGCATGAATCCACACAGCCCTGCACTTTCTGCCTCCTTGGAGCACAGCATTTCAGGCTCTCCACCCTGCAACACTCTAATATTTCCTCTACCTGTCCCTCATCCTGAGCAGATCCAGGACTCCAGCACAGTTCTCACAGAAGCAGATGGCCTAGCAAAGGGCTGCTGTGAACTGCTAATGGTCTTGTTTCTGGAACAAACAAGAAAGAAGGGAAGTAAAAAAAAACAGACGGAAGCACGTGCAAAGCAGTTTGTAAAGGCACTGTAAAACAACTAAATAGTTTGCAATCTGAATTTTGTCGCATAAATGTCATTGTGATGCAGCAAACAATGAAATAAACCCACTGCATCTAAATAAAATAAGAACCAAATAATCATACTACGTAGTTAACCCCTAGTTTTAATCTAGCGATATTTGTGGTAGAAAGCATAGATATTCTCTGAAAGAAATACCAGTATACAACATTTTCCTCATCTCTTTCCTCTGTGTAGGTGAATGCTTTGAACATTAAACCCTAAAGTCATGTCCCCATCTGTCATAGTTTCCTTTCTGCAAAACCCATTCAGTACTTAGAGAAATAAAAAAAGTCGTAAGTACCAACACTGAGGACAGGACTTCACAGCTTGAAAAGATGAAAAGTCCTTTCTTCCAGCTTTAACTGAAACCATAATTGTAAATTTATCTTCCAAAATGTTAAAGGGAAAATGTGTTGGTTTTTTTTTCTTGCACAGGTTTTCCTACATCTGAAGACATTTTTTTCCTCTCACTACATGTTCAAAAGCAGAAAAACAAGGGGAAAAAAAAGCCCAACTACTATTTTTTTTTACTTGCATTTGCATTCCATTGACAATATTTGCATTGGGCATGTTTAGACATGTCCTTTTTTTAAGGTTTCCCCAGTTTTCAGAGCAACCACATTCAGATGTTGCATCAGTTCAAGACTAGGTGAAAAAAGATAACTAAAATCTGAAAAGACCTTCTTTCTCACTTGATTAGATACTTCTAATTGAGGTAGCTGATCTAATTGATGCAAAAGTATTTAACTCTTTTCCACCTAGTTTCCTACAAGCTGCTAAAGAAATTGGTAGGGGCAGTAGGTGAAAATTATTCAGTTTTAAATGCATGACTGTAACTTTAAAAATACAGCAACATTAATTTTTAAGAATAGCTGTTGTAAATTTAAAGCTTAATACTTTATAGTTTTAATATATTTAATAAAAATAGTTCAAATAATTACAAAGAATCGAATGGATTAATATTTGCTTCCATATGTGCTTCTGGAATTGAATATTACAACAGAATTAATATTAAATTGGATTTTATATATTATTCAAGACAAGTCTTTGTCTCCATGCCTTATGACTAGATAGCAAGAAAGCTGTGGCTGGATGCTGTTTCCTCTTACAGGGTTACAGCATAAACAAGGATCTGGTCACGGTGATTAAAGGGATTGTAAAAGTTACAAGAAACATTGCAATCAGGCATGAAATTAATTGGTAGATCAGCTACACACTGACTCCATAGGAGAGCAGAAGTCAACCTCCAGCAGCCAAACAAAAATCCTCTGCCTCTGGGAACTAAATCCTGGCAATTCCAATACCAGTTGCTTCTGGAGCAAAAGCAGCTGCTGCCAAGAGGGGCCAAAGAAAACCGGGACCTGTGAGCTTGGCCTTCTGTTTGTATCAACACACTGAGACAGGATGGCATGCACTGAGCAGGGTGAGGGGAAAGAAGCATTATTCCTCCCACTCACAGACAGACAATGCAGAGCCAATGGGAAAAACTGTCCACTTCTCCTGTGAGTGCAGCAGAAGCAGCTGCTTTTAGTAGCCAAACTAAATGAAGACTGACACTGTGCCACAGACATCTCCTAAATTACTTTCTTAGGCAGAGGCAGAAAAGAAATCCAGTCAGATGGTCTCCAAAGCCACTGCCTTAACCACAGCTCCCTTTCCATTGCCCAACTCTGCCTCCTCCTGCTGCCTCTCTCCCTCCATGGCACTGCTGTCAGAGGCAATTCACACAAGAGCAAGGCAAAATGTACTTCTTAACAGACCATGCTGTGCAGCTCCCTGTTTTCTTTGCTTTTGGATCACTGGAATGTTCAAAATTCTGCTTTTATCAGATTCAATCATCCTCTGTTAAACTCAGCAGAATTCCTCTAAACTACAGAATGACATTTCCTATCAGTTTCTTTATGTTTCACTAAAATAATATAGATATTATATGTAACCTGCAATTGGAAAATATTCAGGAACATCCACAGAAGCCAGTTGGAACAAGTACCACACTTGGCAATTTCTTTTGGATATAAGGAGGGACTGGTTCTGCCATCTTGCTTTAGTGGGGTTAAATATATATCCATGTAGATACAGGAGATACTCATGGCTGTAACAATAACAGATCTGAGTGATAAGCACTGCAATTCAACAATGTAGCACCACTGTCATTTTTTGAACTATGGATGAAAAATATCAAAGAGCATATTTGCACTCTATTATGAAGTAATGAACACATAGAATTTGTTTCACATCTCACAGCTAGAGTAGTGCCTGTCAGAAGATGCGCTTTGATTTTTAAGTGCAAAATCCACATTTTTCCTCGTGTGCCTTTTAGGCATACCAAGCCATAGCACAGAGTCCCCTGGGAGCTATGTTGTTCTAAGAGAATCATGCAAAAAGAAAATATTTGTGTCTTGGAGGGTGTAGGGCTAAGAATGGGGTTTGGATTTCCTTCTCATCATTCCAGGTTGATCACTTCAAGTAAAATAGACCAGAGCTATATCCTTGTCTTTTCCTTGCCCTCTCTTGATAGGGTTTATTTGTTTGAAACAGAGATGAAAATGCAAATGTTTCTATTTTTTTCTGCTGCTTACATAGACCCTGAAGTGGCTAAGAGCTGGAATTTGAGGTTCTTTTTTATCTGACTAAATGACAGTAATCAATAGCTGTGGGGCCAGACTAGACACTTGCTCTGACTCTTTGCTCTCTTCAGAAGGTCCACAGTCACTGCAGTGTAAAGGGTACCAGCCTATTTCATGAGCCTTAACTGCTCCTGGAACCATTGATACAGCATCTTCTTGTAGATTTTGGAAACCAGAGTTGCTTATCTGGACAGGGATACTGAAACATCTTTCCTTGCACCTTCCCTCTTCCACAGTACTTGAAGCACACAAAGTCCCTTGTCTTCAGACTAAGTTTTATGTTAATTAAAGTTTAAACAGCTAGACAAATGCAATATTTCAATTCCATGTTTAAAAAGAAAAACGTGATTGTCGTGAACTGACAATCAGCAACAAAATAACTGTAGTTGCTAGGGGAAAATTAACTTGAATACATTGTGCTCAACCAGCATGTCTGTTTCTCTGCACTTTAATGTGTTGGTCATAAAACCTCTACAAGAGAGGATACAGGTGCTATAGGTGGTTGCCTGTATAGACAGGAATAGGCAGGAGCCTGCACATTATATTTATTGGCTTGGCTGTTTATCCTTTAGGCTAAGGTCGTATGCATTAGCCTAGCCACTTCCTAGGTTTATTTTAAAAGGAAAAATAAAACACACGCCTAGAAATGCTAAAATTTAAATGATTCCAGGTGTGGTGTTCAGTGATCGGTCAGTTAGGCCCTTGTTAAATCTTTTGTAAGAAATTTCATTTACTCTGTTTCTTTGAGGCATTGGTGCCTGAGCTATCTGCAGGAGTGCAGCTCTGAAATGGATGAGACCTGCACAACTGGCAGCTGAGAAAGTGACTTCACGTGGCACTGGTAGAACACACGTTGAGCCTGCTGCATCGCCTTTGACATGCTGTTATCAGGGGCAGCTCTGGCTCGGTGGGGGAGGGCCAGACAGGGGACTGGGAGCGGGGACTGGCATCAAAAAACCACCAGCAAGGGACACAGGCCTAGGTCCTGTTGAGGGGAGAGCACTGCAAAACCTAGAAGGACAGGGGCATGTAAATGAAGAGAACAAAAAAGGATAGGGAAGAGCTATGAGGAACATTAAGCAAATCTCTCCTTTTCCTGAGCCTCCTTTGTGGTGCTCAGCTGTGTGACAATGATGGCTCAGCAACCGCAACCCCTTGGAAACTGGAGGAGCCTGTTTATACTAGGAGAGTGGAATTGGTAGAAACCTGCTCGTGATTGGGGCTCTTGAGGTATTTGCAGTAGAAAGGTAGGTGCTTTCCAGATGAACACATGGAAAGAAAACGTAGGAATTAAGGGAAAAAACTGGGATCAACATATGTGAAAGGAGTGGGAATTGCTGTACCTATTGATAGATCTTTTAAGGGATATTTCAATAATTTGTTTCATGCAGGCTTAGACTAGACATTGGAGGTTGTTTAACACCACTAAATTATACTGTATACAACTAACCTCATGCTGTGTATATGGGGGTAGGTTGGCAAATAGTCATAGTTCCAGTCTTCTTTCCGTGTTTGCTCAGAGACAGCTTCTAATTGATTGTGTTAAGCATCATCACGTAAGAAAATCTGCACCTGAATGTTGGAGAAAGAGAGAGAGTGGGACATGGAAAAGATCACAGGAAAAAGCAAGCATTTTAGAGAAGGCAAAATCATGGGGTCCACAAGAGCATGAATGATAGTGACATTTTATTTTCTTTGTATAAATGTCTTTAAGACCAAGGCATTTGTATCAAGTTCCCCAGAGCTGTAGTAATTTTCCAGTTCTGCCACCAGCTTCTAATGTACTTTGCAAACCACTTACTCTTCAAGAATGTATAAAATATATATTACTGGTCTCTAGAAATAAAAATGTGATCACCAGTGTCCCCTCCTCCCAAATCCAAACTCCATGACCTGCCTGGAAGTAAAGCTCCTTTTGAGATTTCAGTATTCTGAAGATTGCTGACCACAGACTAAAATCCACCCTGTCTTCTTCTCTGGTGCCTGGGGCCATCTCTTTCCACACAACTCATAGCAACATGAGGACAGTGCTTATACATTTGTTTGCTACTTTTGCTCTGGTGGACAGAGCCTCCTTACAGATATCCTCTAAAACAAAAATGTTGGAAACAAATTTCCTTAGGTGTGGCTAAGCCATGTAGCATAAAAAGTCCTCATTTTTGTTTGCTTTTCATTTACCCCTAAGAAAAATACTGCCAGGTTATATTTAGCATTCTAAACCAGTCATGAGAAGAGGCATTGGGCAGGGCTTGTGGTTTCTTCAAGCAATCTGCTGATCATACCATCTTGGATAATTCATTAATTCTCTGTGTAGTGAATTCTTTGGGTTTTCTTCTCTTTTAGAGGTCAGTAGAACTCCTTTTCTCTGTTCCCCAAGAGAAAAAAACTTACCAAGCATGACACCCATACTCAGCCAGGACAAAGTGCCTGGCAGGTCTTTCGTTCTCACCTCCCAGGCCAGAGCTCCTGCACAGCCAGTTCTTCAAGGAAGATCAAAATTTTGGCACAAGCTCTTTCCCTTTTTAATTTCTCTCCAGTACACTCAGTTAGCCATATAGGAAACAGGTATGTGGTCTGTCCCCAGGCAGGACCGTTGCCCATGGAAGAGGGAGCTGCAGGAGAAGCACAACACCACCAGGTGACCCTTCCAGGGTGACGTGGCTCAAAGGTCACCAATAGCAGCACTTACAGGAACCCTTAATGCCATTATTTAAGTGTAGAGGTAATGCCAAAGAAAGGCCCTGGGTTCCATCCCATACATTGAGGCTCTCAGCTCTCCAACAGGGGATTCCTCACTGTTTATATCAGCATATTTCTCACAGCAGATGGGCCGTCATTGCTATAGTTTAAGGGATTTACCTGTAAAATAAAAACAAAGCCTGTTAAGGGATTAGAGAACTTCAAGAACAGAGAAAAGAGCAGCTGTTTCCCTTTGTAGGTTAAGATGAGAAACCTATTTTTACTTTCAGGAAATGAGTTTAATTTCTAAATACCAAGGAACAGTATCAATCTTTTTCTGACCAAGAGCAGGGTAAATATCTTTCTGATGTGGTAGACATGTTAAATGTTACAGGTAGTCTCAGTAATCAGAATAGACCCATCTTAATTTTCTTTCCTGGAGCAAAAAGGACTTAATTATCTGTAGTTGAGATGGAATTTCTTGAAATGGAGATCAATAAATACTAAACAAACAGGCCAAAAAGAATGAATTTAGGGGAATGGGTTGAAAGAATGAGCTACATCATGAAATGTGATTAATGACACCAAGGGAAATATAAAATAACATGTTTCCCTGGAAATGGACTGTAAGTGCACAATGTCTGCACAATATTGTGCATCTGCAGTTCTCTGTCCTGCCACCCAATATCCAAATTGTCTGCCAGTATAAACACAGCTGCTAAATGTCTTCTACAACTGCAAAAATAATGAATCTCCACTTTTTTCCCAGCTATTGAAGTATATTTTTACAGAGACAAATGCAATGATTACCCTTGTTCAACAGAAGAAAATGCCAGTGCCCAACATATATGTCTTATTAACACACGTTGAGAGTCAAATATCACAGATCAAAGAAATGTGATGTCTGTTTAGTATCCTTAGATGAGCTGAGATTTAATGTTTTTGGCTTGAACAGTTTCTCATCTGGTTTCCACATAGACATTTGCCTACCCATCGGTATAAAATCACCATTTTAGTTGGCTTTGACCATCACTACAACTTTACAGAATCTGGCAGGATTGCAAGGAAGGATGAGAAATCTTTTTGTAAACTCTGCTTTCCACATTGTGGATTGGCCTGCAGACTCTGCTGGGGAAGAACTGTGCTCAGCTTCTCTCCAGCCTGGAGACATAGGTCTGCAGCAGCCGGGGGCGTGGGAGACTCCAAGTAACAATTTTCATGTTATAATACTAGCCTGGACTGTAAGAAGTAATTTAAGATAATTTACTAGGTTGCATTTACTGAAACATCTTTTCAGAAAATATAACTAAGGAAAACTCAAGAAAAATGGAAAATGACAGGATTTTCAAACGCTGTACTCTGCTTGGACTTTGCATAGATGAAGAGAGCATAAATGGGAAAAAGAAGAATGAGAGAAAAAAGAGAGAAATAAGGCTCCATAAACCTAGGAAGGGTACCAACCCATTTATACACTTCCTGGAATGCTTAGAACATTTGGTCTTACTGGCCACAAGAAACCACTTTTGTTGTGCAAAAGGTTTCACACATGAACAGAAGCCAAAGATTTTTTCAATGCACTGTGGGAAGAAAAAAACTTTACTGTACAGTTTGGGTAACTAGAGACAGAAATCGGTCTGTAGGGCTGCCTGGTAAAAGCTTCCTGAATTTATGAAAACACTGCCACTCCCCCCAGCCTGCTTCAGGTCATAGGCTTGAAATTTACCTCTTCTGTTAAAAGAACAGAAAGCCAGCACCTAATCATGATTAGGCAAGTAGGCAAAATACTGCTACTCCTCTTGATTAGCTGAAAACTATGAACACACTTGTTTTTTGGCAGTCTTTCTCTCCCAACCTATACTCCACTTTTATCTTATTCATCAGTTACAACTCATCAGCTGGCATTCTGTGGGGCAAGGAATATGCTTTTCTCTAGGTATGTATATGAACTAGCTTCAGTCTACTTTTCCCCTGGCTGCAATATAAATACTGAAGGCATTAACCAAAGCATAAACATGAGGGTTATGGTTTTTACCCTATGAGAAAGCAAGATAGATCATAAATTTTAATAAAATCATAGAAAAATTACATAAGCAATCATTAAAAACAAATTAGGAAGATTCAGTTGGTCAAACCATCATGATAAGGAGTAGGATACAGCTTGGAAGTTCCAGTTGTCTTTCTCTATTTAAATAATTTCTTCCAGATATTCAGTTGCAGATGTTCCCAATCTATTATTCTATTAGGCAGAACACAATTTTTGGATATCAGTTTGCCAATGATCACCTGTGATCTGGGGTTGTGCTTGACAGAGTTCAAAGCTGTGATGTGGATCAGACTGTTATGTTGGGGAGAGGGAAGAGTCTGAGACCTCTATAAATAATCTTTACAGCAGTATTTCTGTATTATACAGTATTTCTGCATCCTTGCATCAGGATCTTGGAGTACTCTCTTTGACCATTAGAAGAAAACAAAGTAAAGTGGAAACCCAGACTTTGTTGCTGCCAGACTGCAATGCACAGTTGGATCTACAAACCCAGCTCTCCAAGCTAGTTAGGTATGAGTTTGAACTGCAAGTCTTTGTATTTCTGTTTAATAGCTTCACATTTTAAGTAAAGGCTAGAGCTGAAACAAACAGTTGCTCCAGCTGAGAGGCTGTGTTTGCATGCTGTTCCCATCCTCTGGGCTGGCCCCGAGGAGCAAAGCTCAGCAAGCGCACAGCGCTGCTTCCCAAGCAGCATGGCTTTGGATGCTGCCTCATGGGGGTGGGATAAGGTCACGGTGCTAGGTACAGCTGTCAGTTATGCTGAAGTAAAAGCAGGCTAATGCCTTTAAAGTCTGTGGATTTATGTTATCCCACAGTTATTCTGGCATAAGTCACAACAGGAATTTGACTACAGCAGCAATATGGGAAGAGGTGGGCAAAAAATACGATGAGAACAGACGTGCTGAAGACAGTGTCTGACATTGTGCCCCAAAAGGAGGCAGGAGAGCACAGGGGATAAACACTGCAGAGCTGAGATTCCTCCTTGGACATTCTGCCTGGAAAAACAACAATTGAGAAGTGGTCAAGTACCAATAAAGAAGTATAATTGTGCTCTCATGGTTTTTATGGGAGCGGCATCCATATCACATCATGAAAGAAGTGGGGAGGATTGTCAGCCTTATTTATGATATATTTCCCTTATTCACACTGCATTTAAAAACCCCTCAAGTTTCCCACCTTTATGAATCTGCTAAAACACATGGCATTTCACAAAAATAGACAAATATGACTGCAAACTCTCAAGGTGACGAGGGATGCTTGGATAAGGACATTGTCACTGGGAAGGCACCACTTACTATGAAAAGCCATTGGATGATTCAGAGGAAAAGCTTGCCAAATGCACTGGAAAAAATTAAGTGGCCTGATCATTACCAGAGATCAGTGTGTGCAATTTCCAGCCACTTCAATGTGAGTTGCTTATAGGTACTGTCCTGTGGTGGTTGCACCTGAGGAATTTGAAAGAACTGTGAACAGAAAACCAAACCCTAGATCTAACTGTATCCCCTGTAAGGCTACAGGAGAAAACCAAAACAAAATAAAATAGGAGGAGCAATTTTCAATAAAACTCTCCTCTTCCTGCCTTAACAACATCATTCATGTTGCCAACAAAACAAATCCAAGTGGTCACCACAAACACACACCTCTCAGGAAGTCAGCCCTCTCTGCTGGCTTCAAACATTTGCTGGGTTCTTACAGTGCTGAAATTATTCCTGCATCAAATCCTGGAATTACAGTGAGGCACCACCCTGTCTGTGGTTACAGACTGCATAGACAAAGCCTTGGAGAGAATGCTGGGTGCTTCCTCTGGTGAGGCAAGGGTGGAAGGGGGCTCCAGCTGTCCTGTGCCTCCCCGCCCCTTGCCAGGGATTTGCCCTCCTCCCTGGGAGTGCCCTCCAAAGCCCAGGGCTGCCAGCCTGGGCAGTCAGTACGTGCCAGGGATGTGCGTGCAGCTCCTTCCTCTCCAGTCATCTTCACTGCAACCTGTCATCTTTCCCATGTAGCCACACAACATTTGAAAGAACAAAACTGTGGGGAGGATACCTTTCATAATAATAAATAGGAATAGCAGTGCTTTTGTGAATTTAGGTCAATGCATCACCCTCAGAGCGCATTATAAATTCATCAGTATCCCAGCCTGAAGAAAATTTTATTCCCTGGCACCAGCTGCTTTTAGCCATGCCACAGATCTTTAGCAGAATTTAAACTCCAGATTAAGTATTGATTGAGTTTTAATAAATTATAATATGTTATAACGAGAAAGCTGGACTCTGACTGGTATAGATGGTTTCCCTTTTTACCTCCTTTCTTACCTCAAATATTAACAAATTTATTCACTGCATTTTAACTGCACTGAACAACCAATTCAGAAATGTATAATACTGAAGTCAGTACTAATTTAAGCAGCACCTTCACGTACTTGACAGAGGAATGAATAGAAATTGTAAACTAGGTAGAGAATAAACATATCAACTTAAGGGATTATGTGAATAGGAATAAATTCCTAAAGAATTAGCTACAGGGGGAAAGTAAATGCAAAACTGCAGCTTATATTACCATTTGATTATATTTCAGATGCTTTGTTCCTTTTTAAAGGTTTGAAAGTATCTCTGTAGATGGCTACCAACAAGCTGCAACACAATGATACACTCTTGTGTTGCACACAGTAGCATCAGCTGCTTGTATACCCAGCAGATTATTTCTGGATGACTAACAGATGAGCATATCATTTTAAACTATATTTAATAGGGAATGAAAACTTGCATGAGCAGGTATTCAAAATATAACTGTGATACAGTTACCATAGCCAACTGAGAAACACAAGAAGCCCAAATTTTACAGAAAAGAAAACAACAACTATCTTCTCTACTGCTAAAAGAGGACAAGAGGACACATAAGGACATATAGTTTTGTGTTTGACCTATTTTGGTTGATTTAATTTTCAGATTTTGTAAGCCAAGCTTCAGTGAGTTCCTGAGGAAAAAATTCTAACTGGCATTTTACTGTGAGTCAAACCTCACACAAAAAGTGCTTTGTGAATCAAGATAACATTAGAAGCTCTCTAGCTGCACGTAGCAAAGTACCAGTTTGGACAAAAAACCAGAGCTGTAATGGACTTCTAATAGCAATAATACTTTGCACTTCTGAACTATGTTTTGATTTGAGATCTCTAAGTGTTTTGCAGGACATGACAATTAAGCCTATCACTTGGAAACTTCAGTAAAAAATAATTGTCATAATTTTACTGCTGAAGAAAGTGAGGTATAGAGAGGTTTAATGACCTTCGTAAGATCCTAGAGCAAACAGGATGCCAGTGCATCATCAGAAATGCCAGGTAGGAGTTTGGAACTCCAGCAAGGGCACTAACTCCCATTTCCAAACAGCCTATCTGCTACATGCTTGACTAATATTTCACCAGCTTTGTGAGCAATAGAATTCATCTCTTCATTTAGAGGTAGCTTATTTCCTGGTGCTGTTCTTACCAAGCTGGTGACAGGAACAGTAATTCTTTTAACGAAAGTGCAGACAGTTTGGAGTACGACAGCAATCCAGATAAAGTCCATTTTGGGATGAAATGAGTGCCTGAAATTGCATTTAGCACCACAATGCATATAGACATACAGCGATAAAATTGAGTCTAGTCAACACAGTTAGCAATCATCCATTTTAAGAGACAACCCTAGAACTGTTCCAGCAATATGCACATAGAAGGATCATGATAATCTTTTCTCTCTTAAGTCATTCACTGTGAATCGACATAGCAAGCTTTGAGTCTGACTCTTCTTTTCTAGGTACCACTGAACAACTGTTATTTATTGCTTTCTTTCCATTCTCTACTAAGAATGATGTAATTGCTCCTTTTTTCTTGAAAAATATAAGTAATGGAGGATTTCTCCAAATGTCTCTTTGTTTAGTTAGACCTTACACCGCAGTTATAATAACCCAGCCCTTCTTTGAGGCACTAATGAAAGCAAGAGGCAGTGGAATTAGATCATTTTCACCTGCCTACACCTAGTTAGCCACCCCTGAAATCTTCTTGGTATTTAACCCTGGACATCTAAGCTTGTGTCTGGCCAAGCAGGGTTAGCAGTGGCACTAGCCCATGTAAGTGCACTGCTGCAAGGGTATATCCAAAGGCCTTCAGAGATTAGCACAGAAATGCCATAAAACTGAACACTTTGCCTAAGCCCCATCTGTGAGCAGAGCTGAATATCCACTCATTGCCCTGGGTGAAATTTAGGAGCGATGACAGAGAGGTGAGAGATGGAGTTCAAGGATCAGGCAGTAACAGCCCAGAATTACACAGTTGTATCTGTTACACCATAAGACCAGGGAGAATGTTGCCATATCAGTAGGTTTTCTTTTACGTTAATCCAGAATCACTGCTGTAGAATCGTTATCTGGGAATATGTGAGGGACTCCTTCATGGCCTGGATGTAAACAGTTATTCTGGGGGAATGAAAAATGCTCAAATTTGGTAATTCCCACTAAAAAACCCCTATGCACCTTATGCTACTGTATGGTAGATACATTCTCTACAGTTGGAGACCGGTTCAGGGATTACCTGTATGCATTTCCCATACACCCATCAGTTTGTACATGGAAACACTCAGAAAGAAACAACAAAAGATGTGGCTAAAAGCAGTTGCAGTGCTAACCCACTTGGGTCATGGTTGAGTAGGGTAAAGATGGCTAAGACTATCACAGCTGTAGAGCATAAAAATATGTTCATGATTTCTAAAATTAGTGTCTTGCCACTTATGAAAACTCTAGTTTTTGAAAGAAAATCCAACAGTGTAACATCTCATTTTCTTCCTTCTCCCATTCTGTAGAGATACAACCCCTTTCCAAATCTTTGCACAGATAATTGATATAATGCATGAAGCCATTGGCCATCCGTGCAGTGGTCACTGTATCACACAGATCTGATACATTACAAGTTATCTTTTTCCATGCATTTGTGATTCTGATCTTTTAGCTTTATATTTGCATGCTGTTGTTTTGTCTTTGCTTGAAAAACAACTGAATTTTAGATTCGTAATATAACAGAGACTATGCAAAGACCTACGATATGATGGCTCGCTACGTCTGAAAATTCTTTAGCCTGAAAGCCTGGCAAGAATCTGAAGGGAAGTGTTAAAGCAACCTGACAGAAATCCCCTGCAGTGCTTAAGAAAAAAACCCAGCTCTCCCTCCTCCCAGCTAAACCCTGAAACAAGGTCAATGCACTAAAAGGCTCTGGAAGTAATTTTTTTATAAATAAATATCCTGGGGAATTAGTGCAGCAAGTGCCACAGTCAGGTCTCTAAAATAAAGGTAGCTATGAGTATGTAAGCATTTCCTTTACGTGCTAGGGATGGCACACATCAGTCAAGGTGAGATTAAATGCATCTCTGACTACTTGCTACAGAAGAAGCAATATTTTTTTCTCAGGAAGAGAACTTTGATCATAGCCTTGAATCAGCAAATTGTGTAAGTCCATGCCTAATGTTACGTCTGTGAACAATCCCAAGGCTTTGATATGATAGAGTCAGAGACCCCTGGAAGGACACTTGTGGCCCTACCAAGTAAAGTGCAGGAGGAAATGCAGGAGTCTCCCAAATACGAACCAGTGCTGAGATGCCAAAGCTTTGGTGGTTGCTCTGATGACCAGATTCAGACACCCTGATAGTCACCTCTGACTGAGTCCTGCCTATTATGGCAAGTGTGTTTTTTGCCCATCTGATCTGTTCAGATACTGCATTATGGCACAGCAATAATTAGTTTTTCTTTAAAAGGGATCAAAAGTTCCAATCTCCTCTGACTGCAATCAATGGCAACCATTTCCCTCATCAACAGGGCATGAATTATACAGATATTCACTGTAAATCTAAGTAAAGCAACTGAAGGAGGTGAAAAAATTATATGCTTTTGGCAAGGACGTAATAATTCAGGAATTAACGTATTCTTTGGTGACATCGATGGGACTCTGCCCTAGCTTGGATCAGTTTTTTGAAAATTATTTCAGCTCTTCCTCCATTGACTTTAATATTATCCAGAAAGTTTCTGTTTCATTTGCTGAAAGGAGAATATGGGAAAGGGGATCATTGAGTCACAAATCCACTTATCTTCACTGCATCTGTGATGCTGGTCCCTAAGCAGTGGTAATCTCCTACACTCAGGAAACCTGTGCAGGTTTCTCACAGGAAAAGCACAACATCTGAGCCAATGAGAACACAGCAGTCAAGGACTGGAAGAAATAAAAGAAATTAAAACCCAAGCTAAACAAAAGTCCAAACCAAAACCTTTTAATTTCTTCTTCATCAGAATATTAAGTAGCAGCCATTTAAATGAAGAAGATATTTATGCCTTCCTCTTTTAGAGGAAACTTCCTAAGGTTTAAAATGCAGATAAAAGGCTTACAATTCTATATTAGCACAGCCTGATTTTCAGTTTTGCTTATCACTGCCTGCCATGCAGTTGGCTTGCTTTCTTTCTTTGAAAGTTTGAGGTTCTTTACACAGAAATTATGTTTTCAAAATACAGTTGAGAATCCTGATGTTATAATCATTTTCAGAGTCTCTATGTACATTACTAATTGTGTACATGAGTCTCCTGACTGACTCCACTGCACATGCTGAGATTACCAGCTACCAAAACATCATTATAAATTATAAGGTAAGGAGAATGAGGCCAGCTTTATATTTCTGACTTGGTGAAGGTGTTGATAGCTTGTAGTGAGTGGAAATTCTTGTAAAAAATGAAGTTGGAAAACGTTCTTTTTCCTGAACTGTTAAAATGATAAATACTAAATAAACAGCTGCAAGTGAAATGGTTCCCTGTTGTCCAACAACTACTTTTCTAAACACCTAAGAAAGTAGTCATAAATACAGCCAAGTTTAGGTGTGATATCCAAAGTAAATAACATACACACAAAGTACTGGTCACTTCATAGTTTTTTCAATGTATTCTTTTAAATGGCAAGCAGAAAGACCTCTAATAGTCCAGAGCTCCCAATTCAGAAAAGATTTGCCTGGGTATTTTAACTGGACATTACTGAAACCCTGAAAACTACTATGAGTAGGACAAAATCAGCAAAATACTTAGCCAAGAAGGAAATGTATATGCACAAGGAGCTATGCTCCATTTTTATATCTCACAGACAGAAGAATAAACCCCCATCTTACGTTGTCTTTCCATATAGTCCAAACATGTTGGGAGCTGAGTTATGAACTAATACAGATTTCAAATACTGTGAAGAGTGGTTGAGGAAAAATGAAATGTGGATGCATTTGGCCAATTTAAAATGTACCAGCTAGGACTGCAAGTCATTTAAATATATACAACCCCTCTCTTATCTTGAACGTGATCATAACTGTCGCCAGCGAGTAGACAAGAAACTGCCTGGCACCCTGTTTCTGTTAACTCCTTGAAGAGCAACATAGTTCACATTACAAAACCTGTGGGATTCTTTCCTTTATGGAATAATGTAAACAAATATTTTCTTATTTAATCTGTTTAATCATTATTTACTACCAGTTTCTGAAGCACTTCAGATAATAAAACCTAAATCCTTGATCCTAATGGGAATTTTAAGTGTAAGGTTTTTTTTAAAGTACTGTTACCCATTAAATGTTTTAACTATGGCTTTAGGAATTTTAAGAAAGTCTCATAATTTTTAATGTCTTGATCTCTATGTCTTAAAAGGTAAGTAATTTTTTGACCTACGTTAACCATTTGAGACTCTTTTAATGGAATATGCAATCAATACATTAAGAACATCCCATGCATTAACACTGAATATACCAGAAGGTTAAAAGGGGCACAGGTTTTCCATGAAGCCTTTTTAATTTTTCCTTTTTCAGGATTTTCCTGAATCTGGGAGTGGGGAGATCCAATCCTTGACCTATTACTCCAGTCTGGAGAACGATGTCACTGAAGCACTTTTAACCCCTTAAATGTCACATGCTATATACTTTTTTAATTCCTGTACATTGCCCTCAATGCCATATCAGAAATCCACACCATGTATGACAAGGGTCTCAGCTGGTAGGAGAGAAGCTGAACATGGGGCATGACAGTATGGCAAGGAATAAGGAATATTGTGCAGAATTGGAAAGGGACTAAATTCTGGTTTAGGGCATTTTTGAAACTTTTTTTAAAATAATGTACAGCATTTCCATAAATGTTACCTCATCCTTCTCTGAGCACTTTTATTTTGAAGTATTTTTGGGTTTTGTTTGGTTTTTTTTTTTTTTTAAGTGAAATAGCTTTACCAATTTTAAATTCAAATGCAACAGGAAGGAGAAAAAAAGTCTTTATTTCTTGTCCCTACTAAGATTATTTTATCAATTTCTAATTTTAGTTCTTTTCACATTTTATTTGTTAGGCATAACTGGGTCAACACTTTCAGGTTGAAAATCCTGTCTGAAGAAAAGAAGTTACTTGTCACAAAGCAAAGCAAATGACTGTGAATAATTTATAAGAAAGTAAAAATATTCTGCTTTTGAGATTTTAACAGGAGAACAACCCTGAGTTATAAATTATTATAATTACACTGGAATATGCTCTCCATCCTCTTATTCTTTTGCTCAGCTGACTGCCATAATACTTCCTGCTCGAATGGGTAACAGTCTCTTGAGCAGCACAGTCATGGTCCCACCAGGTTTGGGGACAGTGCCCTATGGACCATGAATTTATCAGTGCCCACACCCTGCTCCACACTTCTCAAGGTATTTATTAGAACTCGTGCAGGTTTCTCTCCTTACAGAGGAGAAAATGCAAGTATATATCAAAGTCCAGTGGGATGTGAGGTGAGGACTGTCATACAGCTGGGGGCCCCAGGAGCAAACCTAGTGCTCCCAGGAGACTCTGGGAGCGTTATTAAGCCACACCACAGATCCACTCCCCTACTGCTCAGGTGCAAGCAACACTGATAGGTAGGTAGTTAAATTCTTGGGGTTTGTTTAGTTCTAGCTCCTAAAGCCACAGTGTTTAATTTGTTGTCATAACGTAATTGCTACACTACAATGTATTTCTCTGTATAAAGATGGTAAATTGAAGAAATACAGTATATTTAATGGAAAAGTAGAGATTACAGCAATGTGGTTTGTTGAGAAACCAGTTTCAGTAATGCTGTTATTAAAATATCTGAAATGAATGTGGCCATTCTCTGTGGCTCCAAGGGAAGATGAATTACTTAATATCAAAGTCTATCACTTCTTTAAATGTTTTAATACAATTTCTGCAATACAACGTCTCTAGTGTACTAATACCAGTATTAACTACCATGATTTCCACCATCTTTTTCTCAATAATACACTTATTATTTTTAAGACTAACATTTAGAGGCACAAGTGGAAGAACTAAAATGGAGGGACCAATATGTTAATAACAGCTTCCATAAAGTTCATATAACTGAGTTCATTTGCCACTGGAGTCAGTAAGTTCCTATGCCCTCTCATGACAAGCAATCTTTAGTGATCCTCACCCACTTCTTCCACAGAGAGCAGCCTGGCAGGAAAAGGAAAGGACAGCCCACCTGTTCTTACACATGTGTAAGATTTCAGCCATGCATTCCATAATTTCACATAAGGCCTGGTCATGTACACTGAGACTCTGGCTGCCAATGTGTTCCCACAGGACAGACTCAGCAAGTCCTGTGGTGGGAGTCTGAAGGGTGTAATTCCTACTGCTCATCTTGCTTGCCATGTTGTGGGTCAGCAAACTGTGGGTGACAGTCTGAGTCCTGGGGGAACCTGAACATGTCTTTTCTTCAACCTTACCCTTGGCTTGGGACAGATGTTAATGTGCAACCTCTGCCCAATATCCCCCTAAACCTCTGTATAAAAAACCTAAATTTCTGATTGACATATGTTTGCCCCCTCATTTATCACTCAGGGAGGATGTCAAAATTCTTTGATCAAAAGTTGGTGGGGAAGTTGACATTCATTTTGAAGTGGAAGACCTATCTAAGGAATAGTGTAAGGGGGGCCCAGGCTTGCTGAAAAAGCTTTGCTTTAGATTTGCATTTCTTGGTCACTTGTAATTTTAAATTTAAGTCCTCAAATTTTAAACTTCAGAAAAGTCAAAATATCTGTGAACAGATTCTGATCATCCCAACTGATTGGTCCCAGACACACTGGTCCCAGTGTGCATTATATCTTTTATTTTTTACACACTATTTATATTTGACCTTATCTGACCTTCTCTTCCAGGACACCAATTAGATTTCTCTCAGCTTTGCAGTCATTAACAACCTCAGTGGAATTGCACCTCTCCACATCAGAATTATCCTTCTCACTTACTCTCTTTGCTACCTACAAGCTTGAACCAAAATATCCACACCTCTTGTATTTCATTCTTATGCAACCACTTGCTATACATTCATGAAAAAACATTAGTGCAATTGAGCAACTTAAATCTGTACATTCTGGCTATGGATAAAAGATGTGCTTTGATTCTTCCCCTCAGAATAATGTACTATTAGCACTAGAAATTAAAGTTTATTAGTGACATTCGTACTAAGAATTAAAAATAAACTGTCCCAAGTAGGCCACTGCTGAACAGTATCCAATATATGGCTGCTCTGCAGGATTTTCAGGAGAGGAATTTGCTGACTGTCCTCTAAGAAACTCTTCCCTAAGTTAAAAGCAGCCTTAGGTAAGTGCTGATCAACCTTTCTGTGATTTTCAAAACTCCCTCTGTGATTTTAATACCCAATTCCATTAACTTCAGCACTAGGCCTGCTAATCCGGTAGGTAGGCTAGAAAATCTTTAGCTGTATGCAGGTGCTTCAGAGATTATAATGCTAATCACTCACACTTAGCTGCTGCTATCAATATGAGAAGGAAAACAAAGCAGAAGAGACAGACCAGCTTGAATTAACATACATATCTATCCCATATGCTTTTTGCCTGTTTCTGAGCAAAAATAATTCAGTCTTCTCTCTGTCATTCTTATCCTAAAGTTTGGGAGCCCAAAGAACCACACAGCTTTGA
Source organism: Notiomystis cincta (assembly GCA_013398075.1). Classification (NCBI taxonomy): domain Eukaryota; kingdom Metazoa; phylum Chordata; class Aves; order Passeriformes; family Notiomystidae; genus Notiomystis; species Notiomystis cincta. The sequence goes on along the minus strand of VZRX01017779.1, from coordinate 84,562 downwards.
GCAAAGGTTAGTCTGGAGAACAAAAAACATTTCTGGGGAATGGGGTTCTTTTGTTCCCTTAGGTGGGATATTTTCTTATTATAACATCAAAAATGTACCAGTTTTATTCTGGAGATTTTCCTACAACCAAAATGTACTTCTGCAGGAAACATGTAAGATCTACTCATGTCACATCATCTCTGGATATTCAGTGATCTTTCACAGGAAACATGTTCACCTGAACACTGACAGCTGTTGAACTCTCCTCACTTACAATGCGATGGCCTTTAGAAAACGGATAAAGGCGCACTTGTATTTTCAACAGATTGCACTCCAGTGAGATCAGCTGTTGTGCACTGTTAACCTGTATTCTCCTCCTCAGGCATAGATGGGGGAGAGAAAGGGGGGGGCATTCTGTGATCATAACTGTATTTTTACTTTTTTAGTCTCGGATTATGGATTTTTCAGTGGTTTCCTTTAAGCAATTATATCCACGTCGTTTTGTGTTTGGAAATGTTTTCACATGGGAGGGTGGCTGTTGCAATGAACAGCTGAATCATATTGCAGAGACCACTGAGAGCTGCCAAATTACAACCAACTGAGAAACTAAGGGAAAGAAGAACATCTTATAAGTCAGACTGAAAATATTTTTATACAGTCAGTAGAAAGTCATTAAAGGTTTGATTTTTCTATGTTTTGGGGTGGAGAGAAATGAAAAAGGCAAAATTCCTTGATTTCACAAAGAATTTTCAATGCTGCTTTATTTCAAAGAGATATTTAGAAGAATGTAAGACTTCTACATGTTAGTGGTCTCCCATGGAAAGGAGACATCCCTGCTAAGTGAAAATTAAGTCCAGAAAGCTTATGTTTGGTGCAAGATTTATTGGTACTGTAGCCAAAGCTTTCTCACAACCTCTTGTCTTTGTCAGAAAAGGTTCAAGCAATAGCTTGATGCTGTCTCTCTTCCTCCACGTCTGCTCTTCCAGGCCTGAGCTGCTACTTGGTTTTGTACTGTTCAGTTTCATCCCACTGCACTGGGATGACTTCTACTGTCTTTTTTTCTTTTTTTTTTTAAATATTATTTTATTTACTTAATTGAAATAATGCATTGCCTCATCCTGTTTGCATTTTATTTTGTGTGAGCCTAAAATGAGAGTCTGACTTTCTGTAGGCTTGGAGCTGATGTCATAAAGACTGGTGAGAAAAGTGGGTGGGCCACTGTGAGTTTGTGGACATCTCCAGTTAAAGTTCCTTTGTAAAAGTACAAAGGACTGCACGTGGTATAAGGCAGCTAAGAACTGAAATATTTACCATGATAAATTACTTGCTTTAGTATAGCCATATACTGGGGCAACTACTGAAATAGTAATAGTATAAAGTAATTTATGCCTGTGGATCTTAAATTAATAGAATTGCTAAGAATTTTCTTTAACTACATCCTAAAAAATCTTATTATGGCATTTTTCTGCTACAGGCAAAAGATACAGAAAATCTCTCAGTATATTATGGATTGAAATAAAGGACAGTTGAGGGAAGTTAAGTTTCCTTTGAATGAGTTTTTTCAAACTGTATGTGGAAAACCACATGAGAAAAATGTATGTGTATGTACTTGCAGAAAAACTGCTTTTGCCTTCTGTAATGCCAATTAGAGAGCAAAGACTTACTTGTTTTCCTAAGACAGTGTGTGTCTTCATAACCAGAGCAGGAGAGAAGATGGATGCTGGAGATGGCCCTGAGCAGAAACCTAAATTTATTCCTGTCAATGTTGAAAAAATTATTCAAACCCTGTTTCCCCAGTGAAGAAAAAAGAACCTGATAAGAAATGGCTCCAGACCTCCTAGGATGAAAAGCAGTTACTGAGAAGACCTTAGAAAGGAGAATAACTAATAACAGAAATAACAAGAACTGCAAGAATTAAAAAAATACACAACATTCCAACAAACATTAATCAGCAGAAAAAGGATACTTCTTAAAGGCTGAGAAATGTAGAAGTAAACAGAGAACTGACAAAAGTAGAGTTCAGCTCATATAGCAAAAGAAGTTATGGAGTTTGCCAAAGGATTTTCAACTGTACAAAAAAATAGAACAAGGAAAATAAAGGTGGTATCACAAGCATTGGAGAAAAAGAAAGCATGGACTAGACTCATGTAAACACACAGAAGTATGAAAACAGACAAAAGTAGGAAGTGGGATAAAAAGCTGCATTGCTTCTGTACAGAACTATTATGACAGTAACAGTGAGAAATTCAACAGTAGGAAACCCAAAAGGAATGATAATTTTAACAAAAAACATTTCAACCTAGGGTGATGAAGTGGAAAAGGACAGGGTTTGGGAGGATCACAGGATAGTTATAAAAATACAAATGCAGTCCTAATGTCCTAGGTGCAGTATTTCCAGTGAGGAGTTAATACACTGTTGACCAATTGTGTAGCATGTACAATGATAGTTCACTCATACACAGAAAAACTATGTTAAAATACATGGCAGATGAGGATTACTGAAACTATACTTATTTTGCCAAGGAAAGGAGAAACTGCACTATTTTCAAATAGAACTTCAATAACATGCAAATCTGGAAAAGCACACATCCCAGTTTCTGTTTTTCTACACACTTACTGCACACTCTAAAAGACCTGCTGCCCTTTGCTCAGGTCGTGGGCAGTGAGTGGCTGCAGCATCTCACTTTGGGTGTTGTTGCATCTTTGTTGCAGAACCCTCAGTGTGCATTCCTCGATATGCAGAGCAGCAGGAGAGTGCAGCATGTCCTTGCCTGCTGACTTTGCTGCTCCTCAGTGAGGCCCGTGGGCAGACTCTGCTCTCCCAACTCCCCTTGTGAGGAGGACCAGGCTCAGGAGTTCAGAGACTGCCTTCTGCCTGCATGGACCAGCACGTCCTGCCTGTGACAAGGCAGTGAAAAGGGAGAACTCGTTCCCCACCTCTGACACCAGGACGTGGTTAATTGCTCCATCCTGTAAGTGGCCCCTCATCAGTTCAGAGCTACAGTTCCCACAACAGCCAGATCCTTAACTTGGCTCCCTGTTTCCACTGGCCAACTCGACAATCTGCTCAGTGCAGCAATAATCAGGGACTTGTGAGATTTCCTGTGCAAAACCATCTCCTGTTGACTGTGTGGCTGCTCCAGGGTACCCACTGCCCACCAGTCACCGAGCAGCTCTGTTGCCACATGGACAGAGCTGTGAGCAGCAGCAGTTTGGCAGGGTGCAGAGTCAGGCTGGTGACCTCCTTCTCTGAAATCTGGTGTTGCTTGGGACTACTGTGATACAGATAATCCTTGGACTTAATCTAGAGCTGCTCAACAGGCAAGAATCTGTTTCAGCTCTGTGAAAGAGAGAGCTCTTTCATAAAGATGGTACAACAATAAGAAGTGTGATATTTTTTGACTGCTATTTTGGTTATTCTCACATGCTTGTCCAGCATGCCCATGGGTCATGTAGCTCATGACTAAATTCCTTTTCTTTCCTACATGATGAATCTGTAACCAGTGAATCTACATGCAGGCAACCCTACGAGACAGAGCCAGCAGGAGACAAAACGAGGCAAAGAGGATTGCATCTGACAGAGCTGTTTAAATAAATTGTTAATTTTCTTAGAATACTGGGAGACCTGTCTGTAGCAGCAAATCTCCATAGCTTGTAATCTTATGAGCCATCTGTCTCCATGTATACTGGAGGAGGCTATGGACTTGGGAGGATGATGAAATATTGGGATATAAATATTGAGGGGGTGGGAGATTATTCCAGTATCTAATCTTGCATCTCACAAGATGATGGGTTCCCCAGCCTCCTACCATGGTAAGGGAATACAGGGCACTCAAAATTTTCAAGGTCTGAGCTCTGAAAGGTACATGCATTTAGCAAATTTGGTAAATTTTACTGTTAGTTGGGTGAATGAGTTTTTTCTTTTAAATAGATATTCTATTCACTAAAAAGAAAAATGTTATACTAGCATTATATGTTGTAGATAATAATCCAAAACATAGAAAAAATAGTTCATTCAATTTATACACCTTTAAGACATACTACAAACCCATGTTATCTTTGCAAAGGATAAGGACTAGGTTAAAACTAACTAGTACTTGTTCATTTTTTTATAGGAGAGGTGTGTCGTGGAGGCAAAGACCTCATAAATTCTTAATGGTTTAGGACATATATTACATTTACTTTCTAAAATTAATAAACTTGGTATGTAATGGGAAGTCTTCTTTTTAGTCTAAATTAAATATTCAAAATGAGGTCAGGTCTGTGGCCATGGAATGAATTTATTTGTACACCCCTCTCCTGAATAATGATGTGACTTCTTTGAAAGACTAATAAATATCAACTCACAAACCCTTCAGTGTAATAATTCATGTCCGCTGTGGCTTTATATCTCAAGGGAGACAATATATTCTTGTGGTTGAAGATAAGAGTTTTAGGAGACTGTTTAATTTCTAGTTTAAGGACTGAGAGGCTTGAAAGAGTAGGAACCAAACTGTATCTTTAGAACTGTCCTTCAGTCACCTTTCTCTGAATTTCTCCACTGTGGCAGTATTTATATGCCTATGTAAAGCAATTTAAAAATCTTTGCCTGAACTGTATGCATATTTTTAATTGGAATCTATTATGTATTAATTATAATTTACAAAGAAACTATCACACACTTCAAGCTCTTACAGTTATTTTTAGCTTTGTGCTGTGAAATGCAGCTCCTGCATTTTAATAAATATTAAACTGAATGCCTTCTCTCTAACTCTGAGGATTATTGACTCTAAAACTCAACACAAAATCACTCTGTTCATTCTCCTTTAGCCACTTAATTTAACAAAGCACCAAGCCTTCTCACAGAAAGTCCATTATTAAAGTCCAAGAAAGCACACCTTCTACCTTAGCCCAAATCACCACCCATGAGCCCTATTTTGCTTTGTTTGCATTTAAATATCAATCAATTTTTTTTATATATAAGAGATTAATACAACTTTTATAAACCAATTATTGACAAGTTTCTAGGTGAAAGAAATACCATATATCAACTTCACTGAATAGCATACAAAGTCTTATGAACCAGCTGAGAAATATCAATTTTCCCCTTCTGATTATCCCCAGTGAAAGCACATTGCACAGATGGACTGGCATCATTATAATCTGCATATAAATATATACATATACATACTGGCACTTAAAACTTTTTCCAAAATTTTCAAGAGTTCTGTCTCCTGTATGGAATTCTTTCTGGAATTCCTAATCATGCCTTAAAAAAAAAACACCAAACATTTCCACTGCAAGAAGATGCCAGAAGAGTAGGTTTCTCAGCTGAACAGCACTAATGAATATTGATGAAGATGAGTGTTTTGGTGTGATCCAAGAATATGTATAAACAAGTCTAACCAAAAATCAGAGGTAGCACAATCTTTATAAAGGCACAATGGAGTAATGCAGAAATTTGCAATGTAATAAATGGGCCAATAGCCAAAATAATTTTGCAGTTTTGCTAATTTAGAAATAAGTACTCTAAGGGACATTAAGAATGGAATTCAGAGATTTGTTAGAGAATAAATCATGCTCTAATTGCTAAAATGGTTCCAATGAACTAGAAAGCACGTGGCAGTGCCGAGCAAATGATGTGACCAACCTTGTCAGAGACTCCAAAACTGAACTATCTGCATGTCAAATAACAGCACTCTCACATAACCCTTTACTTACATACTCTTTTTGCAAATAAAAAGAACCTTCCTTTATCTGTGATGTATCCATTTTTAGAGCCATTAGACCATCTTTTTAAAAACAATGAGTGTGCCACTGAGAGTACAGATTCTTTTCAGAGATGCTGGAACATTGTACAATCTCTTTCTTCTAAATGAAACCAACAACAAATTCAATCCAAATACCCAAAACACAAAATAGATGTCTAATTAAAAAATATATAAATCTAAATCTGAAAATTATATATTGAGAAGAGCCTTTTGTACCATCAATACTTCAGTCTTGCTACTTGAGAGCTATAAACACCTCTTGGACACAAATCTTCATCCTCACTATTCTAATGTGGAGAGAAAATTGCTCTTTAAAAGAACCTCAGGGTACAGACAAAAGAAGAGGTGGGAGGAATATATTTATATTCACCTCATCAGGAGGTATTCAGGCTACATACAAAATAGTGCATCATTATCTGGTTTGTTTGGTTTGTTTTTTTGGCATTTTCAGTAGGAGGTTGGTGGGGCTTGTGACCAAAACTTTGGTGTATAACCCTAAAAAAATTCCTCCTAGAATTAGGTCAACTCATGAGGCAGTGATGCAAATTTATTTTAATGACTTTGGGTCTCTGCTAATGGGAAAACATAAAATACATAATATATTATGAGTTGATATATAAATATCATAGAAACATTTTTCTTAATAAGGCATAAAATTGTGGATATGTTATACCATATATAGAAGATACTGCCCTTTTTACATTGGGATTTTTATGCAGAATAATCCAAATATCAGAAGATTTATTGGCTTACTTTTCTCTTTACAGTCCATTGTTTTAGGCAGTTCACTTACTCAAATTATTGACCTTATTTTTATACTGTGATTGACATAATTGTGGCTTTTTAATTCTCTTTGTTTACTTTTTTCCTTGCCTCGCATTTCCGAGCAGACGAGCTGTAATGGCTACACATTAGCAAACGCTCGCAGTTCAAACTTCCAGTAACTTAACCCTTTGAGAGCTGCAGACAAACGCCCCCTCAGGCTGGGCTTGTTGCTCCCCCCAGGCCCTGCCCGGGACTGGCAGACAGGAGCAGAAGTCCCGGCCCACTCGTGCTCAGCTGCAGCAGCAGCCGGGGTCAGCCTAGAGCAGCCCAACTCAGCTACCTAAATTGCCTTTCTTGTGTTCTTAGGAACAACTTGCATAAAAGCTGCTGCACCAAGACACCAGTGATTTAAATGGTGGCAAAAGAGGGCAAGCAGAATAATTGACATTTGTCTGCCAAGTTCCAAGTGCAGAATTCTGTTGGGATAAGAGTGGAGTGAGTGAAAAGAGATGATGCTTTACCCTTATATTTGTCCTCTGGTCATGAAATGAATGCAGCACAATTTACTTTGCAAGTGATGAGCCTGTTTCATGGAACCAAACAATGATGAGGAAAACTGTTTCAATGGGTTTTTTGCCAAATATGAATATTTTAGTACACAACATGTTTCAGATAGGATTTCAGTTAGGACATTGGTGCTGGTGCTCTGCCTTTTCTTATGCAGAGGATTTGGATAACAATAGCTTACCTCCAAATTATGGCAAGGCTTTGATTGTTTCCTGAACCACCTCTGTGTCCTTTCCCTCAGAAACACTGTCCAGAAAACCTTTGCAAATTTATATTTCCTGGGGAATAAATAAGCACTTTGCCATGTGGATTCCAAATGTCTTTATTTCTAAATCCCACTGAAGCCTCCTTGTTCAGCTTGTGGTCAGCTCAGAAAGAACCTGTGTTATCCACACTCATGATTTTGCACTCATTAGTTAGAGCTGATTGCTGGGTATCAGTGCACCCTGCCAGTGGAGGGGAGAGGGGGGCCACGTGGGACCTGTGTTAACAAGAGCACAGTCAAAGGGGAAGAAAAGTGATTATTCCCTTCTCCCTGGCACTTCGGAAACAATATCTGGCAAATGGCATCCAGTGGTGGTTTGCTCAGTAAAAGAGAGATTCTCATGCCAGTGAGACTCCAGTGGAGAGACACCAAGATGGTGAGGGGCTGGAAAACACAATGAAGCAGGAGAGGCTGAAAATTGAGTTTGTTCAGCTCAAAGAGAAGACTTTGAGAGGACCCTACCATTGTCTGCAGCTCCCCAGGGGAGGGTGCAGAAAAGATGGAAGCAGACTCTTCTCACAGGTGCTTGATGATAGAACAGTCAGCAATGGACACAACTGAGAGCAGATGAATCCTCATTAGGGACTAGGAAAATAAAATGTTTTCCATGACAGATGTCAAATGGTGGAAGGGACTGCCTGAAGAATGTCCATTCTTGGAGACAGGCAGAACTGGAGGGTGCATAGCACTGAGCAAGCTGGCCTGGGAAGGGTCTGCTCTGAGCTAGGGGGACTAGCACATAAACTCAAAAAAATACATTTAATTATATTCTGAAGGGGGCAGTAAGACACATTCTACTTATTAGTCTCAATGAGACAAACTCATGTGAAAACAGGACAACGTGCTGGATGAAAAAATATCCCTAAGAACCCTCACATTCATATTATTCAGAAGTTTTGTTGTGATTTGCTTTCTTTTATTAACTTCAACTGGTTCATTTGAGAATATTTAAGATTATTTTGTGCTCATAAATGACAGCAGCATGTAGAGTAAAATGTACCATATATATCAAGGACTTATTATAAAATGTGAGCACCACAGCATAGAATTCAGCACATGAAGGATAAAATGGGGGCCCTATGAATCCTGGCTTTAAGTGTAAGCTCTGTGGATCCATCCAACAGTGCAAAAGCAGGTAGGTGTGGCAACTGTCATAGGGAGTGACAATTCTGAGAGCTGCAGGCATCCTGCACTTCAGGATTAATACCTATATCTGTTTTAAGGTTTGTAGAAACTTTGACTTGCAGTGGGGAAAACACACCAAGAATGTCTCCAAAAATTATTATGACAGATAAGATGCTCTTGTAATCATCAACCAAATGATAAAAGGAACAGACTCCCAATCTCTTACTATAGAAAGTACTATAAAAATCTTAAATTTTTGTTAATAGAAGACCAAAATCTACGCAAGAAATTACACTTTCCTATGCTACCTCCTGCCTGATTTTTAAAAAATAAATTATCTCTGCATTGCTCCAAGCTGCCATGTCTGTACCTCTGTCAGGAGACAGTCCATCTCAAACAATAGATTGTCAATATCTTAACAGCAATATTGGCCCCACTTGGAAACCCAGCACGTGTAGCTGTAATATTTTCATAACACCACTGAAAAAGTGCTGGTTTACAGCAATTGAAAGAATTTGTTCCATGTTTTTTTGGCACAAAGAGATTGTCTCTGAGTTGTATTTCTTAATTTTACATATGTAAATGGCAGAAAATAGAACCCAAACCTCCCAAACTGCCCCTTGTTACACCACTTGCCACCATAACAAACAGCCTGACTCTGTTGTCTTTGCAGCTCCTCTTCAAGTAGAGTTTGGCCAGAGTAACACTTCCTATTTAACTTTAATAGCTGAATCATCCTTTTTGGTGCTCTTTTATTGTCCTGAACAGCAATTGATGCAACCCTCTGCCCAGAGCCTACTGTAACAGTACTCTTGCTAATGGCTGATTTTAAACATAATGTTCCTGTTTGTAGGAAAGAGCACAAGAATTTCAGTTTAACTTACTATGCTGTCAGTACCTAACAGAGCTCCTTGGCATAGGCAGTAAATGCTGTTCTGTTGTAATTCTATCCATAAAAATGCTACATCTCTGAAATACCATCATCAGGAGTTGACAATCTGCCATCTTTCTCTTGGAAGCATTATTTCTCTGACATGTTATAGGAGAACATGATAGCAAATGCATGGTTCTAAGAATCCATGAGTACATTAAAATAAATCTTACCTTACATCAATGTGAATACAAAGCTCTTTTAGTGTGTCTTGCTATATTTTCTGTGCTGCTTATGTATATTACAAACTAAACTGGATCAGGCTGGATTAGTCCTTTCAGAGATTACCAACAACTGCATTCTTCATGCACTGGTACAAAAGATAACGAGCTATTTGAGCACTTATTCCTGCATGAATATCCCAAAATCACCCCAAGAGAGGGTGTGATATAACATGCTGCTATAACAAACTGCCATCTTTAGGAAGAACATAAAACAAATATCCAGCTAAAATCTGATTGCAAGTACTGTGACATTGGCAGCTTTCCAATTGGGAGATTGCTCTTTTTAACACAAAAAGTAAACAAAATAAAATGTGAAGGTACAGTATAGCTCTGTTCTGAAACAAAGTTTCTCACAGCTTTTGTTCTCAGGGTGCAGCACTGCAGGAGTTAAGAACAAGATGCTTTCCTGTCTGTTGATGCCTGCTGAATTGGCTATGGAAGGGCAGGGCCTTTTCTACAAGGCAAGACCCCTTGCAAAAAGGGTCATCTGTTTTTGTGCTGCTTTTTAATTTCACACTTTTTCTATCCCATCTGAATTCTAAGAAAATCTCTGCAGGTAGAAAAAAAAATTCTGATATTAAATAGATATTAAAACCTTACAAACTGCTTAAACCTATCTTATTTTAATAGAGAGACCTTCCCAACTGTGCCCATACGTCCACCAGGGCTTCAAGACAGGCATGAGTTACTGTGGGTAATTACAAGTATTCTACACCAGCAGCTGCCCTAAGATTGCCCTCATGGCTGGCCAGGGCTGTGGAGAAACTTTCTCCAGGTCAAAGAAGGCAGAAGGACGCGAAGCCCTCGGCCAGCAAGGTGGGCAGGGCACGCGGACTGGCTGCCCCAGCGAGCAGGGTGTGGGCAGGGCAGGGCAGGGCAGGGCAAGGCAGGGCAGGACAAGGC